>VWZN01021489.1:33122-76595 GCA_013396955.1 Regulus satrapa
TCCCGACGCGGAGCTGTGATGCCAGGGTCGCATCAGCTGTCGCGGTTTGGATGGAGTCTGCCTCCCCCTTTCATGGATTGGAATGTGTGAAACTCGGTTGCACGGGTGAAGTCTTAATTTTGTACCAATTTACTTACAAACGCGGAAAGGAAAATAAAATTTGAAATGTGCAAAAGATTAAAGCACTCTTGTGCTAATGAGAGCCATCTGTTGGTTTCTTTCCCTTTTAAAGCGCTTTCAATAGGTGGAAATGAAAGACTTCAGACTCATTTTCGTGTCCTGAGCTTCAACAACAACAACAACAACAAAAATCAGATTCATCATCTTCAGTCAGAAAACTTGGCCTTAGAAAATAAGCATCAATCCAGCTCGCCAGTTTCTTCAGGGCTAATTTTAATGGCACCACTGAGGTTGATGCCTTACGTTTTAGCTTCTGTGTTTTTCAGGCTCTGTGTTATTTCAGTGTAGCTCTGGGTTTCATACTGGGTGCTACCTACCCTCTGCTGTCTGACTGGAGCTCAGGACTATTGACATAAAGTTCCAAATGCATCATAATTAGAGCAGCATCTGTGCTAAATGCCCATATGCTGACATTCAGGGGGAATTACCAGGATGTAATTTGGAGCCTTTTAGGGCCCATTTCCTACACAAACCCATGTGGGAAGGATCATGATGCTCCCTAGGGACTGACAGCACAAGGACGTTTTCCAAGGCCTGCATTTTAATGCTGGAAGAAGTCAGAGATCCAGGATTCCTGGACACTGCCTCTCACATGTTTTTCACTTGGCTGCAGTCGGTGGATCTTGAATTGCTTGTCAGTGACTACAGAACAACCCCAAATCCCTCCTACGGGGCTGCAAACAGCAAATTCCATTTTACCTGCAAATATTAATATTTTGGTGGAGTTTAATCCCATTGAAAGCATTGCTGGGACCTGAAGGGCTAAAATAAAGTTGTGTTTTTAGGAATTATGGCTGGAACAAGGAAGACAGAAGAAAGCAAAGGTGCACACAAGAGGTCAGGAGCCCAGCCAAGGCTGCAATCCCCCTTCCCTGAGTGCTGACCCAACACGGGACCCTGCTGCTGGGTATGAGGGATCCCCAGAGCTGAAGGCAGAATTTTTTTGACAAGAGATTAGCTGGATAGAGTGGGAAAGACTTGTAGTTTATTTTAAGAGGAGCCCCAAACTAGGATTTGACTCTGTAGGGTACAACAAACTCAAAATGCTGGCTGGGTTTCCAGCTCACCGTGGGAGGGGGGAGTGACAAGGAAACAAGGACCTGGGGCAGAAGTCAGATGAATGAAATTATTGTATTCTTAAAATCTGCAGTCTATGAAAATCCACCCAAATACTTCATATTTGCAGTAGCTTTTCACCTCTTATTTTTTCTCCCTTTTATTCAACTTGACACAAATGGCTGCCTAATAAATTAACACAACCTTGATTTGACAAGCTTTTCCCCAGTTGCATTACAATGTCAAGTACCAGGGCCACTGCCTTCAGCACAGCCTTGACCATTTGTCATTTTCTTATAATTAATTACAGCTGTCTCAACCAAGGCTGTACAGAAATGATAAGACTATTATGCAGCTTTCAACATTCATTGTCTGAGGGATTTTCACTCTCTTCATTGTTCTCCAGGGGGCCATTGTCCAGTGGTTTGGGTATAAAATTAATTTTATCATTAATAGGAATCCAAAGCCCATTTTCTTTCATAACTTAAACTTTTCTTTTCTTCGTATTTTGCTAATAGCTTGGATGGTTAAGAATGCATCAGAGGCTGGTCTGGGAACACGCAGTACTCACCCCGTGCTGGGTTGGATCACCACAGACTTGAGTCACACTCCAGGATCTTCAGCTTGCAGGAAACATTGGAATTTCAGGACTTGTTTCTCATCTGGACCAGAAATTCTTTTCTCCTTTAGGGTTCCCAGGTAAGAAACACCTAAAGAAAAAAGAAGAAGAAAAAAAAAAGTCAGTGTGGTAAATTTTGTAATCTAAAGTTTCTTTATATTTATTCTTTAAATATATTTGTATTTGTAGAATAAATATACATTTATTGATTTATTTATATAAATATAATATTCTTTATATATATTCTTTATGGCCATGGGTTGAATTTGGCCATACCTATGACATTTTTACATCATCTCATGACGAAAATGTTTTCAGTTTCAGATGCCAAAACTCTGCCAGCTGCGGAGTTAAAGAATGGCAAACAGGACTTCAGCAAGGTCCTTTCCTTGGAGAAAAAAAAATCTCTCAAATACTTTGAAAAACTTTCATCTTGCTTGTCCATACTATCTGCCTATTTGGACAGATCTTTCAGGGTAGTTTTCACCCCACCATGATCTCGGATTTCTCAGTTGTGAGCTGTTGTTCACATCACATTAACAGTGCTTAGGCCCAGCCAAGCCTGGAGCTGCCGGAATCAACCCCTGCCCCAGAGGTGTGCACCAGGCAGGTGAAAGGAGAAATGGAAAGAAATTCCCCCCACACTGGGGGAAACATGCCCAGCTGATTGGAAGGGCTGAGAGGAGGAACCAAGGCTCTCTGAGTTGGAATTCAGTGTCCAGCCCCTAACCAAACCCTCAGCCACGACCTTCCCTACAGGAACACCTGCCAGACAAGCTTCCAGTATCACCAGGATGAGCTCCTTTCCTTTATCTTCCTTTTCTCTTTCCTTGATGATAAATTCCTGGTACCTTCCCAACAGGGTGGGAATGGATCTGCCTCGTTAATAGGCACCCTGAATAAATCAAAACCGGGCTGGTTTCAGGACAACATTTATTTCCAGATGCGTTTGTAAGGCTATAAATACACTTCTCTGCATGTTATAAATAGAGTTTTAAAGAGAAGATGTTTTAGACGTCCCTCCCTATTTCTGGAAAGTTTCATTCTAAATAAAATTAAAGGGTAAACTTTCAGCTGAAGCTCAACCACTAACCTCAGGGCAATATTGTAACTGTTCACAAAACTATGAAGAGATCAGCATTTATAATTCTCTGCCTGAACAAGTTGTCTTAATTGCATTATAAGATTTCTGGCCAAGCAACACAGACCATTTTCCAAGAGAACTTCTAAATACTTCTTGTTTTGTCCCTAAAGCTTCCAATGGAAGTCTTTCCATTTGTGGACGAAAACACAAGCCAAAACGGTGCCAAATGCTCAATTTTCAAGGAGGAAAATATAGCTTTTAGCTAACAAATTATGTTCTCAGCTTTTCACTGGGGAAGCTGGGGCATTAAAAAATAAAATCTTCATCTTAAGTTTTGGGGATTTTTTTTTTTTTAAATTTGAAAAGCTGACTCTCCTCAAAAAAAGTTATTTCCCAGTAAAAGTTAAGGAGGTGAGAGACCTCTTCTAAGGAAGAAGAGATAGGACAGCTACAGACACACTAATAAAAGTGGCTTGGAGCCTTATCTGTGGCAAATAATTTTACATTTGGTTGCTCTCCCTGCCCAAGCGCTCCCACACTTGCAGGTTTTTCTGTGCTACGTGAAGGAAAAAGAGGAAGCTCCGGAGCTGCACTGCCAAAGCTCCTTGACCCAGCCCCAGTTTGTTCTGGACATTTTCCCCTCCACGCTTCCCTGGAGTCCCGCTCCCCACAGTTGTTGTACTTGCTGTTTTATCTTTTGGGTAGGAGCATTATTCTGCTCCCAGTGAACTTGGTGGCAAAACTTTCCCGGTTTCCTCCGAAAGGAATCAGCCCTTTTCCATGGATGCTGCACGCTTCTCCTGGCAGCAGAGTGGCATTTCTCCCGTGTGCCTGTGGATATTTGCCTTCCTTCTTAAATCCCCATTCCCCCCTTTCCCACTAATTCTCCTCCCCAGAGGCTTCAGGCAGTTTGCATTTACTTCATAAACCAGCCCTGGCTAATGAGTCTATTGTTCTGCCAATACCTCGGGAAAGGGAGTGAAAGATCAAAGGAAGGAGTGTTTATATTTTTATCCGAGCCCGTCTCTCCCGCTGCACGTTTCTTTTTTGTGTGTGCGCTGTTTGCCGTGTCAAAGCATCCCTCCACCTTCAAACGAGGCACAGAATCCAGACAGACAGGCGTGGTTCACCCCCAGAGACACCTGCTATTATTATTATTATTATTATTCAGCATCTCCAAGGACAAGCCATTTCAATTTTAAGGCACAGTTAAGCCTGACACCAAATCAGAGTTGCTAATGGTTACAGAAGCATTTTTTTCCACAATGAAATGCCGTTCTCCTTCAGTTGCCAAATTGTTACTAACTCAACCATTGAAGTAATGCAAGTTTTCGTCTTATCCAGCCTGTGAAAATGTCCTCCTAAAAAGGGCTGCTCCGGGAGGAGATGCACGTCCATCATGCGCACAAAAGTCAGATGGAACCGTTTTGACAACAAAAACAAGTCCAGCAGGACATTCAGGGCTTTCTCTGGTTTTATGGATGGCTCAATAAACAGAATAATCATGTCAGGGGGATGAACCCTTCCCTAGAAGCTCTACAAAGTGCAAATTATTCTGATCTCAGTTTAAGGTCAGGTCCTGGAGGCTTGGGAGGATCTGGTGTGTTCCCCTTTCTAGGAAGGGGCTGCAGGTGGTGGCTTCCATCTCCATCCTCAAGGGAAACCCTGCAATCCAGAGGCTCTTGTGCATCTCTAGGGCAGCTCCTCATGGTGGGGCTCAGTGCTGCCCTGCGCTGGGATGGGAGGAAGGACTGTGTGAGTGAGAGATTGGTTCTTCCCCACCAAAATGGCTTTCTTTGGAAGTAATGGAGGTACAGACTCCACACTTTAAAAAAAAAAGAAAAAAAAATCAATAGAAAAGCTGATTGAGGTGGCATTTTCCCCCCCAAAACTGAGCGACAAACGACATCCAGATCATGCAACCTGTCAGAAAACAGGAGTGAAAAGCTCCTCCTGTGGTGCTTCAGAGCTCTTCAGGTGTGCTCATTCCCCGGCATTCCAGAGCTGAGGACACTCAGATTTCCCCGAAGCTCTGCATGAAGCCACAGCCATTACTTCCTGAAAAAAAAAAAATCCCTTTTTTTAGCATTCAGGTTTCCGCTGCCTCTTCGGTGCCTCGATCCCTCGAACGCTTGAGGCCGTCCCGTCCCTCTGTAGGCCCTGCTCAGCCAAACTCTGCCCTTCCCACTCTGCTCGTGGTTCCCTCCAGCCCAGTCCCCAGTGCTCCCCTTCCCGCTGAGCTCCCTCCAGCATTCAACCCCTTCCTGCTGATCCCAGCAACCTGACAGAAAAAAAAAAAAGGCCTCTTTCCTGCAATCAGGAACATTCTGTGCCGAGTTATTCTTGTGATCTAAACTATTTCTGTGAACAGATTCTAAAAGTTTTATCTCCCATACGTTTTTAATTTTTTTTTTTTTTTTTTCCTTGGTACCAAACTACAGCTGGGAAATGGAAGTTAAATACCAAGTGTGGAAGGGTTAGAAAAGCAAGGAAATCTCAGAGGGGAATGGGATTGGGATGACATAATTTTGTCAAGGATCTCTCTCTCTCTCTCTTTGTATTTAGACAAAATTAAATATGGCCAGTAAAAAATTTTAATAAGATTTGTTCAGAGAATTAACACGCCGATTCCACACCATAACACTGATGGGAAATTTCAAGTGTTCTGCCAAATTTCACATTTAAGTTATTTTTGAAAATGCCAAAATGCTTCTTCCTAAAGTATTCTAGTGAAATTTTAACATTTTGCTCTGAAATTATTTTGGCTCTAGCTTTCATTTACTCATTTTTTATTGGGGGAAAAAAAAAAAAGGCAAGAAAATATCAGAGAAGGAAAGCTTCTCAAAACAAAACCTTGATGAGAAAAAAAAGTCTCAATTTCCTGAACGCAGCTTTAAAGAAAAGTATAAATCAGTCATTTTTCCACCCTGAATTTTGTAGATTACACAAAGCTAAAAAACTCCCCAATTTTCATTCTGCTCCACTTTGCACCTCTGTGGACAGTGGCATAAACAGCACGTGTGCCTAACCCGCAATTTCTGTCCTCCACTAGAATCTGCCAATTTGGTAAATTATAGCAGAGCAAACAAAAGTATTTGTCACAGCTGTAATGAGATGTATCCATGGTACCTGCAGTGTGTGATTGTCATTAAAGAATGAAGAATCTCAATGCTGGATTAAGCACTGCTCTTGTCTGACTGAGCAATCTACATTATATTTATTTCTGCTCACTCTGATTGAAGGTGGGATGAGAGCTGGCAGGATTACCCCGTTTCACTGGCACTCCCGCTAACCTGTGCAGTAAATAAAATAAATTTACAGATGCACCCAAGCCCTTTGGCTCTGCTGATACACAATGGCAGGAATTTCAGTGGGGCACGGAACCCCCACATTCTCAGTGATGGACATAACCACAGCCAAGGTTTCCCCTGAAATAATGTTCAGCTCAAAAAACACAGCCCACAGAGAAAGAAAAATGCCACAGAAACCCCTTTTGGACATAAAACAAGAACGTAAACGACCAAAAAGTGAAATTTCTTCTTGTACTTCACTAAACCTGCCTAGGACAGTCATGTTTTTGAGTCATGGCACGGACATCTTTCCTTCAGACACAGCCTCAACTGCATTTCCTCCTTCCTCCCCACATTCCAGTGAGATCCAGCTTAGAAAGTAAAAGTTCATTCAGCACTCGGGGATGAGCTGAGAGAAAAACCACAGAAACCACTTTTCCTCTGGAGGAGCCATTGAGAATTTTTAATCCTAGGGATGAATAAAACCCCAGCCAGAATTTCAAGGGCTCCATTTCCTCTGTGGCTGCGTCCCTTTGCTCTCCCAGCCACATCCAAAGGTGTTTTATTGGAGGTCCCCAGCGAACTCTGAGGACATTTTGCCTGTTTCTTTCATTTTGCACCTCATTCCAAGCACAGACTGTGCCACAGCCTTCAGGCAGGATGCAGCAGAAAGAAATCCCTGTAATTGATAAATTACTACGGGTGAATTAGTTGGAAACATTTGATGTGGAGCCTATTCTGGCCACATTTTTCAGGGCTGATGCCTTGCACTTTAAATTGATGTGACCTTGCAGCACAGGAGAAACAAAACCTCAGAGCCCCAGCTGGGCCAAGCTTTGCATTTCAAGACAGCTCTTTCCTCCAGGGTAAGTATGTAAGCACCTTTTTTCCCCCACTTTTTTCCTTGTAGACAAGGGTTCTTCAGTTAGAGAACTGCACGATGGAAATGAGAGAGGAGGGAATTCTGCACGGAATGGGAAACCTTGACACCAGGCAGCAGCAGCTGGCAGAAACTGCTGTGTCTCTGGGGGAGTTCAGGAGTAACAGCCTGGATTTAACCCCTGGGAAAAGAGTTGGGATTGTTCTCCATGGCTTGATAGGGAGTGAGCTCCATTTCTCTTCATACATTGCGCTGGTTTTTTTGGTTTTTTTTTTTTTTTGGTGTTTCTTTGTTTGTTTGGTTGGTTTTTTGTTTGTTTGTTTTTGGTTTTTGTTTGGGTTTTTTTCAGAGTACCAGGATAGAAGGCTTGGTACTGTCATGGTTCTGAGAGGAATTCTCTCAAATTTCCTTGTTTCTAATAGTGAGGTAAGAAATTGCCAGGAAGAAACTCCAGTAAGAGTGAAATTCTACATCTCAGGTTATACACACACAAATGCATCTGTGGAAACGTTTGTGAGAGACGAGCAAGTCTGCCTGACCGTCACAAATTACCTTAAATTTATCATCTGACAACACAAAATCTCCATGAGCTTTGAAGACAAGCACAACTGGGTGGGAAGTTAACCCAAATAAACTAATTTTACAGCAAGAACAACATTCCAAAAACAGTAGTCTATTAATACCCAATGAATTAGCTGTTATTTTTGTAAAAGGATACAGAATAATAAAAAGAAAAAAAACCCAACAAATATCTATTTCAGTCATTACTAACGCACTGCTTCTGACCCAGGAAAAGAATCATCAGATTTTTGGGAGCATCAAATACGGTCGTGCTGTCGAGTTTCTTATTTTTGGAATTATGCAGAGAAGGTGTCTGCTAAAACAATAATTAAAAAAAGAAGCACAACTGTACAGCTTTACCCAGAATAGATCTCCCCATGCTCTATTCACAGCTCGCTGTAGGAAGACAGAAGAGGAAGGAAGGAAGGAAGGAAGGAAGGAAGGAAGGAAGGAAGGAAGGAAGGAAGGAAGGAAGGAAGGAAGGGAAGTAATTGCTGTTTAATTATATCATAAAAGCCTCAGCTGACGTTGCCAGCGAACGCCGTCCCATGGCCAACTTTGGAGCTCATGGAAGCACAGCCCAGGAAAGCAGGAGGAGGCAAAATGGCCCCAACCACTCTCATTTATCACCCCCACATCCCTCCCAGGCATTTCCAGTCGCTGGGCTCACCCCAGGTGAGCATCAGCAGGAAATCACCTGCCAAGGGAGCACCTGCCTCCAACTCCCTCCCTGACTGCTCTCCCCATCTCCACACCTGCCTGGGCATTGCCTCAGCCTTATTTTTGGCAGCTGTGACCCCACCTCAGGATTCTCCAGCCAAAACCAAGTGCACAGGTTAAAAATTCACCAGGAAAGAGACTGAGAGCTCAGAGAGTGATGCAAAAGGGAATTACCAGCAGCAGGAGGGCGGCTGGGAAGATACCCGACCCAAACCCAGCCTCCAGAGCAGAGCCCCCTCCCAGGGGAAGCAGGGACCTGACCAGAGAGAGCCCTGGGCACTGTCCCAGCATTGCTTCCCAGTATTTCAGTGGTCACAGAGCACTGATGGCCTCCCCTGATGTTCTGCAGCATCTCTTGCTTGGCACAGTCCTCTCATTCCTTCTGCGCTCGCTGCCTGCAGAATCCAAGCTTTTCTTTTCCTCTTTCTTTTTGTTTGTGGTTTATCCAGAGGCAGAGGAGTGTTTTTTCCTACATCTTGGTGTAGCAGCGACAGCTCTGCCCCCTCATCTGTGGCAGGAGGTGTCTGCTGTGGATTTGGGATGCAGAGGGGGTTCAGCAGTGCCTCGTGGGACGCAGTGAATGAGCAGAGCAATGAGTTCCAGGCAGCAGGGCTGCAGCAGCAGCACTTCCCACCCTGCTGGGGCTCCAGAAGAGCTCCCCTAGCATTCCCAGAGTGTCCTGACTGGCACGCTCTGTCAGCTCCCCTCACTTCCAGCACCCTAAACCCTACCAGAATGAATCAGAAAAGCAGCAAATATTTCTCCAAAGTCCCTGGAGCAATCGCTGCAGGCACCGTGGGGAAGGCAATCCTCTCCCTGTGCTGAGGGACACCATATCCATGGGAAAAGAGGGACCAGGATGTCACACACACCCACCCGGGGTGCCCAGACACACCTTGGGCTGTTCCAGCTCTGTCTGGGGCCTGCTGCAGGCACGTCAGATGGCAACTCGTTCTATTTTTATTCACTTGTGGCAGATGTGCAGCTTTCTCCTCTATTCCCTTCATTCAGCTTGAGAGGGTTGTAAAAAAAAAAAAAAGGCAAAAAAACCCAAAAGCTAAAATGCTCTACCTCCCTTGCAAGACCTGCTCCATATCCCCGCATCCTTCATCCTCTTTTCTAAACGGCAGAGATAGAAGAAAAATTGTTTTATCCCTGATAGCCTGATGTGCAGGATGAAATAGCACTGGCCACTCCTGCTGCTGCCGTGGGGAAACAGGGAAATGAACAGGAGGAGGGAATCACAACTCCAGCACCGCTGGGGCTTCCCACATTTGAGGATGCTGCTAACACTGCGGGGTTTGATCATCTGGGATTGGTATCAGGACCTCCCAGAAAAAGGTTTGGGTCTGGAGCTCGGGGTCGGGTAGCAGAGGATTCAGCCCCTGCACGTTTTCCATCCCCCAGCCTCAGCCTGGCTGTGGGGTGGGGTTTGCTTCAGCGCACACAAACCCCCAAAGCAGAGCACCCCCAAATCCAGCTTCCACCTGGAGCCAAATGGAAAGCTGCACAAAAGGCAGCTCGGGCTCTTTTTTGTACTCCAGATCATGGAGTACAAAAATCCATGGAAATGGTGTGACAAGCTCCCCGAGAATTCGCACTTTTTGGGGTTTGTTTTGGAAGTTTTGCATCCCTCTCAGAAAAAGCTATCAGTACTCGATAATGGCACCACTTTCCCTTGAAAATAAGTCTCTGTAATGAAAGAGCTTGGATCCTCCAGTCAAAAATTATGTTTATAGGCCTCTTTCTATAAGCAGACTTCAGCGTGTGAGAGGATATGGATGTGGGATTGAACTCCTTTTCACTTGGTGTAATAGTCAATAGTGGCTAATCACATATTGCATTTTTACTTGGGGGAAATGATCTCATTATATCAGTTTTTGATCCCCCATGCTTCTTGAGAGTCAGTAAATGAGAAGGTTTCCAAGTGAGTAACTGCATTCTTGATGAAAGTGATTTCTTTTTATATAATCCCATAAAGGACATCTCTCCTCATATTCCTGGTGAGCACTGTGTAATATCCAGTGTTTCATCATTAGCCAGCCTAAATGGACACTCATTGGATTAACATTATCATGTTTAAATTCCTCCTGCAAAATAATACATTAGAGATTATTGCTGGAGTTTTTGCTCCAAGGCACTACTGCTGGTAATCAAAATCTCATTAAAAGGAATTCATATATTCCGTAGCCCAAAGGATCTCAATTTCATTCCTTCCCCTGTCCCTGGGCCTTCCATGAACTGATTTATTTGGGTGTTTTACCTAAGGAAAAACTGCCCAATTTGCCTCTTTTAAGAGCAAGTGTCAGAGGTACAGATGGAATTAGACACCAAGTTGTTTACATACACTCGGGAGCTTTGGGGGGAAAGCCACGTCTCTCTTTTTGCCAATTTCAATCAAACTTTTCAAGGAATGAGAACTTTTTAAACACGCACCACTGTGATGTATGGTCAGATAAGAACATCCCTTGACATCCCAATCTGTTTGGCTGGAAGGCAACACAGCTTTAGAGAGATATCTGCCTTGTAACTACCTTTTCTTCTGGTTTTGCCTCTTCAACTAAATTTCTTTCACGTCACAGATCAGCTTTAAACTTAACTCAGCGACTACCACGACCAGATCCTATTGAAATGAGGTGTGAAGCCTCCTGAATATAATATAATATATAATAATGAGTAATTATAATATTATAAAAAGATTATAAATATTATTAATACCCTCTAAATACTTTGCCTATAGCATCGGCCCGTTGCATATTCATAGGCAGTCATGCATATTCAAACTTTTCTTGGATTTCCACCCCCATCTTTGAGCTGAGACCGCTCTTTGCAGCTGCTAATGTAGGGAACACACTTTAATGACCTTCCCAAGTGCTGAGAGTAATTCACCACTAATTGCTCTCAGAAGTTGCTTTTCCAAGGTACCAGCTCAGCCTAAGCTTGTTTACTGATGCTCACTCATCCATAGAACTCACACCTTGCAACTGAAATCGCTTTTTCTTTAATCTAATGAGATCTTAGAGAGTCCTCCGCGGGTTTCCCAAATGTTCAGGGAAAATCCCAGAGAAAATCCTCACCTTCAGCACGGGGAGTTGTAGCCGGAGGAGGAAATAACCAGGATTTGGGGAGAGCTGCTCAAAGGCAATCTCCTCCATGGTCCTTCAGAGCAATGCGTTTTAAATTTCTTTACCCCATGTAAAAATCTCTGAAATTTCACTGCCTCTTACCGATGCAAATGAAGCTTTTTAACAGAGTGTTTTAAGGCTGTGTAAATCGTGCAGTGAAAGATGCCAGAGGTTTCTCTGGCTGGCTGTGTCCAGGAACAGACTTTCGATTGAACTTCCCCAGCAGTACAGGAAGAGTGGGCTCAGAGGGGATGGTTTGCCTCAAATTTCGGGGGAATTGCTGCGCCCGGACAGGAGCACAGGCTAAAGCTAAAGCAGGGGATCAGTACCCACAATTTTAGTGGAATTGCTAAACCTTAAACATCAGTGAATTCCTTAAGGATGTCTGATATTTCTAGTTATGATGGTTTTTTTAAAAGTCCATCTTCGTAAACTGCAGATAAGAAGTGGGAAACCTTTCTTTTAATGGCACTATTCAAAGTTTTGTCCTTAAAAAACTCTTCCAGGTGAAATTTTTTTCCTCCCTTCCCTTGCAGTTGATTGGAGGTTTGTTTTTCTGATATTACTGGGAACAAACTTTCACATAGAGAGAATTTCCTTCATTTCTCTACCCAGCTGCTGCCCTCACCAGGATGTATGGGTGCTGCTGCTCAGCTCTGTGGCTGATATCCACGTACAAAGATCTAAAAACATTTTCCATTAAATCCACTGACCCCTCTTCTGGGAAAGAAGTTGAATATTCTCATTATGACTTCTACTTTTTTTTTTTTTTTAAATTTTAATCACATCTCAAATTGGCTTCATTTGATCTCAACTACCTTTGTCCTAAAGCTATTGCTTTTGTTCTTCTTTTTTTCTGAAAAGCAGGGTTTGTGATTTTGGGAAAAAAAAGAAATAAGCTTTTTCTCTCAAGTTTTATTTCATTGCTTTGTGGTTTGCTTGGAAGATTGTAGCTTGAGGACAGAAAGTTACATTGATGTGGGAAGAGGATGGAGCAAGCTATAGGAATCCACATTCTAGAAGCAAATTTTAATTTTGCTTCAATTTCCATCACAAACAGAATTCGCAGTTTGTGTTCACGACATTTGCTTTGAAATTCAGAATCAATCCATAATCTCCCTTGTCTTTTTTTTTTACCTACTGAGTCTCATTTGGAATTGGTGATTATTGAGCTTAGCCAAGCTGCCTTCCCCCTGAATGCCTCCAATTCAGTATTTATAACTGGTTTCATGGTCCAGATGCTATTTAGAGCTATATTTACGCTCACAACTGGAACTGCAAACCCTCCTGTAGCCTCTGGCCAAGGGACAGATGTGCTCAGCCAGATGTTCTGAGGATAAGAGGGAACCATCCCTTAAACAAACGCGTGACCTGCGCAGCCACGATCCTGTTCCCCGGACGCCAGCAGATGATGACAGCGATGAGAAATCCTCCCTGAAACGGAGTCTGCTCTTTCTTTTTGCCCCTCAGGGCAGTCCTGGAGTGCAGCCCTCCAGCCAGGACGCAGATTGTGCCTCAGCACTTCTTCCTGGGACAGAGCTGCTGCCACCCTGCCCTCGAGGGACCCGTGTGTCCCCTGGGACCCCACGCTCAGCAACTGCTGCCCTGCAGCCCCCGGGGTCACCTCCCTGCTTGGAACACGATGGGAATGATGCAAAGCCAATCTCTGGAGGGTTCCCAACACCCCCTGATGATCAAAGCTCTCCCTGAAGACAGAAAGCTGGGGAGTGTGTTCATCTGTCAGAGGTGGAACTCGCTCTCCTCTCCACTTTGAGACCAGGACTCTCAGCTGTTTGTCAAAATGCTTTCCACGCCAGAGGGAAAACTAACTACTGGTGAGCTTAGTGGCAGTGCCTGGATGCCCAAATGATTATTATGGTCCTGGGTTGAAGCACAGATACCATGAATTTGTGAGAAAACCATTCCTCCCCCAACCCCTCAGCGTTAACATCCTCACACAGATTTAGCTCTGCCATAGTCCAAACTTCTCAGTGGAGGCAGAGTGCAGTTATTCATTATTTGTTTGCAAAGGGGAAAGGAGGTGATAAACAAGGAAAGAGGGAGATCAAATTTCATTAAAAATGCCTTGGGATGCTCGCAAGGTCAACAGCAGAGCAAGATAAATGGGATTTGTTTCTTTCTGCCAGTAATTAAACCTCACTTTCTATCACACAGGGTAAAATTCAGCCTGAACTAACACAGCAGTGAGGCCTAATCTGACACCTCCCCATCCAGGAAGCAAAAGCTAGAGTGGGAAGAACCCAGCCTGCCCACTGGAAATGTCCCACCCTATCACCCACCCTTCCCCATTCCCTGTGTCCCAAAATGCCATTTGATTGATGTCACTCTCATCCTCAGCTGTTTCTTCATGACTGAGCACAGAGCCAGGAATATCATTAACTGTGAAATCTAATGTATGTCAATTTATCTGCTGTTTGCTGTTTGTAGCATATTGTGAGTAGAAGTGTAAAGTTCCTCATTTTTTTAATCTTTCACTCATGTCAGAAATGCCAGATTCCTCAGCTGTACAGTCAGAGGGAAAATAACTGGAATGTCCTTTCCTGGATCAATCCTGTCTCTGCTGACATGGCAAGATGTCACCAAGCCTGAAGATGAAAAATTGCTTAGTGCACACAACAGCAAATTAATAACAGTCCAAAAAAACAGTGCAGCCAAATCCTGCAGGTGTTACTCAAATCTGAGCCATGAATCCACAGGCTCTCCTCTTCCCATGCTGCTGTCACCATCCTGCAGCATCCACGAGGGGTCTGCAGCACCAGGGCAGGGGAAATTCACCCCTGTGCACCTGGAAACAAAACCAGCAAAGCCCACTTCGGTACCCGAGGAGGGATCTGATGAAACCTCATCACAAACTGGGATTTCTAATTGCTTCCCACGAATCGGTAATCGATGCCCCACAGAAGGTGAAATGCACTCCTTTGGTTTGAACAGCCCCAGCTGAAAGCAGAGCACTTCTGAGGGGCCTGTCCAAGGCTGAGTCACCACTGACAGAACCATGGGGAAAATTTTATTTATTTGGTCACAGCTGCTGAGGCCTCACCAGGATCAAAATCCCACTGTCCACCAAGAAAACCACAGACACTCTATTTATTTTTGATTCTTCCAACACCAAGAGGCAAGGAAGTTTGGTTAGTGAAGGACAGTGCACAAGGAAAGCTAAAAATCAGCAATGAATTTAATCACTTGTTCTCTGCTCATTCAACCGAGGAATAATCAAACCCAGATGAATTCATTGAGTGGCTTTGGATTTATATTAATGAAAGAGAAAAGCTCTAAAGCTTTCCTGCATTAGAATCACGGGCTCAGCACTTGTGCCAGCCTGTCACATCTCCTCCCTGCCTTCCTTACCTTTCCTGACCTAGGAGTTATTTATTAAATGGCAAAGTTCTCCACGGGAGCTTCTGGCCCTTGTTGGTAAAATGCTTCTCCCCATTACAACTGCTGGAAAGTTGGAAAATTCAGTTGTTTATGCTATCAGGCAGAACTTTATCACTTTTTAGCCGCAGAATGTTGTCTGATTTTTCCAAAACGTGAAGGAAAATAAAGGTTTTCTGTCACTTATTGAAACTACAGAGCCTCTGCCTGGCAGCTTTCTACTGGGCCTCCCTCTCAGATCCTCGGGAATTCTGCCTGGAGAATGGCAGCCAGCCCAAATCTACCTGAGACTCCTATTTAAATGTGACATTCGAAGCCAGTCTGAAATGTGACAGGTATACAAAACAGCACCTCCGAGGTTTTGTCCAAGAATCTGAACAAAACGCTTTTCTGGAGTTGAAAAGGGGTTGGTGATTCAGTCTGGATGCTCTGTTCAAAGGTCTTGGGAATACGGACATCCCTGGAACTCCCAGGGGTATTCTGAGGTATCAGTTTCTGTATTTATACAGACATTATTTATAATGTATAAATGATATGCCATAGATAACATAATATATATAATATATTAAACATTGTTCATTATATTATAAAGGTTCTGTGTTTATTTGTTTGCTTTTTACAGTTTTTTCATGGTGCTTGACTACAACAGAAATAGAAATAAAGAGAATAACATCCTGTGAACACAGGACCGGAATGATCCTTGGCCAAGATAAGGAATTTTCCTAACTTGAGGTAGGTTTTAAAGCCCTGTATTTTTGAGGTCATCAGATTAAAAGCTGATGCAAGCAGTGGATAACACAAGCCTTGAGTAAAGGACTGAGTAAGGTCCCTGCCAGGTGTTCCTGCACCCAGCTCCAACAGGAACACCTGGGAAAGCTCATCTCAAAGCTCTCGCAATGATGCCTCAGGGTTTTAGCTTTTCTATTTTTCACATAAAACACGACAAATAAAAACCACCTGGTTTTAGGCAGTCCTGGAAAGGCATCAGCAGGATTCCCCAACAAACACTCCAAGAGGGCCTGGGAGCTGGAGGGCAGAGCCAGCTTTGACCTCAGCCAAATCTCCCCTTGGGAAAGAAAAGAATTTGGGGCAAAAAGCTGGAAAGTGACTGACGGTGGGCCTGGGGTGCACTTATCAGGCAGGGGGCTCAGCTGCAACAGCAGAACATTTCTGGCATGACCCAGGGTCAGGAATGAAGCTGCACAGCTTCAGAGCTACCGCAGTTCCCCAGGAAGGATAGCCAGTGGGAAAGCTACAAAATCTTTATTTCGTGGTTACTGAGCTTTGCTTCTACATCATTTACACTGCAGCTGAAGTCTTCTGAACAGAGTGTTTCAAAATACACAGGCATTTCTGCTCACCAGTTCATATCCACCCAGAGGTTGGATCAGAGATGGTGGAATGGCCAGAGGGAAGCCTTGTAAAAAGGCATTTTTTAAAAGGCATTTATCTGAGGCTGGACGGCTCTTGGCATTCTGGCTGCTTCAGAAAGACACAGCCTGTGCCTCCCTGTCACAGGATAAGGCTGACCTTGAACACAGGGGAAAAAAGCAAAACGCAGTGATGTGCCAGAGATGATGAATGGGAGAGAAGAGAGAGCTCTGTGCAAACAGCATTAGTGACCAGGCAGGGGAACAGCGCCTGCCCAAGCCAGGAGAGACACAGCAGATCCCTCTGAAGATCCCTGCTCATCTCCTCGGCAGTCCATCCATCACCCCTCCAAAAGAGCCCCTCAGAGAATCCTGCCCAGGCTGTGATCCGATAAGCAAAGGCAAATAGGATAACGAGGTGAGGAAACCTCAAAACACTCTCAGGTGGGAGAGGAAAGCAGAGATATTGTGCTTTAAAGAGAGCAGAAAAAGAGTGAGGCACTGCAATATGGATTCTCTCCTCTCTGTGCTGAGAGGTGCTACTGGCTGCCAGCTCAGGAGGGGATCCAAGAGCTCCTCAAACCTTTCAGCATCCCAGGCTCTTTCCACCGTGGCCCGTGTGAGATGGAGCCCAGGATGGCAGAGCAGGACAGAGGAGAAGGGAAGGTGCTCAGAGGAGCCTGCAGCACTGCTGATCTGACCCCCAAATGGGAAATTTCCCTGCCAGAGCCCTCTCTGAGTGTGAACCAGATCTCTCTGGGGTTTTTCTATTCCCCACCTGAGAGATGAGAAAACGGCTGGGAACAGAAGGAGGTGCAGCAGGAGATTACAGCTCCCAGCTTTGCTCTTCTGCACCTCTGTGTTTCTGCTTTTCTTTGAAACCTTCGCTTTGTTTCCATTGCAGTTTGGAGCTTGGTGCAAACACCAGCAGTCTGACTGTGGGGCCTGCCATGGAGCAACAGCTCCGTCACCTCCTTCCCCTTCTGGGGGACTTGCCCGGCTTCCTGCAGCAGATTCTGCTCTCAGATCTGGTAATTAATTCTCTCTAAACTACCTGAACATCCTTGTTAGGCAGAGAACTCAGCCTCTGCTCCAGTTTTGTGATGAGCCTAAAAGGATGTTCAGGTTTCAGTTGATTTTTGTGACTTTGTCCTAGGCCGAAGTTTCTTTACGCAGGTCTTTACTCTCTCTGTTGGTTTTACATTTATTTCTGATCCCATTCCTCACTCCTGTACAACACACTCAAAGACAATATTCCATCTGTGCAGGTGACTTTCCCACCCACTGTCCATTTACTCCAGCCACCCCCAGAGACAGAATTAATTCAATTTAATTTCCAGTTAATTCTCTCACCTGCACAACCCTTCTGCCTGCACCTCAACTCCTTGCTAACACGAGTATAGTGAAGTTTGCTGTCAAAACCTACAAAAGCCAATATCTGAGTGAAAAGAGAACTGAAAAAACAATTTTTTTTCATTGCATTAAGGAACTTGAATTCCCCCTGCAGCTCCCACTGAGCCACTGACAATCATTACCCTTGTTCCTTCATGCATTGTTTTTGCCAGTGCTCATTATTAATCCTGTTCTTCCTGCTGCTGGATGGGTTTCAAACCATCCTATGCAACAAAGAAAAGTAAATTGAAATTAGCATTATCTAAACCTCGAATTAAAGTGGTATTAATTTTTCTTCAGTGAAAAATTAAAGGGAAAAATCCCATTCTTGAAAAAAGAAAATGCGTTGTCGCATTTTAAAGTCAAAGTTAACTATGAATTATGGATCATTTGAAATAAAGCAATACAAAAGTACCCACCAGGCCTGTATCCAAAGTAAAAATGAATTTATGACAAAGCTGATATTGACCCATCATTTATAAGGTCTGTTAAATTCATCTTAGACTGGGCTTCTAGTGGAAGATGATTTATTAAACAAAGCAATATAAAATGCAATGAAATAGATTAAGTCTCTTTTTGAAGTATTGTTATCCATTAGATCTGGTAAATTTAAGTCTGTTTAAACATGAAATACCACTCCAGCAGATCCTCCAGCTCCCACCCAAACGTGGGGTTGTTAATGCTTAAGTCCTTTACGGTGAAAAATCTTGGTCAGGAGTGGAGATGGCACTAACGACTTCATTTATTTGGGGGTTTTAAATTAATCACCCTTAGGCTATCTTAACAGTTGCAAATCTTTGCTGCCTCCAGCGAGAATACAGATTTGATCTGGCTGAGGTGCAGAAGTGACACACTGAGCGTCCCACTCAGCTGAGTCTTTGGGGAACCCAAAGTCTGTGATGCCTGCTGGGGGTCAGGGGAAGCCAAACTCTCAGGGCAGGGCCAGGCACACCCACGGGAGCTCTGAGCATCCTTCCCACCCTTCCCAGCACCCACCCACGTTCCAGGGACCTGTCAAACCCTTGGCTTCTCGCAATTATTAGAATGAATGTTGGACGTAAAACGTTAGAAGACTTCGCTGTATGAATAGGATTTATTTGAGTTCTCGTACTAACGAAACTTAGGAATAGGAGTGTGATAAATATTTTATCTTTTTTGGACTACAAAAATGCTTTGGGGGATAGTAAAAGGTAGTGGGGGGATTCGTCACATTCTTGGATTAGCCTATCTGGGGGAAGATAAGCAGAGCCCCAGGAAAAGAATTTATCAAATGGGAGTGGGGAGACAAATTGGCTCTGCTCCAGGTGGGAGGAGGGTGTGATTTTAATGCATGCAGATACATAAATATGCACCAAGTGACGCGTTTAACCAAGGGTGTTTGAGTTGGGGCGTGCCTTTTTTGGCGGAACGCCAGGAGGCACCCAGCTGATAAAACTTTTCACTTCATCGTCTGTCTCTTATTGTCTCTTATTAAACTTTTTAAAATATACCAGGAAATGCTCCTGAGCATTTCCTGCACAGCCTTCGCCTGCACCCGCTGCTGCAAGCACAAGGACTCTGGAAAGAAATCTCTGCTCTAGGGGCTTGGATGCTTCACAGCCTCGCTTCTCTCTGCGTTCCAACAATAGTAATTCTGCTGTAATGACTCCTGTAAAGATATCGTTTGAATAGTAATGTTTTATCAGTTTTACTTTTGCCTGTTTTCCAGAATAATCCATTCTCTTATCTCACTTTTACTTCTCAGCCTTTGAACATTTCTAAGCTTTAGTGTTTGCGCATAACACAAAATCTCATGGCCATGGGAGAAGCAGTGCCTCTTTTTTTTTTTTTTTTAATTTATTCATTATTAAAAGTCCTGTGTTAGTGACAGTTTCAAATCTGACATGACATTTTTATAATCTACTTAATATCTCGAAAGGTTTCTCTGCACTGCAACCTGGGAATTATGCAAAGTAAGAAGAGGAAAAAAAGCCCTACCTCGGTGTTGTTTAATCATAAAGCTATGACTGAAGAGTTATTGTTGTTTTTATTATAGGAAAACTACATTTCAGGGCTTTGCCAAAAGCAGGTGATGGCTCAGTACACTCTGCACTGCAAGAACTCTCCTTCTCACACAGATAAAATCACAGATTCACTGCCACTGCAAACATGCCTGGCCTCGGTCCAAAGCCAGAGCTGAAGTTAATAGAAAGATTCTGTAATGGGCCTGGGATCAGGCCCTTTGTAAATATTACTGGGTGTCATCCTTTCCTCCCATTTACTTCCTCCTGGCATTTTACCCTGCCAGCTCTAACACCCAGACCCATGGGCACAGCCTGGCCTGGAGGAGCCACATGGGCTGGAAAGAAGGCACTAAATTGTTCTCTTTAATGATTCTTTTTAATGGTGCACTTGGTTCCTTAGAATGGCTGGGCAGTTTTCATTTTGTGTCTCTGCAGTTAATTACTGAATCCTTATTCCTTTATTGAGCAGGGCTCCCTCAGTGCAGGGCCAGCTCAGAAATGCAGCTCTGATGAATCCAATAATCTCACCTATCCCTGAAATGCAGCTCTGATGAATCCAATCATCTCACTTATCCCTGAAATGCAGCTCTGATTAATCCAATAATCTCACCTATCCCTGAAATGCAGCTCTGATGAATCCAATAATCTCACCTATCCCTGAAATGCAGCTCTGATGAATCCAATAATCTCATCTATCCCTGAAATGCAGCTCTGAGGGAATTCCTGCATGTCACCTATCCCCGAGTGCAGCTTCTCCCTGGCAGAGGCAGGCACATCAGCACAGAGCTCTCCTGACAATACAATGACGAGGTTTGATGGCACCGGGGCTGATGGCACTGCTGAGCTCTGGTTCTGTGCAGCACAGGGGAGGCAGAACAGGAGACACTGGCCTGTATCTGGCAATCCCGGGGCTGCCAGAGGAAAAGGATGGAGAAGAAGAGAGGATTATGCATTCTTGTGCAATCACTGCAGCCGCTGGAGCTTCTGTGGGAGGGGAAGTGAACAGTGCTGAGAGCCTGAGCGAGCAGCCTGGAGCCCAGCCCTGCAGCCAGGGATTGGTGCAATATTTGCTCCTCCTGGCCAGCCAGCCAGCAGTTGCCTTTATGCTGCCATCATTCCTGTGTCACTGCAGAGTCTATTATTGCTTCCATCTCTTACTCATTTTCACTCTGCTCTTTCTGATAGTCGAGGGCCAGGCAGGATTCCCCTACCCCGGGCCTGTCTCGGGGTGACCGCAATGTCTGCCACCAGCAGATGTCTTTGGCCTTGAAAATCCTTTCCCTGCACGTGCCCAGGTGGCCCAATATTTTATGAAGTTCAGTTACGTGGTGCCTGGATTTTCTCAGTGTCTTCTGTACCATCCGGAGCCACCGTTCACCCCGGCAGGAGTCTTTACAGACCTGCACAGGAGAGCTCAGGCACTGCAAGGCTCGGAGCAGCCAAATCAAAATGTTTGTTCCTCTGGGGTAGAGCACAGGGGCTTTATCTGGGGCACATCAGCCAGCAGATCAGGTGTGTGTACACACACAGCCGGGGCTCGCTCTTTCCTGCCATTTCCCTGAGCAGAAATGAAAGCAGCAAAGTGAAATCAGCGTGGGGAGCGATGCAGCGCAGGGTGAGCGCGCCTGTGCCTCCAGAGCAGGGACTGAGCCAGGGCCAGGGGTTTCAACAGATGAAATGAGCTTTCATTCCACCCCTCCAGGGCAGAGCTGAGGACTGTCCGTGGGGAATCACTGACCCCTGGGCTCTGGCTAACAACTCCTGCTGCAGATGAGGAGGATGAAGAGCTTCTGTTGGTGCTGCCCTGTGAAATGCACTTCATGGCTCAGGTTGCAGAGCCCCAAAGTTAAGGGGAAGTGACACCCAGAGAGGCTCCCTGCAGCAGGGGCTGGGCAGAGCTAAAGAACACAGCAGGGATTTCTGAGCAGCCCTTCACAGGATGCACCCTGGGCCCTGCCAGAGCCCGGCCGTGGCTCACCCGAGGTCAATCCCAGGCAGGAGTTTCCCCCTTGGCTCAGTTTGGGTCCATTTCCATCGGGGGTTCAGTGCCCAGGGCCAGCCCCAGGTGCTGCAGTGCCACCCTCCCAGGCTGCTCTCCTGCCCTCGCTGCTGTTTGCCCTTGGTGGGGCTGAGGCTGCAGCGTGTCCTTGGCTCTGGGGCTGTAAAGGATTGGGGTGTGTGCCTGAGCTGGGAGGAGAACTCGCTGACAGCTCCTGTGGAGCTCAGAGCCACTCACCAGGGCACTGCAGAGTCTGGGAGCCTGAGAGCTGAACGGAAGGCACCAGAATCTGTGCAGATTTCTGGGCAAGGCTGGTTCTGTCTCACAGCAGTTCTGAGTTAACCCAGGTTTGCTTGTTGCAATACTGAGTTGCTGCCTTTTGAGCTCTGTGTGCTCAGAGTAGAGCACATTTAAAATGTAGATTTGGGAAACTCTTTCTCCAGCTGAGCTACAAACCTTCCCAGTTTCCTGTACAGCTGCAATTTGTGCCAGGCTGCAGCAGCTTCACCAATGGAGAAATAAATTCCAAGGGTGGACACCATGTGTGTCCATACTGCTGGAAACTGCAGTGACTCCTGCATATAGGATTTTAAATACTTCCACTAGGCTTATCACAGTTTGCAAGTATCTGATGGCAGATATTAAGTTCCGTACCAGAATAATTCTTATATAACTGAAAAGTACCTTTAGCATAATTTATGAAGGTTGCTTAGCTGGTATTTACAGCAGCTGCAGTAAATCCAAGATGCAGCTTCAAACACAACTCACAGCATCTCCCTAAGATGTAACCTAATACTGTCAGGAAGCGTCAGCTTTAAACAAATAACTCAACACAGCACTGCACTAAATAAAGATTATGACAATCGAATGCTGGTCTTCAAACTCAAAATGTTTAGACACAACAGAATTGATTTTTTTTCTTTTATAAAAGAGGAAGGTCAGGCAGAAAAACAGTATTTCAGAGGTCAATCAGTCCACAGCCCTCGAGCATGTTTTGCTACATCTTGAAATTTCACTCCAGAGAAAACATTATGACCGTTTATCTTGTCCTGCTGAGAGGGGAATGAGAAAGATGAAGCAGCATCAAAGTTTTGGTGAAACAAACACCAGCAATTTCACTGCTCGTACAAAATAATCCCCCAAAATCACAAAGTGACACTGTTACACTGTTACTGGGTTAATTTAGTGATAAAGCCCACAATCACTGCATTGTCTTTTACTGCATCCAACAAGATCATTTTTCCCTTTTTCCCTTTTTTTTTTTTTTTTTTTTTTTTGGGTGTAACCATCTCCTGTGCTCTACTTTCACACACTATCAGTGTTACAGCAACAACCACAAACCCAAAAAATCTCAGTTCCACCACGATTTATTCCTCAGTAGCAGAAAGGGATGCGGCCAAAGGAGACAGGGCAGGGGAGGGATAATGCCAGCTTGGTACCAGAACCAGAACCAGAGCCCAGAGGCAGGAGATGCCACCAGAAATAAAGCCCAGTTGTGGGTACCGGGGGGCTGAGCACAGCCCAGGGTGCAGCAGGGACAAGTGACAGGCCCAGGCTTTCCCATCCTGTCAGAACTGCTCCTTGTCAAGGGCAGGGATGTGCTCAGACACATGTGTTGTCTCTGGAGATCCAGCTCGAGGAAGGAAAGAAGGAAAGGGGTCAGCAGTCCCCTGAGGAATGTGAGGTTTGGAAAAGAATGTGAAAACTCCTCATAAGGGGACCTGAGAAATAGTTGCTACATGGGGAAAAACAAAAACCCAACAAACTCAATCTACCCTGCAAAAGAACAGGCGTTGATAGCAATCAAATTCTAACTCGGTGTAGCGACAGCATTGCTTCTCAAAGCCAGGTCCCTTCTTTGCTCCCACTCCCACCTTTCTTTAACTTGATTAATCAATTTGTCCACTGTAAAGCCTTGAGGGAGGCCTTTTTGCCATTTTAAATGCGTTTCTGGAAAGTAAATGGGAAGAGATGAAAGGCAGAGCAGTCGGGAGTGTTGCACGGAGCCCTTCGCTGCTGCACGCGGAGCGTCCCCCAGGAGCGAGCGCTGGAGTGCAGTGTGGAAACGTGCCCACTCGCACTCCCACTCAGCCACCTTCACTGAAATGTCACCGACTGAGGGAATGAACAAACACCTCACTGCTATCCCTGCCTGCCCAGGCTCCGCAGACCCACAACCCCAGGAGGGGAGTCTCAAAAGTTCAGTTTTGTGTGCTCCGATTGCATTCTTTGAGACAACGCCTTCACCAAGATGCACATCAGGATGTCTGAGGTGAAACTTCTATAAAAAAATAAAAAAAAAGGGGGAGGTTTTCTCCTGCAGAACAGCTGCTCTCCCTTACCTGTGCCTTCAGGAATGGGGCCATTTTATAAATAGTTTTCAGTTCAGCAATTAAGCAAGATGTCTTAGCAGCAAGCAAATGTTTCAGCAGCCTGTGTGATTGCTTTAATAGAGTTCAAACACTCTTTATCCCACTGCTTTTATCCACCAACCTGGAATTACATCCCTGCTTCTTAATGCTAAATGCAAATTTCATTTTCTGGTTTGTCCCATCTCCCCTCTGATGGCAGATTTGTCCCCTTTTGTCCCTGCTGTGGCGGGGTTGTGACAATGACTGCTGGTTAGCCACATCTTTGGATTCCACTTTAAAAGCTGCCCTTGGGAAGATGGCATTTCAGAGAGGATGAAGTCTAATAAGTTGTGAAGTGCATTATTATGAGACAAGGAACAGCTTAGGTAAATAATTAGTGTCTTGCCTTCTGCCACGCCGAGGTGTGAATCAGAGCTGACCTGTCACACTACAGCCCAAAACAACTGCTTGAACATAACTGAGACACTTATGGGGGACAGATTACAGCCCCTGCTGCTGTTTGTTTTTTATTCTCCTGGCTCTGCAGAAGAGGAAATATGATATTCCAGCTGGCTGGAACTCCTGATGGAATGCAATGGGTCATAACTAGTGTATCAGCTGAGCTGGTCTCTCCCACCACGGGAGAAGGTGAAAAGGCTGCTGGTGCCAAAGCTGTGATGGCAGCAGTGTGAAATCCTGGTGCCCAGGGAGCTGCCAGGACCCAGGGCTGGGTCCCGAAGGCTCTGGGATGGTTCAGGACCTGCCACCCCCAGGAGAGCTGGGCTGTGCTGGCTAAACAGTGGGAAGTGGTGTCGTGCAGAGGGCTAAGCCCTGATGCTCTGTGAGATTGATGGTGTCATTGATGGAAATCATTGATGGTGTCAATGGAAATCATCAATGGTGTCTCCTGGGGACAGTGCTGGCTGGGGTAGAAGGGAAATTGTGTTTCCTTGCAAGACAAGGAAACTTTGAGGGACACTGGCCTCAGAGACTGGGCAAGGACAGAGCAGCTTTGGCCTCACACAGCCAAGGTGGAGAAGCAGGAACACGAGGAGAGCTCAGATGAAGTGACCAGAGCTGTGTGGAGCCCCCCAGCATGGCCACTGGCCCCGGCCCTTTCCCCACCTGATGGGCTCTGCCTGAGCCTGCCTGCACACAGGGAAGGTGCGAGGGTTTGGAACAAGAACTGGGATTTCTGCAGGGCTGATGCTGCTCTGGACAAGCTCTGGTGTGCCTGCAGCAGTCCTGGCAGTGTGGACACCATCACTCAGCCAGCCTCAAACATCACCAGAACCTGGGGAATGCTTTGGGGGCATTTCCAAAGCACTCCCTTCCCTCCCCCTCAGAGCTACTGAGGCCAAAAAAGCCAGCAAGGACAAGGAAGAGACAAGGAGTTCCATATTTTTATATTAATGCTAATATTTTTTAATGATCGTGCTCTAATTGCTCAGGGAACCGTCACTTAAATGTAAATTCCATGAGCAAAGGAAAGATAAAACGGGCATTCAAGGCACGTTTGGTTTGCACTGAGTTTAAAAAAAGGAATTATCTCTTCAGCTGAACTGGTTTGCTAGCCTGCAAAAATGCTGTAGATTCCTGAACCTGACATGTAATACTCTTCTGTGATTAGATTATTAGTTTAATGAATAAAAAAATCATCTCGATGTATCTTTCTGATTTTGCTGCCTAGATTAGAAAAGGAAGCTAGCTGGAAAAGGGTCATACATGAGTAGTTGATTTAACTTATGAGTCCATCAGAAGCACATTTTAGTAGGCAACTGCAAAAACAGCCGCTCCCTGAGAGTCCAAAAGTGTTTTCAGTACCTAAACCAAGCAAAGCCCATTTGAAAGGACAGTGCTCTGCTGGGGAAGGGTGCAGTGAGGAACAGGCTGGAAAGGAACAGCCAGGGGTGTTGGAAAAACAACACCCACGGGACAGGAAAAGGCCTCAGAGGTTTCCTGCTCAGATCCCATTCCCAGGGTGTCCAGCAGCTCCGGTTTCTCTGATTTCCTGAGCAGCTCCTGAAGAAGCAGGAGGTGGGGATGGGGCTTTGCTCAGAGCACACACCTACACCTGCAGCCTCCAGGAGCCTGAAAACATCTGCAGAGCCTGAAAGAGGTGCTCAAAATCCACATCACTGCGTGGGTTTAAAACAGCTTATCCAGACAACCAAATAGGCAGAGCCCTGCTCTTGGCCTTGTCCATGCCTGTGAGTTATTCTGTAGATGATTTTTGGGCTGGACTTTTACCATCCAGTGGCAGCAGGAGACTCCTGAGCCTCTGAAAACCAGCCCGAGCCACTGACTGTGCCTCAGGGAGGGAGATCACGTTCTTTTAAAGGAGTCCTTGTTAGTTTTAAAACTGGAATTTCACGTCTTCCCTTTCAAAGAAAAGAAGAAAAGGCAAGTGCTGCAGAGCTCTCGATCCTTCTTACCTGGCAGGAACGCTGCCAGCGTGCACAACTTTTCAACTCCAGTGCTCTGGAAATACGGAGACTAGACTTGTAACTATTTATAATTATTTAATTGGGACTCTTCAGTTAATGCTGCATTAACACTTTGCATAATCTAATCTCTGCCTTACAGAAGTGCTATTTTAAGCTCTAAAATTTCATGTCGCAATTTTCAGGATAAAGAATTTTGATTGTAATGATAGAGCAGAGGCTGGTTGAGCAAAGTGGCATGAGACAAGAATGCAAAGCTGTGGTTTCCCTCCATGGCCACAGCTTTTCTCTTGCACTGTGCTCCACAGAATAAGGAACCTGCAATTTGATTAATCCTACAATTGATTCCAAAAGGTCCAATGATTAAAAACAACTGCACAGAACCAACATTTAGGAAAAGAATTAAACACTGTTTATGCACCAGTAGCTTTGTTAAAAACAGGGACAAAACCCACTCAAGCCAGAGGAACAAGCCCAAGGTTTAATTTATATAAATTGCAGCCACCTGCTCATTCCATTTCCAAAAGAAAGATTTTCCTGCATGCTCTAAATCAATTTCTCTAGCTAAAGGAATCTCTGGGACTCTCACTCATTTAATCTTCCTTCTGAAGTTGCCAACCCTTCCCCTTAAGCTGCAGATGCGATTAGTAAATTAGGAAGTGATTATTTTCACCCCACCAACCTGTCTGCAGACAACCAGGTTCATACACACACATTCAGTGCAACAAGTCATTTAAAAAAGGGATAAAGGCAGGAATCTCACTGCTCTAAGGAAGCACTGGTTGTTAATGTAGGGAACTGGGCAGTAAAATTCTGAGTCTGGGGAGCTGCTGGGACCCTCAGCGTGGCACCAAAGCGTTTCCACAAGGTGCTGATTGTCACCAGCAGAAAATGCCACCTCAAAGACACAGGAGCCAGTACTATAATACATGGAAATATCAGAAATATTAGGGAAATAATATCAGGAGCAGATCAGTGTTTCTGGTTCATGAGAGCACTGAAGTGAGGGCTTGCTTTGCTGTGGTTTACAGGAATAGGCTTCTCCACCGGGAGCTGGATTCTAAACCCACTCCCCAGGGACTCACACCATCCAAAATGCTGCCCAAGAACCACGCAAATGTTTTTTTCCTCCAGTGGCTCATCCATAGCCTCAAGCAAGCAAGTTTGTCTTTGATCTGGAGCTGTTTGCAGGTCACCAGAACAATTGGTGCTTAATTTCTTGGCCAAACTGGTGCCTTGTGTAATGCCACAGACACACAGGGAAAAAGAACACTGCTGATCTTTACAGTACTTTACAAGCAAGTACTGTTCAAATATTTCCTCAAAAACTTCTTAAATTATTTTTATTTAGATCCCTCCTGTCTTGGAGGGATCACTTGTAGCAAGATAAAATTAGGAACTGAAGCATGCTGGAGTAGGACTGACAAATTTGGACATCTTTCTGTCACTTCTAATCACAACTCAGTGTGACAGAAGAGCACGGGAGGAACAGGATTGGATTTACAAGCCATTGTTATTTGATGTCAGTTGATATTCTCCATTGCTGCTGCTCGGGAGTCAGATTTCTTTACTATTTGGATACTTTATTCTTTAAAAGCATGCAAAAAGGGACCCATTGCCAAGAGCTTTTCCAAGTGAAAGCAGGCAGAAGCGGCAGAGTGAACGCAGATATTTCCTGCTGAGCCCTGATTTGTGCCATCAGGAGGGGAAAAGTTAAAGAAAGGATGAAGGGAAACAAGTCCTTCTGTGAATTCGACGTGCAGTGTGCCCTCCCTGCCTGCTCCATATGCAGCCCAGAAATCTTCCCAGCCATAATAACCACGCCCTGCCTGGCAGGAGCTCTGGGATTCTCTCTGCCCATCACACAACGTCCCAAAGCCCCGTCAGGGTGGAAAAGGAGGGCTCTGGGGTCTGGGCACAGAGAATTTCATCTTTCTGTGTGCCAGGTACTGACCCCAGGAGAACAGTGCACTGACCCGGGGCCGTGGAGAAGGCTCCAAAATTGAGGGATGGCTCTGGGATTGTGGGGGTGGAGTTTGGGTAGAAATGTGTTGGATTGCATGGTGGAAAACTCAGAGTTTAAGGTTTGGGATGCAGTAATAGATATGAAGCCAGATGGAGGTTTGGAGGTGTTGGCCTGTCCTTTTTCACCTTCTTCTCCTTGGGTCTGGGTGGTTTGTGGGATTGGGTGGAAAAGCCCGCAATGCAGACCATGGGGTGGTTGGTTATTGGGTTAAAAGGACAAATAATTTAGGTGGCATTCCATAACTGGGTAGTCTTTGTTAAAAGCCCTTGTAGAGAGAGACCTTGAGCTCCATTTTTAGTGTGTTAGCTTGGTGCACTGTAGAACTCACCTTTTGTGAGACTGTAATAATGATGAGTGAATAAACATCTGAGTCCCAACAAGAACGACATCTTGCTCTTTAATCCCAACCCTGAAAGAAGCAGATAAGCTACAAGAAAACTTCCACACTGGGGTCTCAGCTATCTGAGGTATTTAGGAAGTTCAGGTATATTTTTCCCTTTTTTCTATAAAGTTTTGCAGGTGGTAGAGCGTGTGGGAGATGAGAGGCAGTGCCTCTAAACTTTCCTTTGCATTATAATTAAGCCTGAATACTAACAATTAAAAAACCATTTGCTGAGATTAGCATAATTTTAAAAAATGATCAAATCAAAATCAAATTAAGTGACTTTTTGTCTTGAGTGTGGATGAGTATGTGAGGTCAATCACATCCCTGTGCTGCAGATGGGGTTCAGTCCCTCACTGCAGAGGGGTTCAGAGGGGTTCTGCCCAGCTCTCATGCTGTGGGAGACCTCTGGAAACTCTGTAAAATGCATTTCAGCACCTGATAAGGGGTGCTTCACATTCTGACCTGTGTCTGCTCCAGCGTCCTCGTTTATCCTGCGTGTTTGTAGGCGATGAGTCTGATTTATGAGCTGATGGCCATGTGAGTTATTTAGCTGGGCAGAGTTCGTGCTGCACTGTCTGACAGTGGGGAGCTGTGGAACCCTCCTGGTTCTGCCTGGGGAGGGAGGGCTGGGAGCAGAGGGAATTTCTGTGCCAGTCGAGGATGCTCCCACTGAAACTGGGAGTGGCCTCGCCCATGGCTTGCTCAGCTTCAGGAAATCTGATGATGCCTGCATGCACCTTTGAATCAAAACCAGACAATTACCTTAAAGCTAAAACCACTTGGGTTTGAAAGGATTTTTTTTAAAAAATATTTTTCTCACTGTTGGGATCAAATCTTAACAAGAATTCCAGTGAATTGCTTCTGATTTCTCAGTCAATCCTTCGTATTCCCCCCCACACACACACACACACATACACATAAAATCTTTAGCATTTCCAGCTCCAACAAAACTAGGCAGAAATTTGGAAGGCTCTGCTGTAAATATGAAAGTCGAATTCCCTCGAGCACAAGCCAGTGTAACTCGGATACTGCTGTTCCACTCCAGTGATCATCTCATTTGCAGCCCAGGCCACGACTTGGGATGATTTTTTTTAAAGAGCAAAATGACAAATAATTGCAGGTAATGCCATGCAACTTACCATGAAATCAATACAGCAAAATGAGGTAGGAATATTAAAAGCTAGAGTGTTTCCCTGTAGCACAGAGCAGGTCTGTTCAAGGAATAAAAACATTTGAATGGATTATAAGGCATTTGCTTTTGGTCTTAAGGATGTAATGCCACAGCTCCAGCTCCATCAGGAGGCATTACATCCTCATGTTCCCTCCCTGTTCTCTCAGGGCTTTCATGTTGGGCTGCTGAATTGGAAAGGACTCGGCCATCATCTCTGAGAACTATAAATACCAGCACAGTGCAGGAGACAGAGGAAGAGGGCACCGGTGAAATGAAGAAAACCATGCTGAGAATGCTGCAGCTGCTGGAAAGGACAAGGCCCAGCTGGGGCAGAAATGAATTTGTGCCGTTTCTATCAGGATTTGCTTTTGTTGCCTTCATAAAGACGGAGCCTCTGCTTGGTTTTCAGGGATTTGTGAACCTAAAGCACCTGTCAGAACCCTGGGCATGGAGAAATCTGAGTTCCCTGTGCAGCCCCTCAGCAGAACACTGCTTTGGACCTGAGGCTGTGGAGAATGCTCCCAAAATTGAGTGATGGGGCTGGGACTGTGGGTGTGGAGTTTGGAGAGAAGTGTGTTAGGTCACATGGTGGGAAATACAGTATAAATTATTCTATTCTATTCTATTCTATTCTATTCTATTCTATTCTATTCTAATTATATATATTATTAGTTTAATTTATTTATAAATTACAAATTTATATTTACCAACTACTAAAATTACTAAAATGTAGTCACTTAAAACCCAAATCAAACAAATACTGATCTATTCCTGTTGAGCAGAGCTGGAATGAAGAAATTTTCACATGAAAAAAGGCTCTAAAGTTGTCAAGTAAAAACAGAAATTACGCCTTTTTATTTTTTTCCCCCAGAAAGAAATAATCAGGAAAATATCTTGCTTGAAATATAATTGTCATTTTAAATCCAGCTATGTGAGAGCACACGATCCCTTCAGATGGAGGTCCATTTTGTCAACAAATTGTAAACTAATTAAAAAAAAAAACTAGAAAGGATCCCTTTGATTTTAAACTGTAGATAAAAGTTAAACCCACAAAGCACTGAGAGGGAGCAGAACAATCAATCATTCCCTGACTCCCAAATGCAGCTAATTGCCTCCAGCAGCATCTTAGCACCACGGAACAAATCAGAAATCAAACGCTATTTAATGTCAACACATCGAAACTCCAGCACTGGTTTTCACCAAATTCTTTGAAAGCAGCGTTCTGGAGCTCAGCACTGGAGCTGCAGCAGATTGCAGCCTTGCCCTGGCCTTGGCACAGCCCCAGGACAGCCAACGCCAGCCTTGCTTCCCCTGAGAACACCCCAGTGCTTGGATTCAGACTCCTCGGAGACCTGGGGCACCCTCAGGGGAACTTGGCACCTAAAACCAGAAATTCTGTCACAGCTGTGCCTCCCTTCCCTTCCCACTTCCCAGGGATCCCATGTTTGAGCAGCCCAAAGGTTTGAGCTGCAGCCCGGTGAGGTTTTCTGTTGCTTTCTGCTCTTTCCTTCCCGTTTCAGAGCCATTTCTCCCCTTAATGATTGTTCAGGGAATAAAACCCCAAAGTTGTAAATCTCGTGTTACCCCCTCAGGCCAGCCAGTGGCATTGGCACAGTGCTGTGGTGAGAACTGATTTAAATTCACTTCCAAACTCACGGAACGTTTTGGCCACTGGAAGCCTCCTACCCATCACTTGCACACAGTGAGCTACGAAACGTGGGTTGGATGAGATTCTTCTAATCAAATATTTCTCCACAGGGACATGTTTGTGAGTGACCAACTTCAGCCAAGGAAGGGGCTGGGAAATGGAGCCAAATAAAAAGAACTTTGGTGCCTAAGGATTGGTGCCTTACTTTCCACCAGGCTGGAAGTTTCCTGTTCCTTTTGGTTTTGAAATGCATGAGGAAGTTTTGGACTCTAAGGAAATGCAATGACCTTCAGCTCTCCTTTAAGAAAAGTTGGTGCCCTTGTTTTGTTTTGTTTTGTTTTGGCTTGGTTTGGTTTGGTTTGGTTTGGTTTGGTTTGTTTGGGTTTTTTTTAATGAAAATACCTCTGAATAACAGGAAAGTAATTTTCTGCCTGCTTCCAGCAGAACCACTCTTAAGAGCCCCAAATTTCCTCCAGCAGAGGGCTGTGGGGTGCACACCCCACCCCAGACACTGCAGTGATCTCGACACCAGCTGTGACTTTCACCCCAGGTTTGTCCCACCAAATGCAATTCATCTTTAGCCAGGAATTCTCATTGTACATAAGGGTTCAATGGCCATTTTATTTCTCTGGCTTTAGGGCTTTCCTTCCAGGGGAGGGCACTGTGCAGGTACCTGCGGCTGTGCTTAAAGCAGTTTGGTTTCTCAGGGCAATCTTCATTCTCAGATTTGTTTCAAGTCTGAAAGTGAGTTCTGGGCTGGTAAAATACACCCAGCATATCAAAAGATGGCAATTATTTAAAATCAGCAGTTGCCAAATCCCATTTGTACAGCACAGTATTAACTGCTCGGCTGTTTCTGACACCAGATCATGCTTTGGAGACTCTGCAGTGAGGGTTTTTTGAACCCAGGGTGATTCTGCCTCGCCGAGTCCCAAGCCTAGAGCAGGAGAGGCTGTGTTGGGGCAGAGTGCAGGAGTTCCAGTCTCCTTTCCCGTGGTTCCATCCCACTTCCAGCATGATGGTCCTGAGAGCTGCAGTGTGCCAGAGCCCACAGTCCCACCCTAGGGGTCCTGGAGGTGCTCTGCTGCCTGTCTCCTCTCCAAAACACCTCTAACCTGCACCAGAAGCCAGGGAGCAATAAACCAGCAAAACCTCCTGGAATGGCACTGAGACACGAGTGAGACTCGCCACAAGCTCTGGAGAAGGGAGCAAGCCACAGTGAAAAATGGGGTCACGCCCAGCAAATAAAATCCCACTGAAAATCCCCATTCCATTGAACGTTTTGGTGGGGGGTGTCCTCCTAACGCTTCTGTCCTGGAGTACCTTTGGGATCGTCCCCTCAGCTCCAGGGGAGCCAGGCCCATGGCACAGCCCGAGACAGGCAGCACAAGCACAGAGACTGGAGCCTTGCTCTCTGGGCTGGAACTGAAGGCCAGGGAGATATTCAGAATACTGCCTGACCTCTGGGAGCTCAGGGATGGCAAAACCGCTGTCACAGGCTTCCTTTAGCTGTGTGGGTGCTCTGGGAAATATTTCTTAAGATAATTAATTAATCAGCATCAGCAATTCATTCCAGTTATTATCTTTTCAGGATGGAGGCCCCCTCCCCCCAGATTTTCTAGGGAACATAAAAGCAGATTTTTTTTTTGTCTTTGTGTGTTTGTGTGTGTGTGCACCACGCCAGATTTACTTCAACTTGGCAGCTTGAGCAGGCTGATATTACTGCAGCATTTTTTTTAAGTTTTGCACTTCAAATTCTGCCCTTTTTGCTTTAAAAAAAAAAAAAAAGGAAAAAAAAAAAGAGTATCTTCTGTCATTAATTTTCTCACATTTTTTTCCGAAATGAGACGGCTCTTTAGCACTCCTCTTTTGTTGTCATGTCCCAAGTGTAATTGATGCCTCTGCCAGACCTGGGGGGGCACGGACACGACTGTTCTCAGGCTCAGCACTCACTTACCAACCGTGTCAGCTCACACACAGCCAAGACAAGATCATAAAAATTGACTTGAACAGAACAAAACCACTCGAAACCTGCTTCATCATCCTCTGAGATCAATGAGCAGCGTTTGATTGGGCTCAGCAGGTTTCAGGTCATGCCCACAGAGCCTCCTGGATGGGTGCCCAGTGTCTCCAGCCCTTAGCCAGAACATCCAGAACAGAAAATCCCTTTGGGGTTTTGGTGCAGGTTCCTCAGCTGCTGCTCTATCTTTTTACTTTTCCACCTCTCCTGTCCTTTGGTGCCTGGAGACTGCCCCTGCCCTGAGAACTCATCCAAGGGGAGAATCAAACCAGTTTGATTATATTTTATTGTATATATATTATATATCCCAGGACAATATTATTATTATGTATCCCAATACACTATTATATTTTATAATATTATTCTACAATAATAGCTATTATATATTATATATATATTATTGTGTCCCCGACTGTCTCAGCTCCCTCCCCTTTCCCCCACGCTGGTCCTCACTCAATCCCCTGCATTACCACAAGTGCTATCACTCCTCTCTCCCACTAATGCAGCAAATGAAGAGTGCATCTCAGAGGAAACAAACACCTCCAGCAGTTTAAAGTGCCACTCGTATTTATGCTGCGAGAGCAGATGAACTACACTCATCTGAGATGAGCTGGGTCAAATACCTTGGGCTCAGAGCTCTGCAAATCCACCTCCATATGAAAGATGAATGTGTTTGCTTTGCAGAGGATATTCAAACAGCTAAATTAGGGTTCACTTCACCTCCAGCACCTTCCTGTGTCTGGTGGAATTCCCCCGACACGCATCCTGATGTGCTGAGGTAAATATATTCATAAACACGGGATTGTTTGTAGAATAAAGGGCGGCTCCTTTTCTGATGGATCCATGCAAGGACCATCCCCTGTTTGCTGTTTGTGCATCTTTTGCTTCAGCTGGAGCAGGAGACACAGGTGGTACACCAAGAAGTCAAATTATCCTGGTGATAACCTCGACACAGACAAAGCCCCAGCTGTTTTTCAGGGGTTTACTCTCAGACTGTTAGAGTCAGTGGGAAAACCTGACTTCAGTAGGCTTCTGTAGCAGAGCCCTCCAGAGAGACCATTCCCTGAAAGAAAACCCAGCAGATTTAACACAAACAGCCCTCTGGGACTGAACTTAATTATTGCTTTGACAAGCCTGTACTTCTTCCATTTCATCACAGACTTGGTGAGAAATTCAGTGATGTTTCCTTTCTCCTGCAAATATTTAAACACATGCACTATTTCATTATTACTTTCCTCCATCTCTCTCTTTTATTTTTACATTTCCCTGCACAAGATATATGCCCCAAAGGGATCACAACAGAACAAGGGTAAATTACAGCTTATTAACAGAGGAATGAGAAATATTCCTCAGATTACTTCTTTGCTTCTCCGTCCATGGTTATACCCTGCTCTCGTGGCTCTTAATGACCGATTTTACCATGAACTGCAAGGCTCTTGTATGACATTGTTGACCTAATTTGGGTCAACGCTGTCCTGCAGAGGCTCCCAGCCTTACATGAGAAAATCCTTTTCCAGTTGGTATGGGCTGGGTATAACAGGTTGAACGTGGGCTGGCATAAATGGGAATTCTGTCAGCAGACAAAGCACTGCACTGGAGACTGAACGGGCTGGAAGGAGCAGAGGGAAGTGAAGCATAATTAAATATGTAGGAGCTATTTTTAAACCTATTGAAATGAAGACAATTGAATGGAAAAGAGCCAGGAGAGATGAAGTCGTGTTATAGATGGACAAGAGGAGCTGGGTATGGAGCTCCCATGTGTTGGGATTTTGGGAAATGTCAAGAGCTCGCAGCACCACAGACTGGTGTAATCAAAGGAGAGATGGGGTCAGCAGAGATGGTGCCAGCTGCAAATGGACTGCACAGCCATGAGAGCTTCAGAGAGAAGAGTGAGTTAAGGAGTAAGCATGAATTCCTAAGGGAGAGAAAAACCACAAAAAGCCCAAAAAATCACAACATGGAGACACCACTATGTGGACCTGCATTCTGCAGATCTTTGGGTAGCTCTGGTGATATGCTGGGTCTTTAATGCCCTAGAGCTGAGAAACTCCTCTGGCCTCCAGCTGGGAAACACTAAAGCAGCTTGAGGGTGTTCCCAGCCTGTCCCTGGCCTGGGAGCCTGGCTGAGGTGTCCTGAGCTTTCCGAGGTCAGCAGCAGAGGATGAAGCCAGCTGGGACAGAGCAGAGGACTCTGTTACACACAGAACCCGGCTGCCCTGAGAAATGCACCTGCGTGGGAAGGTGCAGTTTGTTCATCACCTTGGGGCTGTGCTCACAGAGCTGAGCCACAAAACCAACCTGGCTGTTCTTGGGCTTGGCCTTCACCTTTGAGAAGACACAGCACGACGACTGAAGGAGCTCTTTGGATCTCCAGCCAGTCCAGCAGGCAGCCACGAAGCTGTAGCTCCGTAGCCTGCCTTCTCTCTTCATAGAGATCTTAATAAATAATCATATTTAGCCTTCTGATTGATGGATTCTATGTAGATCAATTGCCTGACACAGCACGCCCTCTCCAGCCACAGGGGAGGCCCTCCCGAGGGGTGATCCCAGCTCGGGAGCCCTTCTCAGCAGGGCTGGGTGATGAGCATGGAGGGTGTGGAGAAGGTTCAGGGTCAGCACAGCTGATCTGGCCCCAGCCCCTCTCCGGGTCTGTGCTGCTGCTCTGCTCAGGGACGGCGCCGGGGGCTCTGCGGACGCTGCACAGTCGATGCTGAGCCGAGCAAGAGCGCCAACGTCAGCCAAGAAACCAAAGCCAGCGTCCAAATGAACCCTTACAAACTGTTCCCCGTGACTCGGTCTTTCTGTGCTTTTGCTCGTTTTCTGCTTTTCCACCCACAATTTGATTATTATTGGCTAGCTCGGTGAGTACAACTTGCAAAAGCAAAGAATCACAGGCTAAAGAACTTCCAAGTAATTTTGTGGAGCTTTCAGTTTGGGATACCCATGGAAGTAAACTCAGAAAATTAGGATCTGCTGTTTAGTTATTTTTTTTATTCGAAGGGGATCTGCATCAATTAAACCTCTTATAGATATTTGGATGAACGATGAAGTTTGTAGAGTTTATTCCAGATCATAAAAATAGATAAAGGAAGAAAACCTATAAAATCAACTATCCTAGGGAGGATAAGTAAAAATGGCAAGCACTTACATTTGCTTTTAATAAACTATTTAGCAATATTTATTTAATGATTGCCCAATTCAGCTGCTGTAACACTCTTTAATAACTCATAAAGCATATTTTACAGCAGCCTTGAGATTTAATGTCACCACAGTGGAAGGAAAATCTATCTTGACATGAAGCTTCTGAAAGCAATGGGGAAAGATGAAGCTGAGGTCTCTGGATGGGAAAAAATATTTTTTTTTTATTGAGGCAAATGCTTTCTATCACCTTCTTTGTCTGTGTACTGTAGCCAGGCAGCTATTATATGCAATTTGAGTCTGTCAGTTGAAGGGTGTGATGCATATTAGAGTGGGGGAAAGTAGTTGTGAGCAAGTTAAATTTAGCCCTTATTACCTGCATTATGTTAATGCCTCTGGGTGCTAACAGATTGAAAGCCGTGGTGATAGACACTGTACAAGCACAGAGCAAGACAGGAGTCATTCAGGGCATGGACTGAATCAAAACAGACACGACAGGAAAAGGGTAGGAGGCTTGGAGATGAAAGCAGAGGGAAATAAAGAACAGCAGAGCCAAGGGAAAAAATGGCTTAGGATTTTTTTTTTTTTTTTTTGGCAAAAATATATTTAATCTATAAGTGAGCATTTGTCAAAGCCATAAAATGTTTTCAGGAGCGATATTCTTCCCTGGGCATGTGAAAGAGAGAGCAGAGTCAGGTTCAAATCTCTTCTTCAAGGATTAAAAGATTTGGATCTTTGGTCTCCTAAAGAGTGACCTAATGACCAGGCTGCTGTGGCTCCTCCGAGATGTCTTCACGAGCAGCGAGGCTTTTCCAAATGTCACAGGCTTTTCATGGCACAGGAGAAGGCTTTTCAAGCCACCTCTCCTGATGTTCCAGCAGGGAGGGCTCCCCCTCCCCAGGTGCTGTCCCCAGGCTGTGCATGCTGACACTGTTCGTCTTTTCCTCTGCTTGTTCTGATCTTTCCCAACCAGCAGAACAGCTGCTCCCTTTGCAGCTCAGCTTTCTATCCTGACCTTATTTTTAAGCAAATAGCTGCAAATCTGTGAACTTTTCTAGGAACAAGCACAGAGAGTCTGTTTTTGTGAAGAGTTGGAACCCCAGGTGAAACAGCTCAGTGACTGCTCCGTCCTGAGTTTAACTTTAGAGAGCACCTCAAACCAAACCAAAATTACCTGCCAGGCTAGCCAGATCTACTAACAACCATCACTGAGCTGGGCAGGGCTCCAGGGAGAACTGGAAGCTGTGATTAGGGAGGGAGGGAAGGGAAAACTGCTACTGGCCTATGGATGATGGTCACACCCTGTTTTACTTAACAGCTCAACTCCTGCACAGAATGATTTAACACAGGCAGACACACAACATGTATGTGTGTGGATATCAGATTAGTAGCTGACAAATTCAATCATGTTGCGGCTTTCTTTCTTTGGCCGTTCCCAAATCTCCATTTTAATGTCCTTTCAGGTGACTGCTGCATGGTGACAGGCAACAGGAGCGTTCCCATGTTTGAGAAGCTGGAATGGCTGTCAGCACACAATGGTTTGAGGCTTCTCTCCAGCCTTGCATTGCAACGAGGTTAAAAAATGCTCCCTCAGGAGCAGCCTCATTCCTCAGTGCAGCAGCAAACAAAGTGCTGTCATTTTGGTGAGTTTTGTTTTGAAGCTCCTACAAGAGCTGATGGCATGCCTGAAGGAAGGCAAATATCTCTGAACTGTCTCTGCTTCCCCAGAACTCCGACATTTCCACGGAAGAAAAATTGAAACTTCTTTCGCTGTCCCCTTTCCAATTGTGTTTGTGCTCCCTGGCTGCCTGCGAGGCTGCCTGATGTCACCACAGGGTAAGTGATAAAAACGGATGCATCAGAAACATTTTCCTCTGGCAACTTAATTTTAACGGTGTTTGCAACTTTACTGAGCTTCTGACGGCAAGGGAAAGCCCGACGGGTACAAGGCTGGGATCTGTGTCCTGGATCCATCAACGGGAATGCACTTTCTGCACGACTGGAGGACAAGGATGGATTGAAAAGTGATATTACTTAAGTATTAACGCTTCAGCTTTGACGTTTTGTCACTTTTCTCCACCTTGTCCAACGTTGTGGAAAGCCACCCGTAGAAAATCAGCTTCACTGGATTTACAGCACCCAGCTCCGTCCCTGCCTGTGACAAAGCTGCGCCTCGCTTGCCACAGCCCTTGCTGCCATCCTGCCACCTCCCAGAACCCTGGCAGCAAGGACAGCTCATGGCAGCCTGCTCCCAAGAGCACAGGGAGCTGTCCAACCTGCCATGGTTTTGAAACAAGCTCCTTTCTCTCTCTTGCTGTCAGGCAGATGGAGGTTTCTGTAGTTTCTGATGAATCCACCTGAACCATCCATCCTTCAGCCCTGCAGAACACAAACTGTCCCCAACCCTCCAAACCAGCCATTCCCTCCTGCTCCCAGCCTGGGGACAGCACAGGGACAATGAGGGCAAGACACAGTTCCAGTGCCCTGCCAATCCTGTGCAGGAAATAATTTCCCTGAAATTAATTATTAGTAACAAAGAAAGAAGCCTTAGCCTGGTCAGTGCCTCGCCTTCGTTGTCAATTCACCTTCCTAAGCAGTTCCTTAATTTTCCTAAAATTTAAAGAATGGAATTAACAAAGGCAAAGGGGTCTAATGAAGTGGTTGGATCAATCCCATGGACAATGAAATGAGAACAATCCTGAAGAGCAAAGCATCTGGAACTGTCTCAGTTTGGAGCTGGATTTGTGCCAGCAACAAACAAGTTACACGGCCAAGGTGAGTACCAAGAACATTGCTTGGCAATTTTCTCCAGCAGGTTATATGGCCCCTACTCATATAGACACTCCAAGGCTTTAATTTATTTGTCTTCACAACATATTACACAGGGGAGAGTGAAGAGATATTTCCCCATTCATTAGTCAGAGAGGAACTGAGAGAGAGAGCAACACAGAAAATGTGCAGCCAGTTACTTCCCATTGAAATGGCATTAAGGGCCAACGAGAACAAGTTACATGCTCACGTAATTTATTTACCTATATTGCTATTACCAATAAGACTCAACAAAAACACAGCAGGCAAACATAATCTGAGCCTCTTCTGCAACAGGAGAGCTCAGCAAAAATAAACCAGAGTAGGAACCAAACACCCTCTCTCATTTGGCCTGTCCCTGACCCTCCATATTTCTTAGTGACTGATTAATATTTATGCAAACCATCACTTCAATTAGAAACCTAGTGGGATTAATTGGATGGAAAACTACTTGCAAAGCAGCACATAAAGGAAAAAAAAATAAATCAAAGAGACCTTTCCTCTCTTTTGTCTACTGCCACCAAAATAAAGGGGGCGGGTCCGGGTTGGGTACAGGGATGCACCCCCTAAAGTGTTTTGAAAGGAATAACCTTGGGAATGGGTTGGCAGCCCTGGAGGGGCAGCAGGGACACTCGAGGGAACGGGGTTGGACTGAAGCTGAAGCCTGCCTCACGTGCTCATTCGAGCAGCCAGCTCTACTAGAAAATGTCAGAGGATCACAGCCAGCCCCTGCATTAAAAAAAAAAAAAACCCCAAAAAAATCTCTGTATCCATTTTTCCCCCTGCAAGCCCACGGGCTCGTGAGGCTGCATGAAGGGAATGTGGTGCACTGATGCTGGGCTAGCAGAGCCCTGGGAGCCAGCAGTGGCCTGGTGGCCTCTCTGTGGCTTGGCTGCGGTCACGATGCCTTTTGGGACTACCTCAAACCAGAAAAAAATAGGAGAATAAAAGCAGTTTCTGCTTCCTGGCTACATCGCAGCGGGCTCCTGCAACACGCCCACAGATCACAAACTGCCCCAGTAGCAGGAAACTCAACATCACAGGCAGGAGGAGCCTTGACTTTTCCAAAAAACAATTATTCCCTCTCTCCCAGCTTGGCCTGGCAGTGCTGTTCAGAAGACAGGATGCCCCTGGCTGACCCAGGGCAGGATTTTGTCCAAACCCACCAAGCGTTACACAGGGAAAAAAAAAAAAATAAAAGAAGAAATCGTTTGCTGTAGGTTTTTGTTTTAGTCTATATTTAGACAATGGCTTGGCAACATTTCAACTGCAAGACAGTTGTGAACGAACTACTTCCATAACATACAGACTCACTAGCAGCTGGTCTTTCCTAGAAAGAAAATTCTCCCTAGGCTCATACCCGTGAAAATAAAGGTACAGTAAGATATTAGATTCCTGCAATCCAAGGTAACATTGTAAACAGATATTCCCATTTTCTTTGCGAGTTTTTCATTTCTATCTCCAGCCACGTATCACCTAAGCTAAGAAACTGAGCCATGCACTGTAATATTTACTCCTGAGCCCTGGAATATTTACTGCTGAGCCCTGAGCCGCTCTCGTTTACATCCAGGAGGCCTCAGGTCACAACCAATGCCAAAAGCCGTGGGATGAATGTACAGAGTCATCAGTTTAAGGACAAACAGAGCCAAGAATTAATACATATTGTTAATCATTACAGCTCATCCTATCGGGGTGGCCAAAGCCAAGCCCCAGCCGGGCTGTAATGGCACACCAAGGTAACAGCCCACATGCTCTGCTTGCAATGCAAGAAAGGATGTTTGAGTGGGTGAAGCAGGATCAAATATGGAACAAAAAATGAGGTTTTGTGCTATTTTCCATCCAAACTCCCTTTACCTCCATCATACATTAGTGTAGGACTTGGTCATTTTCCCATAATACTTCAAATAAATAATTGCATATGCCTCTCATTTGCAGTTTGGGCACAGGATTTACCTGCCCAGAGCAAAGTCCTCTGAACAGGTTTTGTCCCCCATTCTCTAAATGTAGCCCTCCTCAGACACAATGAACCTGGATCCTACATCACTTTTCCTACACGTTTAATCCTTTACCTCTGAGACACTTCCTGACCACCTGCACCTGAGTGAGAAGCAGGCCCTAATCCTCTCCTACATCCATCAGCTTCCCATTCAGATTCACAGATGAATATATAAAATTCAGATTTCTTGTCAGAAATCAAGTTTCTTCCTTCCCCTGGTTGTTAAAACAGTGGGCCAGTTGCTTGAAAAATAGATATATCTCTCCTCTCTCCTTTTTCTTGCCAATGGATCATGTTTTTTCCTCAAATCCTGGCTTCACTACCACCTTCAGTGAAACATTGCATCAACGTGAATAAATCGGGCCTTCTAAACAAAGGGAAGTATGAAACTTATAAACGGAAACCTCAGCTTCACTCTGCTATCCTTAAAAATGGTTATTGTGGGTGACAGAAATAACTGTTTGTCAAAGAAAAAAAATAAAAATATGGGGCCTTTTTGTTTCAGACTAAATTATTCAGCTGATGTTTATTACCTCTACAAAACAGAATACGGAGCCGTGCCCCAGCTAAAGCAATTTTGCTGCTGCACCTCCAGGAGCAGGGGTGTGAAATGCCTCCCTCAAGACAGCTCTCAGAATTTCACATTCTCGGAGAAAGAACCTCTTGCATAGTAGATTCGAAGAGCTTGATTAGACTCTGGCTTTGCTGCTTTTTCACTTTTGGCAGGCAGCGAGGAGCTCGGGCTTTGATTTGCTGCTGGCTTCGCGCAGCTCCTCGCCACGCCGGCTCTCTCTCGCTGCCTTTCGGAGGAGTTTTCTGCTTTGACGGACGAGACGGTTTGGGACGTGCTTCCTTCCCCCCAGCAGAACTCACAGCAAGATGTTGGGTACGTGTTTCTTTCCCCCGGCAGAACTCACAGATCCCTCAGCGCCCTTGGCACATCCAGCGGGAAGTGGCTCCTTGCGCTAATTCTGGCAACCTTCGCGCTCGCCAGAAGGAATGTGGGATGCCTTTGGCTAAACGCCCTCCCCAAGCCCTAAAAAAAGGCACCTTGTCGGTGGTTAGCAGGGCTGCCAGGATGGGAATGTGCCTCTCGGCTCCTCCTGGGATGGCTGCAGTTGGAGTGGGCCGGGGCTGGTTGGTGGAGGGGTTTTCTACCTGAATCCCGCTCCGCGTGAGCTGGTGCCGCTCCAACAAGGGCAGGGAAAATCCTGTTTCCTGCACAATCCAGGATCCCCCTGCCTGGCTCTTTGCATTTCTTCTCCTCCATTGCCCTTCCTGCTGCTGCTTTCCCGTTATAGGACGCAGGGTGAACCTCGCCTGCTGTCGCACGGCTCCTCTGAGGAGCGGGGGACAGCAGCTCCCCTGAGGTGCAGAACTCCCCTTCCCACCTCCACGGCTGCTTTCTGCTCGGGCAGCAGATGGACCAGCTCAGTGTGGGGAAGGGCAGCTCTGCCACAGCCTGAAATCCCCACAGACAGACAGACAGACACAGCCCGAAACCCCACAGACAGACAGAGCCTGAAACCCCACAGACAGACAGACAGACACAGCCCGAAACCCCACAGACAGACAGAGCCTGAAATCCCCCACAGACAGACACAGCCTGAAACCCCACAGACACAGCCAGAAATCCTACAGACACAGCCTGAAACCCCACAGACAGAAATTCCACAAAGATGCATAGACACTACCTGAAACCCCACACAACCTGAAATCCCACACAGACAGACACACAGACGCAGCCTGAAACCCCACACAGATGCAGCCTGAAAGCCCCCACAGCCAGAAATCCCCCACGGATGATGCTG
>VWZN01021489.1:80665-129310 GCA_013396955.1 Regulus satrapa
AAAAAAAAAAAGTGAGTTAGGAAATATTTACAAAGGGGAAGCAAAGAATAAATCTGCTACAAATGCATTATCCCCTTAGCAACACAAATCTCAGCCTAAGCTTTCTCTTCGAGTTCCGTGGGCTACAAACCCAAGATTTCCTCTGCTTCCACACTGAGACTGGGGCTCTGACTTCTCCATCCAGATCCCTCTCTCCTCAGCCATCTGCAGCATGAGTTTCTGGTTCCTTTCACCGGCTTTGAGGGAGTCTAGAGGTCTTCAACCTTTTCCTTTTTTGTTTGTTTGTGTTTGTTTGTTTTCCCCAGGGAGGTTTTTGTCCAGCTTTTCGCTGCCTTCTTGTCTTTGTCTTCAGAGAGTCCTGGCCTGTGTGCTTAGGGACACCAAAAATGTGGGCATGTTCAGCCAGAAATGCAGGCTGAAAGAAGAAGAATATGCAAACTAGATCTAAAGTCATTTGCTCAACAGGTTTTCAGGACAAATCAGAGATTCAGGGCGAGTTACAAACCAGGTTGGTTCTACCAAAGATGTTTTGCCTGTTTAAGAGATCAAGTGTCCACAGGCTGTCTTTGACCAGGAAATCTGAGCACAATCATGGCACAAACAACATTGACTGCCTGGAACCCCAGGGCTCTCAGAATAGGTTACAGCAAGCCACAGGAGAATTACCAAGAGCAACAATCAACACGGATTTCTTTGTTCTCTTAATCCTTACCGTCTAACTTTGTTCTCTGAGCTACTTGGCCCTTCAAAGCAGGAGAGGTAATTGAATTTCAATCATATCAGGGTCTGACTCAAAATAACCCATAATGGCACTCATTTCAATATTGCACCGTGCTGATTCTTATTCTGGGTGTAGTGTCTGTTCTTTGCTGTAGAAATTTCCATATGCTCCTTGCCCTGAATTTCAAAGAATAACTTTGCCCAATGAAGCTGAGTATTGAGATTTTCCCCCTCCCCGTGACTTATGGGTGCAGTTGGAAAGAGGGGGGGAAAAAGTAACAAGTAAATGAGAAGCACGTCCAACACTGGGTGATGACAAACAGCCCTTGCAATTTGCTTAGCCAGAGCTTGTTCTTCATTCCCAGAGGCACCAGTCACTTTTATTATGGGATGACAGCTGAGTTTTATTCTCAAGATTGTGCAGATTTCTCACCTGACTAGCTCATGACTGCATATTTCAGGTCAGAGAGCAACATGAGCCGGGCTCTATTTGTCCTCTCATGGCTGCTCTCCCCCGTTTCCATTTCCCAGTCATGCCAATAAGCTGCATTTCCACAATTTATTCGTTTGTACCTCCAAGAACCATCCCCGTGCCCTCTTCCCCAGGCAAGGCCCCCCCCTGCCCACCCCAGAGCAGTGAGCTGAGGCTGGGCACCACAGCTCCCTGCTCCTCCTTCACCAAACCCATCTGCACAGGGGGAGAGGCTGGAAGTCACATTTTCCTCTGCTGCTCCGAGCAGGCAATTCACTGCAAGTGTGAGAGTTAATGGACGTGGTGGGAGCGCTGTTAGCGACACTTATCAGTAACAATTTATGTAAGTTGAAGGGCAGAGCACTGCCTGCGGTTCACAGGTTCTGTTATCAGCTCTGCTGCTGGTTTGCCCAGTTACCGTGGGCTGCTGGCTGCCACCTGGTATTTTAATTTTTCCACCTGTAAATGGCCAAATATGGCTGCTCTGTGACACCCTTAAATCACAGGGATCTTGTGTACCTAGACGAAGGCCTCTGCTGTTTTTAAACGTGCTTATGAACACCTGGCAGGGAGATATTCTATCGGTTCAGTGGAAGAGGATCCATTTCTGAGCCCCTGGCTTGGAAGCATCATCTCCATAGCACTGCTGAATGCAACTTTTAATTGGCTGTTGCAAGACAGGGATTATGGTAAGAACAGACTTGAAATTTGCTGTACCGACCTCCCTCTCCAGAGCTATCGAACCAGCACTGCTCCCCTCCACTGCTCTTGCTTAGGAGAATAAATCTGAATTAAGCACAGAGCCCACATCTGCACTGACAGGTCAGAAGCTCCGAGCACTTGGATAAACACCAGCCAAGCCAGATGGAACATTTAGTTAGCAAGGAGGCTGTGTTGAGAAGCTGGATTAAAACTGCAATCACCAGGGCTGTTTTCAGGGTTGATGAGATCATCCTCAAGCATTGCTGCTGGATTTGGCTGTGTCAGTTACTGCCAGCGCTGGCTGCAGAAACTTCAGGGTCCCAAAGGGGAAGAGTGGATTGAATCCTCTCCAGAAATTTTGCTTCACTGATTAAAATCTCTGCAAGCTTCCCCCACAGCTCATATTGAGAATATCTATGCCTTTGAAATCATCTTCATCCAGGAATGGCCATTATTTAGGTCATTTTAGCAATAAATCCAGACTCTATGTTACACTTGTAGTGCCACTTGTGGGACTTAAGACCATCTCTACATCCTACAGGTCCAGGATCCAGTTCAGGAATGAAAAGCCTCTCAAATCTGAGCATTTCCATGTACATATTTTACTTTGTCAGATGCGAATATGGCTTTCACATTACACAAGGCACTGAGTATATTCATTTATTCATTCATTCATTCCTCAAAATCTTCCTTTTGTAACCTTACCCCGTGTCAATTTTATTTTGACTTCTCAAGTGTAACTTGGAAACAAAGGGACAATTACCAGGAAAGAAAGAAACAATTTTATAAAATGATGGAACCGTTTCCAAAATCCCCTCCAACTGGACTGGAATTGAGGTCAAGCCCTGAGGGCCATCCCGTGGTCTTGACTGCTAAAAGGGTGAAGGATGAGATGAATCATCCCAGAGAAAAATGTTTCGATGTCCTGGGTCATCAGCTGGCCAAGTGGAAGCTCAGCAGCTTTTCTCATATATTTTTACCTGAACCCATGTGATAAATTCATGGATGTGCAATGATTTTAATGGAACGTCTCAAACTTTCCATAATTCCTTCAATTCTCCTCACAAAGAAACGGCACTCAAGCAAGAGCAAGTTCATCAAAGAATTCCAGTTGCATATGAAATACTGGTGTGGCTTTTTGCTGGGTAACAAAGCTGAGTTTTCTCAACATCTTTTCAGCTTTTTACAAACCCAAATTCTCAGTGAATCACGGAGGGACTGGACACTTCCCTGCTGAACAAATAAAACTTGAATCTGCAGGTGGCTGGTGACATTTCCTCTCTCAGCTTCCTCCTTGCTCTATTTTCCCCTGAACAGCAGAAAGCCAAACCCTGGGCTCCTTTAATCCATTTCAGCTGCTCTGTCCTCATCTGTGGAGGCAGCTGCTCGCCCACCCCTCTGTCTGCAGGAGACATAAATACAGAGGCTCAACAGAATTTCTCCTTTTTCCAGTGTTCTTGGCCTACTTAATCAAAATCCACCCTTGTTGCCAACTGTCAGCAGACTCAGGGTTTGTAAATGTTGTACTTCTACACACACTAATGCTGTGTGTTGTTGTCTTCAAATAATTACGACTTTCAACTCCACCAAAATTGAGATTTTATTTTTTTTTTCTGCGTGTGTGTGTGTGTGTGAAGAGCACATTTGCTAATGCTCAGTTTTAGTTGAGTTTTGTAACAGTCTGGCGGTTTAAGCTGGGGGTTGAGCATTTGTATTTTGTGTGAAGGTGTTAGAGAATGAATCTATTGAATTTTCCCTGAGGTTATCCCGAGATTTCAGAAAACTTGAGCAGCGTCCCACATTCTGCAGCACTGTTTTTGCACAGAGGTGGGGAGTGTAAACAGCAATGTAATAGAAAAGAAATGCAGGATTGACAGGGATTGTCAGGAAGCCTTTTACTGGAAAAAATCCTCACAATCCACGTCCATCCTCCCTCAGATGTGAAGGCTGCCGCGTGCAAACAACTTAAGATATATATATATATTTAACTTGAAGTATCATAAAAAAAGAAAAAAGAATCGGAAAGAAATCTTCTAAACAAGATAAGAGAATTCATTCCCCCCCCTTTCTGAAAGACAGCAATCCTCTCAGATTTCTGTACAGTATTCTGGAGGTAAAACCTCTCCAGTGCTTTTTTGTGAGCAAACCCTTGGTCACCGTGGGCCCACACCAGCCTGGACCGTGGGAGGTGTGGGAGCAGCTGCAGAGGGAAGACCTTAAACTCATTTACAGCACCAGGACTTTCTGGAAATGGCCCCAGCAGAGGGAGGGTTGGTGTGATCCCACAAACAAACATCTCCTGCAGGAGGGTTGGTGTGATCCCACAAACAAACATCTCCTGCAGGAGGGTTGGTGTGATCCCACAAACAAACATCTCCTGCAGGAGGGTTGGTGTGATCCCACAAACAAACATCTCCTGCAGGAGGGTTGGTGTGATCCCACAAACAAACATCTCCTGCAGGAGGGTTGGTGTGATCCCACAAACAAACATCTCCTGCAGGAGGGTTGGTGTGATCCCACAAACAAACATCTCCTGCAGGAGGGTTGGTGTGATCCCACAAACATCTCCTGCAGGAACTGGGGTGTGATCCCACAAACATCTGCTGCAGGAGGGTTGGTGTGATCCCGCAAACATCTCCTGCAGGAGGGTTGGTAGACCCAGCTACAAGGCTAAGAAGGAAATCTTGTTGGGATTGGTTTTAATAACACCCCACAGAGATCAAAGTAGTTCCTTTTAGGTGAGGAAGAAGAGGCATGGTCTCAAAGCGACAGCAAGAGCCACGAAAGTCAGGTGGGAGCAGAGCCATGACCTTGTGGCAGCCAGCTTAGAGACCCCAGCCCAGAAAACTCAGGTTGAAAGGCATGAACCTGCTCAGGGCAGGTTCAGAGCTCAGCAGGATGGGCCCCTGTGGAGAGCAGAGAGCCCAGGTTTAATAAAGTGCTTTCAGCAGAGTAATCCCAGCTGGAAGCAGCGGAAAGTACAGTGGGGAAAAAGGAATCCCGTGCCATGGGAACAACAGGCAAATGGCAAGGAGGTGTGTTGGAAGAAAATGAGTGAGGGGAGGTTTTTTCCGGGGCATGATTCCTGCTCTCATCTGTTACTAACTCTCAGAGAAATGATCCAGCCACTTCCCAGGGAAGGAGAACACCAAAAAAAACCCCAGTGGAGAGCAAAACTGGTACCCAAATCTTGGGGATGGAGGCTCAAATGCCTGTACATGCAAGTGGAGACAAATAGTTTTGTTCTGAAGGAGAAAGGACAGATATAATCAAGCAGCAAAGCTCTTGGAACTAAACAAGTGGAAAAAGTGTAACTCAAATGCTTCTTGCAATTACCAGCAGAGAATATCAAAATGGCAGGGAGTCAAAAGCAGGGCTGCCTCATCCTAAAAGCCTGACTCGCTCCAGCAGCCCTTTCATCTGCTCTTCATTATTCTGGAAGGTTTGGATAGGTTTAAAAGTGACAGGATAATNATAAAATCAGAGTCTGTGCTCTGGAATGAGTCATCAGTTGTCCATTAGCACCGAGACAGGAGTCAGAGGGGATGATGCAGGTTGGGATAATGCATCCTGAAACCTCTGCCTGGGCCACCCCTGGAGGGCACCTTCAGCCTGCCAAGGGGGTACCACGAGAGCTCAGCTCAGGAAATTAAACCCCAGGTTTGGCGGCAAAAGTTTCAAACAGAAACTGATTTTTTAAGTATTTCACAGAGGGATAACACGGAATTTTAAACTTAACACTAAGACATTCGAGGAGGCAGGAAAACATCAGTTTGTCACAGCCTGCAAGGGAACTTCCCATAGTCTAGCCAAAAGGACATGGAAAGATATCTTGTCTGCTTTTAGGATGAACTTCTGCAAATCAGGAGAGAACTGAAGACACATGACATGCCCAAGTGTGAGTAACAGCTGGGGAAAACCCGCACAGCAGCTGCCAATATCAATAATTTATCATCCATTGGTTCCACAGCCATTTCTGAAGCAGTCCTGCCGAGGAGCTGTGCAACAGGATCACAGAGTTACAGGGCAGGGGAAAGGCAGAATTTCCCCAAATATTTGTGCACTCCCGTGCATGCAGCTGCTCTCGAGACAGGACAGGCAACCAAACAAACACAAGAGCAGCAAAAGGACAAACAAATCCATGAATTTGTGTCCCCCACAAGGCAGGGAGACAGAAGTGGAGGGGGATGTGTGCTGACCGTAAATCCTTTGCAGCAATTGTACAAATAGATGCAGTTCCTCATCAGAATGAGACGGGGCTTTGGAAACCTCTCTGCTCAAAGCTGTGGGGGCTGAATCCACTTCTGGTTTGATACTGTGTTATCAATTAATTTGACTGAACTTCCTGGGCAAGTTATTAAGTCCCCATGCCACTTTCTCATTATCAGTAAAATAGGGCTAACAGTATCAGCCCCAGTACTTTACAAAGGAGATCAAGGATTATATGGAACTCCGAATAATTCCCAAATCCTGCTTGAAAATTGCATGCCAACTTTTCCCTCTTATCTGGAAACCTCCAACCTCCCTTCAGCGTCATTAAAAGAAGACTTATTCCAACATATTATTTTATAAAAACAAAACAGACAGCAAGCATTTCAGATAATAATTGGCCTCCAATCCTAGCTCGACTGCCATTCTCCCCGTTTCCTAAAAGGAATCTGGTTTTGAAGGTGACCTGCATTACTGCAGTGTTAATAAAAATGCACTGTGTGTAATCAGTTATTATTTTATCTCTGAGCATATTCAGTGCCTCAAAATGTGTAAGCGTTCCCAAGGGGAGCGTCGTGCCAGGAAGAGAAGGTTCCTCTTCAGGAAAGAAGGGGGTCAAAATCCTCCCCCAAAGTCCAAATCCCTACTGATAGCGATCGATCGAAACACTGCCCAGCACATTTCCTATTTAGATTGCCATAATGCCTTGGACTTGATCACTTATTTTATGTTTGGCCACAAGAAAAACTCATTTTCCCGTTGCTGTCAATGCAGGTGCTTCTGAGATCCCACTGGCCGCAGTACAGGTGAAAATCTTGTGAAAGAGGATTTCTGTAAATTGATGCCGAGCTGCCGAGAAACAATTTAAATTTTCAAGCAAAGCTGCCCTGTGCATCCCTCACTTTGCTTTCAGTCACACACTTTTGCTTCCCAGAAAACTTGAGATTTGTAAACAAAAGAATCTAATTTTTTTTTTTTTTTTTAATGCTTGGTCTCAAAAGCAGAGTTTATGTACAGGATTGAAGGGCTACAGGGAGGACAAACCCTCTGATTTCCAGTAATTCCCAGGAGCAATTTCCTGATGGAACCTAAGTAGCTATGGAAACAATCTCTTTTGTTTCCTGCACAATAGGCTCTGTTTCTGAATTCGTCCCCTCCAGAGAAGGAGAGCACTCCCTCCCAATGACAATTCCTCTTCCCACGGAGCCAGGGCAAGCTGGTTCAGCTGAGCAGGGAGCTCCAGCCTGGAGCAGGGTTTGGATCAGAAACTGATCTGTCTGGGGGTGCCTAATCCACTGCTGGAATCCTGCTGGAGGGACGGGAGGAACCACTCACGGCTGCCCTCATCCCATTAATTACCAATTGGTGCTCTAAAGGTAAACCAATGGGAAAAAAAAGAAATGGGGATCACAATTTGCAGTCATTCAGGCACCTCCAGTGTCTCCGTTAAATCCTGGGCACAGACAGAGAATTACATAAAATTCAACCTGGCCTCCACTACCCAAAGGCCAGGCCCACAGGAGATGAAGGTCTGATGTGGGCCTGGGAAAATCAGGATATTTCTTTTGCCTCGACAGTGATTTCCAATAAAACCTTGGCAGAACTCATTCTGACTCCGCCTGCCTCAGTTTTCTTTTCCACAAGAACAGGGCAATGCCATGCACGTCCTACAAGGGTTCTGAAGCCTTCTGATGGAAACTGCAAAATGAGAGTGACAAATATCTTGGCTTACGGAGAGAGAAATAATCCTACTACTCTCTGCACATATTTCGAAGAACGGGTCAATAGATTTTCTCCATCTGATTTGTTTCCTCCCCAGCAGATTTCATTCTTATCTAAAACTTACTCTTGAAAATCCCATTTAGTTTTATAACATGCTTGGGAATCCTTTGGAGCAGGGTATACTTTAGAAATGCAAGATAATCCCCACTGTTTCCAGCCTCCTGCCTCTAACTAACACTCATCCAAAAACTGCAAACAGGTTGAAAATTCTGTCATAAATGCTCCAATTCTTTCCCCAGCGTTCCATAACATTGGAGTGGGGGAGCAAAAGGACTGGTCTGGCTGCGTTTGTGGGTGGGCTACATGGAGCTCATGGAATCAGCAGGAGCTGGATGCCAAACACGGCTCCTGCAACATTAAATTCCCTCCAAAATGAGAGAATATCCTCCTGCACGCAGGGCTTTGGGCACCAAAGGTGGATGGGGCATATGAACACTGCCCAGTCGAGGACAGAGTCAATAACACAAAGCCAATTTCCAGCAATACCTGCCATCCCAGCAGGGCCAGGAAGCCTTCTGGCTTGGCTTAAGTCTCTTGATGGCAGCTCCATTTCTAGCTCCTCAGATGTCACACTGTGATTTAACTCAACTGTAATGATCTTTCAAGGACAGGGTCAATTTTTCTCATTTCTTTTGTGTATTAACATTTAGAGAATGAATTTGCCTCCTTTCCTCCAGCACACAGGTCAAAGTTTCCAGATGGAAAAGGCTGCTTTAAACTGAACCCAGTGACACTTCCAAAGACCCCAGGTCATTCCACTCCTTGCAAATGGAGTTCCTCCTGCCTTTAGGGAGGAATTCTGCTCTCTTAGGAAGGCTGTGATGCACATTTAGGCCTAGAATGTGTCTAATACCAGCTTCTACAATGGCAAAAATGAAATAACTATTTCAACCTGCCTCCCATGTCTTTTATTGAGCCGGCATTCAGAGGTGTCTGAGAAGGAGCTGTTCCTGAAATGCACTGAGAGGTCTGGAGCACGAGCCCTTCTGGACTCCTGCAACCAGCACCAGCTTCACAAAGCATTTCCAGGCCACAGAAGGTGAACCTTTGCCGTTTGGGAGGCCCTGAGTCTTTGGCAGCTCTGACATCCTGCCCTCGGGAGCAGCCCTTGCCACCAGACATCACCCAGTTGTCCTCGGACAAAGATGGAATTGGAGACCTGAGTGCAATCAGCCCAGCTCTGCTTCCCAGAAAAAAGCCTTTCCTCCAACCATGCCACAGGGCCAGGTCTCAGTTCAAATCCTCCAGCCTGTTTTTCTTTCTCTGAATGTCTGATCTCACTCTTTTATCACTCTCAGGACCGCTCTGCTCTCCCGGTGACATTCCCTAGACGGAAAGCAGGGAGGAGAACCACGGCTCGGGGTCTGGATGAATGGATCTGATCTGGACAGGCTGCAGGTTTATCAGCAGCGACCAAGCATCCCGGGAAAAGTGCAGCAGGGCAGGAGTCAGCCCCTCCTGTCTGCAGGTCTCCTTGGAATTCTGCCCCAGGGCTGCTGTTGAATTCTGTATCCCTGGAAATGGTGCAGCCACGTTCCAAGAACATTTTTCGATCTGTGCCTTCCTCATGGTTTTATCAATAAGCTGACTTGGACCATTTTTGCTCTCCTTCCCTCCTGCCTGCACTGCAGGCTGACTGATATTTTGCTTCAGTGCCCTGAAGAGTCTGACCCTGTGCTGACCTCGAGCTTAAATTCAGTTCCTGCTTTTCCTTTACTCATGAATATTTAACTGCTGTAGTTTACACCTGCTGGATCTCATTTTCTGTCATTAAGATCGTTCAAGTTTACTGTGGGGGAAGGAAAATAAAGTGTTTTGTGGTGTTAGATAATTCTCTGAAATTATTCTGGTCCCATCATGTTCTTTTTAACCTCTGCTGGCACCATCAGGTCTCACTGTGATGATCCCTTTTGTCAGCTGCCACCTTTCCCCACAACCCAGGCCCTCTGACAAACCTCTCCTAAGCACTCCTACCCAAATTAAAATCAAGAGCAAAACTCCCCTAGACAGTCATATTATCACCTGGATAATATGGTCCTATGAATGCAGGTCAGAATTTATGATCATTTCATTCATTGCACCAGCAAGAAAATCAACAATTTCTTCCCTTTCACTTCGTTATTCCAGAGATTGACTGGCTTCAATAGAACCATACAGTTAAGGAAAAATAATTTCTTTCTTTCTTTCTTTCTTTCTATCTATCTATCTATCTATCTATCTATCTATCTATCTATCTATCTATCTATCTATCTGCATGTATGTATGTATGCATGTATTTTTAAGCTTGAATCAGAACAAGCACTTTATTCTTAAGCAGTGATGACAGCCTGGTGTCCTAAGTCCTGTTTTGGCACCAGCGATGCAGTCCTGTCCCTTTTCTCTGCTTCCTCACCCTCAGAATCCCTTCCAGTGGAATTTAGGATGGGAGGGATCCAAGGGTCACCTGCTCCAGCCCCACTCAGAGTGGGGATAAGACATTAAAACACCACAAAGCACCCCAACAATTCCTTTGTTTCCCATTTCTTCAAGCAGTTAGTCCACAGAAAAAAGCTTTTCTCTCAGCCCGTGGCAGCTCAGTTATTTCAAAAGTTTTTCTGATGAATCTCACCTGGAAGATTTTGGAAATCCATCTAACGCAGCACAAACCAGATCACCCTTCACATATTTATTGATTCTATCCAAAAACTCTAATGGGTTTGTGAAATATGACTTCCCTCTACAAAAACAATGTTGTCTCTTTCCCAGGATATTTATCTAGGTGTCTATCAAGTCAGTTTATTACAGTTTTCTACCATTTCATCCTGGAGAAAAGTCAGAGCTGCTGCTTTGCACTTTCTCAAGTTCCACCCACACTTCTTAAAAGAAAAAAGAAAATCCTTATTGTGGCTTTATATATTCTGCTTTCCTGTATTTCTCACAGCCACGACAGGGTTCATTTCAGCTCTCTGGAAACCTTTAGTGCAGAATTCTGGTTGCTTTGGCAGGGCAGTGCTTCAATTCCTTGATGCAGGAGAAGCAGTAACAGCATTTCCTTCGCTGTCACAGCCATTTACTTCTTAAAGCAGGAAACCAAAACCGAGAAGTTGTTTCATGAGATGGGAGGCAAACCCCGAGCCCCAGCCCTGCTCACACATCTGTCTCTCTGCCTGGGGATGAGTGACGCCCAAAGTGTCACCAGAGGGTCCCCAGCAAGGACTGGGGCTGGAGCAAATGCTCCCCATAAAAGCAGGAAGAGCAGAGTGGTGACTTTGGCCAGGCTGAGAGATCAGGGAGCGCCGAGTGCTGGCAGTCCCAGGGCAGGGAGGAAGTGCCAGCCAAGGCACACGGGCTGTGCGTGAGCGCTCTGAACTGTTCCCATACTCCAGAGGCTGGAACAGGCTGCGAATTTATGGGTTTGGTTGCTATGGTAATTTGTATTGTCGAAGTTTTAATAACCTCATCAAAAACATGCACTCAGGAGCAATGTGGCACCTCGACGTAATTTAACAGCAATCCATTCATGGCTTGTGGTACCGTTTGAAACACTGCGCAAGGAAATTAAAAACAAATAGAAATAAATCACCCCCATACCCAAACCAATAAATATTTAGGTTGGAAAGGTGAGCCGTCAGTGGAAAGAAAAAGATATTTTCAGAGAAATGATGGAAGCTTCTCAGGCGATTCTCCTCCCACCAGCAAGAGCAAGGTTGGCACCCATCGTGGTAATTAGCTGAGGACAACAGGCTCCATTGCTTATTGTGCAGGAAAAGCCACTTCAAGCAGCAGCTTCTGAAAATTCAGATTTGCTAGCCCTGAAGTACAAAGTACACACATTGCTAATATTTAATTAAGGCAGGTTAAAAGTGATAGGCTAAACCCCAGAGATTATTAGGGCTACTCTGCACAACAAACCCTCCTGGAGTTCAGTTTCAATGATGTTGGTGTTGTTTGGTCTGAATATTCTTTGGTCCTGTCTCTAAATCTCCTCAGTGTCCTCACACACCATCAAATTACTCGAATCATTTGTTTGGTAGCTTTACATGCTGCTTGTGCATCATTTGCAGGAAGAGATAATTACGTTTCAGCTCTTTAGTTTGTTTTTCTGCTTGAACTTTATTGAATTTTAATAGTTTTTGTAGCTCACTCTAGTGCCTAAATAAGAGAAGGAGAAGGGACTTTAATAAACTTTGTTGTTTTTTGTAAGTTTTTTTTGCTACTGTTATGGTTTGATATGTGAAAATGGCAACACCTTGGACTTCCTCAAGTTTTTTAACTGTATTAAAAGAGCTTGAGTTATACAAGGCCAAATAGTAAACACCGAGTATTAACTTAACTGAAGCCAAACAAGAATCCAGTGCAGTGTGAACCTGAATTAACTTCAGTTTCTGACAGAAGCACAAACTGTTCCAGCCCACAGCTCCCCTCTGAATGCCTGATTTTCCCCTGGACAGTTTGATTTTCCTCTGGCCCCATCCTCTGGCTCTCCTCCCAGTGTGGATTCTGCCTTTTTCCAGCCCCAGTCACATCCCAGCTTTTCTTGTAGTGTATTGACATGGCTTTGGTCTTATTGAGACAACAAATATTTATTCACTGCCCTTTTTTATGGCTTCCACTTGAAACGAGTAAACAGAAAAGTGGTCCTGATCCTTCTGGCTTTGTGTTGCTACTGGATGAGAGAGAAGAGCTGGGGAGGAAAGTGCTCCAAGGCACGAGCAGGCATTTTCATGGGAAAGACAACACTTCCAATGGATTTAAAGAAGTCCTTGTAAACACAGAGCTCCAAAGAGACTGGCAAAAAATCCTGGGGGAAACCAGATTTCCTTTAGCGCTGTGATCCTGGGGTTCAGAGCAAGGCCAAACCTAGAAATTCCAGAAGAGGTAAAATCCCCTGCATCCCCAAAAGCATCCCCTTGACCCAGGCAGCTCCTGCTCTCCTGCTCAGGCTGCTCCAGAGTGCCTGAATTGTTTCCTTCTCAGGACAAGGAAAAGTTCACAGTCTGAAATTCCTCATAAAGGAACTTCTGGCTTTGGGATCTGCCTCCCCACTTAAGCTACAGCACCTTCCTACAAAGCCAGGCCTGTGCCATGCCAGCAGTCACCACATTTATTGCTTTCCAGCCAGGAGGAGCTGAAATCCTCCCTGGCTGTGATATTCACTTGCACTGTGAATATTTTAATAGCCTTGAGTACCGCAGGCAGTAATCAGAGTTCCCCCAGGTGCACAATTCTAAATGAATCTCATATTGAGCTTTTATTTTTAGAGAAATAGAATGATCAGAATCCAGAATAGCCCCATTACGGCTGTCACTTCATTTTGAGGGACTTCAGAAATAAACAGACTTAAAATGTTTAGGGTTAATTAAGGAAAACAAAAAGATTTATACTGTGTGGAGAAGCTTTGAGTAAAAGGTGTGAATAACAAGTGACCTAATTCCTTTGGTGGCCTTGTGAGGCGAGTGAGGGTGGGAAGGCAGAAATACACAGAAATAGGAGAAAAGGTTTGTGCTGGCTGAAGTTTGGCAAGAAATTCCCATTTCTGTCAACGGTGTCACCCCCTGGAAGAGCAAGCAGGGTTTGAACGTCATGGGAGCATGCAAAGGAATTCAAGGTAATCCCATCAGCTCCCGTGTGCTGGCAGAGCAGGACCTGCAGAGCATTGCTCCACCAGCTCTGCGCCACCAGCAGCTGCTGAGACATCCGTGATGCTCCAAATCACACACCTGTCTTTTTCCAGCTGTGCGGTCACGCCTACAACTGTTGAAATATCTCTTCTGCTGCAGCCACAGAGTTATTTACCCTTGTTTTCAATTTCCATTAAATACCATTAGCAATATTCCGGTTCATTTTCTTTGCTCTCTTTTCAGTCCCTGCAGTCTGCAGAAGAGACAAAGGCTCCTCCTGCACCTGTCCAGAGCAGATAATCTCCTGCTGATAGCAGAGCAGACTGCGAGGCCCTGCAGGAATTCCAGGAGCTGCAACAGGGATGCCCATGCATCAAAGCAAGTCCAAGCACCAACAGAACAATCCCAACTCAACTCCTCTGTAAAACACTGGCTTTTGTCTTTGCTCCACCTCATAATTACAGTGCCAGAGCCTAAGCAAGAAGACTTTTCAGAGAACTGTGTGGAAATAATCAGAGGTTGGCACTGAGCAAGCTGCTGAGAGGCAGCAGCTCTGCTCACCTGGGGCCGGGCTGCGCCTCCCCTGGCTCAGGGAGCCACAAAAGCACCTGAGAGCAGGAGCTGGCCCCAAAAGCAGCTTCTTTCTCCCCTGGAAACACCGCCTACCCAAAGAGAAAAGCTCTGCAGTGCTGAGAGCAGCGTCCCAGCTGGCCAGAGAGCAGCCAGGAAAACCCTGAGCCAAGTCCCAGCGTCAGTGACCCTGCAGTGAAGTGTTCCTGTCCCCTGGCTCCTTCCTTGGCTCCTTTTGTGGGGGCTCTGGGCAGGAGGCACCGAGCCAGGGCTGGCTGAGGAAAAATTTGATCAAATGATTTCCACAGCTCCCTTGTTTTCCCTGTCTCCTGGGAGCCACCCAGGAGTTAATGAAGCATTCCTGCCCGTCTCTGCTCGCTCTGGAGTACAATCCACCAGCACCTCTGCAAGCAGCAGGGACTCGGGCAGGCCTTTGTCAGGCTCTGCTGTACAGATGTTCCAAGCCCAGGTGTGGCAAACACCCCCCAGTCCAGACTGGAGAGGATCCCCTGCCCAGTGTGCAGAGGCACAGCTGCCAGTTCTCACAGGGCACTTATGGAATTGATTTTTTTCCCTTGGAAAACAAAAAAATCTTCACGGCTCAGATGGGAAGAGGAATCCTGTATTTCTATTATTTATACAGCATTTTACAGTTGTTTAATCACAATTATCAGACAGGTCCCCATTCTCCTGATGGGGCCAGGGTTTCACTTTGTGTTTGTAAAACAGGGGCCGGGCAGTGATGGGCTGTGATTCCATCCTGGCCTTTGAGAAATTCCTGCTCCTTGGTGAACTCAAGCAACTGAAACCTCTCCCTGAGATTTCCCAGAGGAGCTGCCTGTAACCCAGAGGTTCTCTCATCCATTTTACAAGAATATTCCACTCATAACCGGGGCCAGACTTTCCTGAGGACAGCGCAGTCCTCTGGATAGCTCTGGCCAATTCTTTACGAAATTCTATGAAAATTTTGCTTGGAAAAGCACAGAAGGGAAATGTGGCTTTCAGAATCTGGCATCTGGGGTGAACAATGAATTCTGTTTTCCAGGTGAATTCTCAATGATGTTTCAACAGAGGCCATCAAAGCAAACACAGCAATTTATTCAATATTCCAGAAACTGCCAGGGTAGGGTTGGTGATAACACGACCAGCAGTTCAGTTTACTTCTTTCTTTGCATTTTTAAATTACATCTTTGTGGGATAGGACTTTTCTGTGAACAAACTCAACTCAGATACTCCTTTAGCCTTTTTCTTCTCCTGGCTGCTCTCAGGACTTACTCCAGAAGCACAGATGCTGCATTTGATGAGAAAAGGGAACCTCTGGTACAAAGTGTCTCCTGTGACACCAAGGGAGCTGCTCTTATTCCCTTTATCACCTCCCATCGAGCCAATTAACAGCCAGAGATTGCAGGAGCTGATCAATTAGGTCCCACAACCTGCTTAAAATCAAAAGCAATTTTGAAACAGAATGCAAAGGGCAGTGCTGATTTTTTTTCTCTTCAGCAAGTGATCACGCCATCAGCTATGGTAACTGAAAAATGTTTTCGCTAAAGCTCGCCCAAAATAAGTTGAAGCGGTTTTGACAGAAAAAAAAAAAAAAATCTTTCTAGAAAAACTCATCTTCGAAAAACTTTAATTTGAAATGCTCAACTTTCTTCAAGTTAATTTGAGAACAAAGTATTTCAACAAGCAACAGAAGTTTAGTGTTGTGTTCTAGAAGCATCTTTCCAACAGCTCGATATTTTAAGTCTGTGAAAATCTTCAAAATTGCCATAAATTTATCACTTTGTCCATTGGAATATTCACCAAACAAAAAATATTCAAGAAGGCTGTTGAAAGGTGTCACAGGCTCATTAAATTGTTTTTGCAAGTGAAGCCTGCAAGTGTAATAATTAGATCGGTGCAGACTTTAGAAAGACACACATCGTGAGGCACTGCAGTGAATGCCTGCACTGGCACCTGCCCCACTGCAGTGCCTGCAGAACCAAAGGCACCAAAGAACAAAGCCCAAAATGTGCTCCCGGCCTCGTGCTAAGCCTCAGCATGAGATGGGGTCAGAGAAACAAGGAGCTTAATTGATTTTATTCCAGGAAACAAAGGCTGCATGCGAAGAATCCCTGAGAGCAGTGGGAAATGACATGAAAAGCTGATTAGTGGGAGAGGTCCAGGCACAAGCACAGAACGTGAAAGGAAGGAAAGTTTTCCCAACAAGAGCAGGTTTGATTTTCCTCCTCGAAGTTTCTTGGTGACTCTGAACACGGGAGCTGGGGATGTTCAAGTGACAAACCCCTGCCTGGCCTCTGGGAGTTGGGCTTGCACACTGCAAATGTTTCTAAAATCCCACCCTGGAATTCTCTGCAGCACCTTCCAGAACTACCCAAAGCACTTCTCCCACTCTGAGCGCCTGCCAGGAGCCCCAGAGACAAACGAGGAATGTTCACTGCCCTGGGACAATAAATATAAATAAGACACAGTGGTTCTGTGTAAGAGTCTGAGGAAGGTGAGAGAATCAGGAGCTGATCTGCATGCTTAGTGTGGGAGAGGAAACACGGATATTTGTCTACCAGAAAAGTGAAATTTAATAATTTTTTTTTCTTTTTGGCTAAGATTTATTCTCCTCATAATTTGCTCCTGTGGGCTTTCAGGAGAGGGTTTGTTCCCCATGCTCAATGTTTGGCTGCTGTCACCCAGGGAAACCCAAGTTTGGGCTCCTTGAACAGTGAGATAAGGAAGGCAGCATTCCTGCAGGAGCTAATATCTTCCTGAGGAGCAGGTACTAAGAGCAGCTCTGTGGTATTTCAGTCAGATAGTGCCTGAAATGAATAATACCCAGCAGAGCCAGTGCCTGGGGTGAGGCTGGCAGAGCTCTTTGTTTAAGAAGTGCTCAGTGTTTCATATTTCCTTCAGGCTACAGCAGTGTGCCAGGGATTCACCACCACTGCTGCCCTCTTCCAGGGGCCTCCTGTTGCACACAGGTAAAAATCTTATAAAAGAAAGGCTTTATAATATCATGGTTTAGGCCTGCTGAATGGGCTGGGGACAGCTAGTCTGATAATTTCTACCAGAAAAAAATCAGAGGAATGAGAATCCATTTGCACAACAATCTGTCCTGGTAAGAGAACCTGGTTCTCACCTGCAAAAACCAGAAATCTGTCCCATGAGAATCTGTGAAGGAAATACGTGAACAATCTCAAAACAGAGAGATGTGATGGACATGTCAAATGCCATTTACTAAGCAATGAAGGAGCTGAGAGAGTCAGAGCCTGAATCAGCGTAAAGAGAGAGAGATTCAAATGATCTCCCCTAAAAGAAAACAGCATCTGACCCCAATGAGGTCTGCATTGGGAGTGTAAAGGCTTCACATATTTTAGTTTATTATGTAGCCAGAAAATAAGGATTCTGTGTGTCTTTCTGCATATAAACAGGCTCACGTGCCCAGGCACTTGCAGATATAAAGATAACCAACAGACAGACAGAGTGGATGAAATGTTCTCAGAAAGGAAAAGAAATCAAAAATAAGACTCTAGGAAAAAAAAACCCAAACCAAACAAAAACAAACCAAAACCCCTTTGTGTGAATGGTATCGCAATAAAATTCTTGTGCTCTCCATGGTTGGGATGCTGATGTCTCCATCAATAATGGAAATAACTGGATTTTTAACGCCTTCAGAAAAGCCCACAGCCAAACAGAAATGTGTTTTTAATAACTGGTATTGAAGAAAACTTGGCCCAATCTGTATGCAAATTGTGAGATCTGATTCTCTCTGCTTGTTAAAGAAACCTGCCATGGAAAATTTATGTGTGTTTTTTACTTCCAAAGCTTCCAAAGTATTTCACCCACCAAAAGGATACCGCACTTTTGAAATATGGTTACCTTGAAAACAGAAGCTGGAAACAGAAGAAATACTACGAAACTGTGATCAAATGAAAAATGTGTTGTTTCACCAACACATTCCACACAGGCCACATAAAATACTGTCAAAAAAATCCTTTATCAGCTAAAGCAAGAGTCTACTGCCACAGAAAGAGCCCAAAGCAAACCCTGTTCTTAAACTTACGAATAATGAGAAAGGAAAGAATGAAAAGAAGAAGGGACCTTGCACAAGAAGCTGCTGAACTCTCTCATCCTGCTTTTGCCACGGACTTTTTCCATGGCCAGAACACACCACAGCCCCCTCATCCTCCCCACAAGGACCAGGTTTATTTACTCAGGTCCTGATGGAGTGGAAGTGATGTTTTACTCGACCAATTTTACTGGCTAAGGAAACAAAGTGAATAACCTGGTAAGAAAGATTCCAAAACGTGCTGTGGAAACTCTGAAATCGATTCACTCTCTGTTGAGCCGTGTGTTAAGGTGACTTTTTGTAGATGTAAATCTCTGCGCGAGCTCTAAATAGGGCTGCTTTGCGTGGATATATTTAACAGGAAAAAAAAAGAAATTAAAAATCCTGTATGCAGAAACCTCCTGGGACAAAGAGCTGCAATTCCACACAAATGCCCAGCAGATGAGGTGTCCAAGGCTGGAGTCCAAAGCCAGCCCAGCAGAGTGGCTGCACAGGCACCTGCAGATGGCCAGGAGCAGGCTGGCCCTGGCAAGTTCATTGGGCAGGCCAGGCCCCTGCCACGGGCAGCAGATTAAGCCATAAATCCAAGATCATCAATCTCAAACCATCTACCTAAAATTGCTCCTTCTCTCGTTTCTGCCTTGCACTCTGCTGGGTCATTAGTTTTTATTAAAATATGACAATGCTGTTGAGTCTGCTCCTAACTGGCTTTTTGCAGGGGAAGAAAGAGAGAGACAAAAGACCATAAACTTATCCTGCAGAATGTGATCTGGTCATAAATACAATTCTGTCTCCCCATGGCTTGACTTGCCTTTCTGCTCTATGCAGTGGGGAAGAGGGAGCTGGAAATCACATCCAAACAGCCTCAGAAAAATTTGAATTATTACCTGATGCAGCAAGAAGGCAACTGAGAAGGGAAGTGTAGGAAATCCCCTGATCTGAGAGAGAGAAGAGCTGAGAAAGAAGATACTTTTGACACTGCACTGGATTTTGTGAAGACTCAGAAGGAAAGGTTCCGTTTCAACCAGAAAACCTTATTCAAAAAAGGGCTCACGTCATCAACAAATAGTTCTTTCATTTTGTTGGTGCTCAGACCCTTAACAGGTGGGTAACTAACTCATTATTTCATGCAGGCTTTTTACCTACCTTTGTTTCTGAAGGCAGAAAAAAACCCCTTTATTGCTACATGTTTTCTGGTAATACAGCAGCTGCTGTTTATGGTAATTCCTGCTTACTTGCAAATAGACCTGTGTTTATTTTGTGCCACGCCAGCTGTCAACAAAGACATTTGAAGAATAATTTCCATGCTCAAAGGAAAGGCTCTGCTCCCCCCCCCTTCCCCTGCTCGTTTTTTCCTTCTGCCTTTCAGATCCAAGGGGTGCTGAAGTGGAGAATTCTGATGGTGAATTTTGAGCTGCCTGCTGCTCCCAGGGGAGTGCCCCTCTCACCTGGGCACCTGCAGAGCCCACTCTGAGCTCCTCACCTGCAGGGCCGCCCTGAGCTCCTGCTCCAGGCAGGGCACTCCCCGGGGTGGCTGGTTACTGGGTTAAAAGTACAAATAATTTGGGTGGCATTAGAGAATTGGTTAGTTTACACTTAAAAGGCCTTGCAGAGAGAGACCTTGAGCTCCATTCTGACCCGTTTAGCTTGGTGTGCTGAACTGTAATGCTGATAAGAAAGAATAAACTTCCGAGTCCGAACAAGAAATCCCATCTCTCACCCCTTAATCCCGACCCTGGGAGAAGCAAATAAAGCCACAAAGCGGTGCCCCTCGTGAGGAACAAGTGACCTTCAGATGATGATGAGACCCCCTGGTGCCCCTGTGCCTCCTGCTCCCAGCAGAGCATCCCCAGCTCCTGCCTGGCACAGGGCATGCAGCAGCTCCTCCTCACTCAGGCAACGCCTGTGGCCAAGCAGCAGCTCTGCCGAGAGCATTTAACACGGAGCTTGGTATAAAAACCACCAAACCACCTTCAGCTGGTTCATCGTGTGCCACTGCAGGCCAGAGAGCTTCTGGGAGCCGCAGCTATTTCATTGTTTTGGAATAGATTCATGGCAGCTCTTCCTGGCCAAGTGACACAAGAGGATGTTGTCACCACCACATCTCATTCAGGAATAGCTGCCTGAAGTCAGCATTCACTCACTGCCAAGCTTTTGCTGGCCCTGGACGCCTACATTTATAAATCCAAGCAGGCAGAAGAACATGCCAGGACAAGTTGGTGATTTCTTCTTTTTCTGCTACAATTACTTCCCAGCCAGCAGACACGAAGAGCAGCACTGAATCTATTCTCACTCAGTGCACTCCATATGTTCCCGAGGACTCAATCTCAGATGATGCCAACAGGAACAGAGTTACGCTACTGTGATATATTTCATCCTATGCAGGCTGTCTAAAAGTCACTTATCCAGGTTCAATTAGAAGAAATGTTCCCCTAAAAGGCAGGAAATCCTGTTACAAGTGGTTAATTAACAACAGGGAGCTTGATTCCTCCCGCAGCTTTTGGAGTAGCCAATATTTTCCTGTGCTTATTTTTGAGAGTAAGCATGTTTGTAATATCATTGAAATGCTCTTAATATCATTGAAATGTTTATAATATCATTGAAATATTTATAATATCATTTCAAGTGCACATACAGACCTCTCTGTGAAGAAGGTGCTGTATAAGTAAATAAATTGCTACAGAAATCCCAAGTCCAGACACCATATGTGTATGCACAGAGTTAAGCAGGGTCCCAAATAATTCTTAAAAGCTGCTGTTGGCTAAAACATTGACTTGAAGGATGTTTTACTCAGTGAGGGTTCCACGAGAGAGAGGATCACAGCCCACATTGTCCCCACTGCATCCTGGGCAGGGACACCCAGGTGTTGGCTTCCCCCCGAACTGGCCAGCCAGAAAGCAAAGAGGAAAAAGCAGATGTGAAAAAAGGATGTGCCATAGTTTAAACAGTCCTGGCACATGGGAATTTCTACACGATTTCTGTCTTCCACTCAGCCGGGGCTGATGTTCTGAGCTGCCCTGGTAGGGAGAACAGGTGAATCAGGACAACGTGAGAGGGGGAAGAAGGTCCAAGATGCAGTCCCAGATGGACAGACTTTGTTAAATCCCCATTTCAGAGCTCTGTAGTGCCTGGAATGGCTTTCACCAGGCAGGAGGCTCGCTGGGATGGTGCTGCTCAGCTCCCACAGCCAGCAGCTGGCAGTGCCCTCTGAAACCCCCAAACTGTGCCAAGAACCACAAGGCACCAGCACAGACATCCCCAGCCTTCAGATCTGAACTCTTGCTTCTGGGGAAATGTTCTGAATTTCCATGTGGTAGCTGAGAAAGAGGGAAAAGGAGGTGGAGGAAGGAGAGGGGCTGCAGTGAAGCAGAGAGGCTCCAAAAAAATGTGCCTTGCCTCGTCTCTGGGAGCAGCTGATGTGTTGTCAGGAGGTGAATGGGAATGCCAGCTTTCTGTTTAAATGTCTTCAAGTGTTTTTCTGTAATAACTTGTCAGTTCTCGGTAAAAAGAGCTTCCCCAGCAGTGATTGGTGGTGGTGATTCTACCAGGAAGAAACACTGCTGAATTATGAAAAATAAAACCCTGCTGTGCTACTGGGTCACAGAATCTGTGTCAGCCGAGAGAAGGGATGAGCAGAAGTGGGCAAGAAACAACTTCAGTCTGTCTGGGAGGTGTCTGGCAGGATCAGCTCCCTGTGGGGTCTGAGGAAGGGACAGAGGCTGGCTCTGAGTGACACGGGCAGTGGCACCCCAGGCACTGCCACCACCTGCAGGGCCCCTCCAGGACCCCTCTTCCAGGGATCCAGGACCCCTCTTCCAGGGATCCAGACAGCTTTGGGCAAGCCAAGCACGGATCTTTAATCTTTCCAAGCTGGAGTGCTCAGCATCCCAAGCTGCCGTTAAAGCTGGAAATCTGAGTTTGTGCTGTTGAGCTCCTCACCATTCACCCCAGGAAAGGGGAATATTCAAAGGTCTGCAGCTGCTGGGGCCCAGAGTTTGCTCCCAGGGGTTGAAATGAGCTCAGCTGGCCAGGTGTGCATGGCTGGACAGGTCAGGCCTGCGATGCTTGTGTAGCTCTGCCCATCCACCTGGCCCCGATGAAAACCAATGCCCCATTTTTGAAAGACCCCTGGTGAGTTCTCATCGTTTTTGTGTGGAGGATACCTGGTGAATCTCCCACGTTTTCTTGTCTAACATTAATACCTTCTCAGAAAACATTTCATGAAGGTTTCATTGGTTTCTGGCCATCTCTTTTTCCCTGAGAGCCTCTGCAAAGCAATTCAGTGAGAAGGAAGGCCCTGCCTTAGAAAATAGGGATGGTGCAGTCCTGAAGGGGACTTCCATTTAACAGGTTTGAATATTTGGAAGGAGTTCCTATATGCTATTAACTACAAGCCCCATCTGCAAATGAAGTAATGAATAAATTATCACGAATAAACACAAACATCCAAAGTCAGCAGCAGCAAGAAAGCAAAAATAATGAAACTATGAAGGAAACACTGACTTTTTTGAAAAGGTGTTCCTGACACACAAGTTGTCAGGGTGGGAATCAATCCGTCAGAAGAGAAAAGTTTAGATACTTTTGCTAAAAGTTAGCTCCTAAAAACTGGTCTAATGATAAGAGAGCTTCAAATTCCTCAGCACAAGCTGTTTACATGGGTTCTGCAGGCAGCACACTTGCACAGATTGGCACAATATAGGCAGGCAGATAACTGTGGAGGCATTCACATGGATTCAGGATCTGAGAAAAATCTTGACAGGCCTCACAGATACCGATCGACAGTATTGGAAATACAGGAGCCAAGCTGTACAGCTCTGAATTATGCAACTGGTATTTCTTTCTCCTACAGCCATCAGACTCAATAAAATTTGAAAGTCCTATAAATCCCCCTAGAAGTGCTCCCATCTAGTCACTGTTTTCAGCCAGGAACAAATAGATTGCAGGAATATCATCTGTGGCTCTCGGCGATTTAAATGCAACCCCGTGAAGAATGCAGGCACTGCTGGACACTGGTCTGAGGCCACATTCAGTCCTTGGAAGCATTTGGAGAGGGTGGATCCAGCAGAGGGGGTGAAGCTCGACAAAACCCATCAACCCAGAAGAGGATCTTGGTCGCAGAGCCCTTCCCAGGCCAGCCCAGGAGCTGGTGGGAAGCAGCACAGAGACCCAGTTCACACAGTGCCAGCTCCACCTGAGCTGGCTCAGCTGGGATGTATTTGCCTGCACTGCCCAGAGCCCAGTGCCCCCTGCCCCTCTGTGCCCACCAGGAGAGCAGGAGCTGCCAGCTGCACCCAGCAAGGAGAGCACCGTGGGGCTGGGAGCTCCCTGCCCTGCTCCCTGGAGCTGGGAGCAGAGAAAAGCCTCCAGGCAGAACCTCTGCAGTGTGGGCAGGCAGATGTTTGCACCTGCAGTTCCCTGCTCCAGCTGCCTTCCCCAGGAATGTATTTGTGGAATTTCTGTCCCTCCGTGGTGGAGAAGAGGTAATCCCCCCCCTCACAGCAGCTCTGTTTTCTGCTTTACTGTCAATGGGGAGGTGGGTGACATTTATTTGTTAAACATTGCCATAAATATTTAGCAGAGCAGGGCTCAGTTGAGAAGAGGACATCTAAACAGATTGCTGGTGAGCTAACCCTTGGAGATTTTCCAGATTTCTCTCTTCCTCCCCATTTTTCCTTTTTTTTCTTTTTATTTTTTTTTTCTTTGTGGAGAAACCAAATAAACATTTGAAAGGAGATGCACGACTGGAACAAAACCCCCATAAATAATTCAAAAGAAAAATAATAGGATCCAAGATACACTTTCTGATTATCAGCATGGATGGTGCTCTTTATTTTATTATTTTTTTTACAGTAGCAACCAGCTGGTACAGTGCATCATGCTAATCAGGGAGTGTCTTTCACATTCCTGAAACTCCTTGGAAACGAATCTCCCTCCATCAAACTGCTTTGAAGTTCAATTTTAATTTAGATGCAAACTATCCCAAAAGCACTGATAGCCCAAAAAGCGCCTCTGGCAGTCCATAATTATGAGGCAGTGGAGCTGTCAGATTTCATTAGGGGGTGGCTGCAGTCACTCAGGCCAGGCAGCACCGTTTAGCCCCTCCTGACCATTTAAATAATAAATAATTTATTCATTATCTAAATAAATACTCAGTGCTCACCCAGCACCGGGGTGTGTGGGGAGTGTATTTTTATTTATTCCCTGTTTTTTAATCAGCCAGAGCCTCCAGAGCAGTGCAGGAGAGCATCCTGCAACCCCCTCCTCACCCAGACATCCCTGCCACAGCATTTCAGCAGAGGGCTGAAAAACAATTAATTAATCAATTAATAGCTGCTGCTACTAGGGCTCCATAGAATAGCAATATTGGGCCACAAGGCTGGGGCTTGAGGAGCGTGGCTGCAGCTGAACAGACCAATTCCCACCAAAATAAATCACATTTGGAGGACAAGAATCCTTCTTTTGAATAGCATTTCTGGGCTCCTGAATCCTCCATGTGCCCCAGCTGTGTTCAGCTGGGGTTACCTGGGACAGGAACCTGCAGCAGGAAATAGAATTAATATTTGGTATTTGCTGGTCCTGCTGCTTCCAGTGCATGCCATGTACTGGGAGAATGGAGAATGAGAATCCAGGGAACACAGGCAGCTTAACCAGCCCAGATATTGCCAATAGCAGCCCAGAGAAGCCCAAAGCCCAAACCCTGACCCTGGCTCCAGGAAGGGCCCTCAGAGATGCTCAGCAAGATCAGGAATATCAAAAAGCCCAGGCAGAAAGGCAACACCAACACAAAGGGCCCAAATTTCCCCTCTCAGGAGTTTATTCTGTGTGCTCGTTCTCTGCTGCATGCCCAGGGCCAGCACACTGCCTCCCCTCTCTCCCTGTGTTTTATCCCTTTTATGATATTTTATTGTATCCCCTTTTATAATTTTTATCATTTATGTATTTATTTATTTATTTATTTATTTATTTAATCTTGTTCTTGAATTTCCTCCCTGAAAAGGGCACTGCCTGTGCAGCCTGAGGAGAAGGGGACTTCTAAAATCTTGGGACATGCTTCTCCTTCAGCTCCATTGCCTCACTTGTTTAAAGAGGTGAAGGCAACCTGGCAATAATTGGGATTTAGCAATGATGGCCAGCGTTACCCTCTGTGACTCTGTCTCTTCTAGATACTTTTCAGAAGCAAAGACCAAAAGATAACGATGATACTTCTGAGTGTAATTATTCAGCCCATTATTCTGAGCATGATATCCCTCATCCCGAGTGCTCTGAATGCACAGAGCACCTGCAGGAGCTTTTCCTCCTGCCCACCCAGAAAATCAGAGCTCCTTCTGCCCTGAAGCTCTCGTTCCACATCTGAAGGTCACGGCAGCAGCCCCCAGCAAATGTTTCACTTCCCCATCCCTCAAACACACCGAGAGTGCTTTGGGTCTCCTCAGGGTCTCACTGAAAAATAAGCCTGCTAGTACAGAAGGGTTTCAGTGCCTCTGAAGAGCTCATTCAGCAGAGTTTGCATCTCCTGCGCGGGCTTTGCTGGAGCCAGCCTTCCTCCCTCTGCCTCCAGCCACTCTCAATATCAGCCAGGACACTTCACTCAGCCAGAAAAGAGCTGCAAGCAGAGATGAATCTCATCCTTTCTTCTCTCAGACAGCTCAGGAAGCCACCAACCTCCCTTTTTCAGCCTAACTACAGCAGACAGCTCTAATGAGGCTCAGGGAAGATCACCTTGAACGTCAGCCAGTGTTCCGAACTGATAAAGATATTATTAAAGAAGGGCTTTATAAAATATAACTTAGGCTCTGCTATTCCAGCTAAGCTAGTCACTAACTTATAAATTCTTACAAGGGAGAATTAGAGGAATGAGAAAACAGTGAACACAATAATCTGTTTTGGTAAGAGAACTATTTACATGAAAAATAGGTCTGTCCTATGAAAATCAGTGAACAAAATGTGCAAACATAGCTGAAGAGAGAAAATTTGCTATACTCAGTAGCCCTTGCCAACCAAAGAACTGAGTTTAACTATATTGATGACCATTCAGGTTTAACACAGTGCCTTCTAAGGTTTCCTAGACATATGAACTAGCTAAAAAAAGAATTAACTTTTCCTGCATGAAAAAAACTGAGTCCCCTTTTATAATTATTGCAACAAGCCAACAGCCCATTGTCAGAGAAGAGCTCCTTGCATGGAAATCTGTGCAGCCCTTGAATAAATCTCTCTGATTCTGCTTTCAGTGGGGCTGTGCTCATCCCTGCTCCCTCAGCTGTCAGGGTGGGAGGTGTGAAAGCGTGTGGGAAAGACAAGGGGATCATGGAACCTTGGTTGTGATCATTAACTGAAGGAAATTATAGCAAGAAGTGAAGAACGAGGGGTTTAGAGAAGCATCTCCCATTCATTTCTGTCTGTAGAGAGACAACAGGAATGGAAAGCCCTGCACACGTGCACAGACACTCAGCCTCTGCTGGCTTGGGAACTTCCCCATGTTTGCCTGCACGCCCAAACATTCACCTTCTCATCCTGCCTCAGTCTGGGAGACACGAGGACATGAAGAGCAAATAAAAGCTACATCACTGTAGAAAAATGTGTTTTCACATCAGCAGGGAATGGAGCAAGATTCCTCTTTCCCTGGTAGCAGATGAATAGAGCAGAAAATGAATTCTTCAAAACCCACTGCTAATGCTCTGACCTTAAAATGGCCCAGAAATAATTTCAAAGGTGTTAACCTGATGGTTTATGTACACTCCCAGCATTTTCTGCCTGCAGTTCATCGGACATTTATTACTAACAACTCCTTATCTCTCAAACATTCACCTCTAAACCAATCAGTGTAATTAGGCAGGGAGGGTGCCTTGGCCACTGTTTAAAACGTGGAGCACAGAACTCTCATCTCCACCTTGGATCCTCTCCTCTTCTTGTTGCAGTGCTTGCTGTCTTTCTGTGTGCAAAAGCTGTTTCAGGCAGAGGGAAAACTTTCTTGGTGTGCTCTTGCAGAGCTCCCACCACCACTGGGGTTCAGCTGGCACCAGGAAAAAACCTGCTGGTCCTGTTGTATGAACTGGTTTTGATATGAAAGTCACGGCATCAAGGACACGTGCGACTGTGAGGCAATTTGCACCAGAACAAAATGAACTGGCTTTATATTCTTTTTACTAAACAAATCATGCAACTGTTCTGATTTCTCTCATGGATTAAGGATGCACTGAGTCAAGGGAAAACATCTGTCCAAGCAGTGAGGAAGGGGAGAGAGCCATATGCCTGAGTGAACTGCTGCTCAGGAGTACATAAAGAAAATCTAGAGGGCTGGCTTGGGATTTAGCTCTCTGGAGGGGAAAAAAAGCAAAAATTCACTGCAATCTGTTCACGTAGGAGAGAGGGACAGAGGCAAAGATGGGAGGGCATAGCAATAGGAGCATCTGCAGGAGGAATATTTGTGAATAGCAAGCAGCACACGCGGGCTCAGGACAAACATCTGTGCGAGGGAAAGGGGAGTGCTGGAGTGAGTGAGCACTGCCCCTCTGCCAGCACTGCCTCAGGAGAGGGGGAAGGACAGGCTGGAGCCAGCTCTGGGACAGCCTCTCCATGAGATGGCTCCACGGCCACCTCCTTCCCTGAGCTCAGGTGCCCTGGGGGCAGAGCAGGCTGTGCCAGGGCTGTGCTCTGTCCCCAGCTCTGTCCCCAGCTGGGGCCCTTTCCCACCCCTGCCCAGGCACAGCTCTGCTGTCCATGGGCCATGGGGGTGACTGATTCAATTCCATCATCCCATGGGAAATGCTGCATCCAGGAAGGAGCCAGGCATTCCCACCTGAATCCATCTGGGATCCAGAACAGCTCCAGCAGCCTTTCCCAGGGGATCCCAGAGGAAGAGCAGCCCTTGCCCAGCAGCCCTGGATCTTGGCAGGAGAACTGAGCCCTCCTGCAGGATCCTGCTCCCCCAGAGCCACGTTTGGCACTGCAGGAGGCTGCAGCACCATTGCATGGGCTGACACCAACCCTGACTGACAGGGCTCAGGCTGCCTCCTGACTCTGGCAGCGTTTTTGTACTACTGTGTTTTATTTTGGTTTTCCTAGTAAGTTGTAGCTTTTTCTTGGTTTTTTTTTTTTTTTTCTCATCCAAGTAGAGAACTGTTATTCCTATCCTCATATCTTTGCCTGAGAGCCTCTTAATTTCAAGATTACAATAACTAGAAGGGCAGCTCCTGCCTTCTTTAGCAGACACATTTGTCTTTTAAAAGCCAGACATCAGGCTAGAGGCACTGCTGACAGAGGGAGGAAATCTCCTGCCAGGTGCCAGAGCTGGAAGAAGGCTGGAGGAAGGCTCAGGAGCAGGGTGAACACGGCCAATAAAGCAGCTCTGGATGGACCATGGGTGAGTGTTTTGGCAGAGGTGCAGCTCCCCTCTGAGCCTGGAAACAGAGCAGCTGGAACACACAGCCCCTGGCTCAGCCCCTGAGCGAGGACTGAGCTCCTCTGCTCCCAGGACGGGGCACCCCCGAGCAGTGGGGCTGGAGGTGGGCGCTGGAATGCAGGAGGATGATGATGGAACCATGGAGCTGTTCAGGTGGGAAAGCACCTTTGAGATCAGCCAATCTGGTTTTCACACCATGAAACACCAGAGTCCTGCTCTCCAGCACTGACTGGACTGGCAAAGCAGGGAAAGCAAAAGTCAAAATTCAGCCAAGCAGTCAAATGAAATCATTCCATACAGGATTTACAGCCTCATCCCCAAACCCACAGTTGTGGACACCTCGTTTTAATTGTGCAGATCCCTTTGGTTCCCACATCCCTCTCTGAACTCCGGGGGTTTGCTGCTCAGGTTACTTCTTCAAGACGGATGATACCTCTTGAAATAAGTAGAATAAATCATCCCCTGGAAGTCCATTTCTATTTACCCAATGTAGAGGGAGTCTAGTTTATCTAGACCAGAAATCTATTTTTCAGCTGTCCAAAGTTACGTGACATGAGCCTCACCATTTTTTTTCCTACCCTTTCTTTGAAATCTGTCAGAAAACTGGGGAAAACATCAGCAGTGACACTGCTGAGCACTGAAGGCATCATCCATTCCTGTTCCAGAGCAGCCATGAGCAATTGTGCCAACAACAGCTCTCCAAGAATACAAGCAGATTTCAAAAAGGCAGAGGGATGTTCTTTAATTATTATTATTATTTATTTGTGCTCTAGGTTTCAACACTAGCTTTTTGTTTTTCCTATCAGAATTTAAGGGTTCCAGTGAAATGCAGCTCTAAAGGGAACTCTATACAATATCAAAGGCAACCCCACAAGTTTTCGTCTTTATTTGGCTGGTTTTGAAATAAACAAAGGGAGAGGATTTTGATCTGCATTCCAATGGTCTCGGTTCTGTGAAGTCTGACAGGAGTAGTCCTGAAACACTCTTATCAATCCAGGTTCATTTCTGTATTGGGCAGATGAAAAAGTCTGCAGCTTCACAGAACTGACTGCACTTCTAAATGTCTGAAAACACAGATTTGACAGAATAGAAGCTCTTCACAAACAGATATTGATCTCTCCAAGACTGTAGATAAAAATCTGCTGGATAAGGTTGAAACATTTGTTTGTCTTGAGCATGAACTAAATGTTTTAGGTAGGTCTGATTTTTAGATTATATGCTGAATGATACCTGTCATAAAGATACAGATTAAATATGTCAGAAAAACCAAAGTCAAATATGTCAGCAAAGTTAATTATAAGATCTCTGAGACTTCAGAGAAATTCCAGCTTGGTTTTGGTTGGGTTTTTGTTTGGTTTTTTTGTTTGTTGGTTGGTTGGATTTTTGTTTTTAAAAAATTTCTGTGTTTGGAACAAGCCCAGGGTAAGAGATGGCACATCCTGAAGGAGCTCAAATCCCATGGCAGAGCCAGCTCCCTCCAGGATATCAATACAACCAGTAAATGCTGTTATCTGTCAGTCCTACAAGGGTCGTGCCTTGGAGGAGCATCAGAGTGAAGACATTACAACATTTCAGGGGATTGTTTCTTGTCTTGCTCATCTAATTTGCCATTCAATTGCACTGTGAGTATGAGTAAGACACAGTACAAGGAAGCCATTTAGCCGTGGTGTTGATTTGAAGGTGTCTAAGCTTTTGAGTCACTCAGATTTCCAGGGAATTATTTGCTATTTCACTCCTGAAAACTATGATAATATCACGCAGGCAGCTCTTAATGCTCCTTTCCCACATTAAATCCACCACCTCTCAGGAGGGCTCGGCCACCAGGTGCTATTTTGATTTAAAATGTACACAGGAGAGATTAAAATGAGTCGAGTACATTATCTCTGCACGCATTTGTCGCTGACAAAACGTATTAATTGCACATGGAAATCAATGCAGAGCGGTGTAGCTTTCAACCAAGCTACAGAATTAAACACGAGGCCTATCAAAGCTGATAATCCCTTATTGAATCAAGCACATGGCCAAGGTCACCCAAAGGAAGGAGCCTGTGAAATGTATCGGGGGTAAATCCCACACCCAGCTGTGGGCATCGTGCTGGGCAGCACCCGGTGCTAGACAACACACCCAGCACTGATCTTACCACGAAATAAATATATTTTCCCTTGGGAATGGGCAGGATTGAGGATGGAGGGGAGGAGTCCCATGTAGGACTCGTGGAATTAAAGCTCAGCTCTTGGCTTAGTCTTCTAATTGGTGCCCATTACCTCGTGTGCTTTGGCTCTGTCACTGAGCTAAGCCCGAGCCCCAGTCCGGGGCTGCCCCACGGAGCGCTCAGCCTGGAGAGTTCTGAGCACCCAGAGTCATCTGTCCCCAGAAGGGGCTGCTCAGCAGCCCCGATGGCAGCGATTAATGCTGAGGAGAGGTGTTGAGCAGAAAGCTCTGGCTGGGGATTGCCCGTTGCAGAAAGCACCAGGCTGCTGCAGCTCAGCATCACCATGTGCAGCTCACACCGCGATGTGCAGCGGCTCAGGCAGCACTCAGGGACACTGGGGGCGTCACTGTGGCTGCCTGCACACTCCTCCCTCAACATTCCCTCCTCCTTGCTCCTTCCTGAGCATCCTCCCTTCCCCCTGCTTGGGAGCTCCATCACCTGGAGCCCAGAGCTGGAGCAGCACGGAGCTCCAGCCCGGAGGGAAAGGACACTGTGAGCTCAGCACCACCTGCTGCTCCTCCTCCTCACCCTTCATCCACCCTGCCTCTGCGTTTGGAAGGGCTTTGGGACTGGATTTGGCTCTCTGGGCTGGGGGAATAAGGAGCTGCTTGCCGATCCTCAGTCATTCCCACAGGGATGTCACATTAGAGCTCATCAGCAGCTGATTAGCAAATCCACACCACACTTAAAGCCATGCCCAAATGTACCACTTTTAAAACAATGCACAGCTATTCCTCCCATAATTCTGGCTGTTGCATTCTCAAGTGTTCCTTTGATTTATGAGCCCGGTGTGTTATTAAAATAATGAATTATGTGTTGGTACATTGCATTTAACGCAGCATACACAGGGGCAAGTACATCTGCTACCTATTAATCAAATATTCACTAACAAAGGTTGATTAACAGCATTTTACATATTTACAGCGAGAGTGAAAAGCATAATAGAGCTGCACTGAAGATAAATGATAATAAATTATTAAAATGCATTTATCTGTGCACTGATTAGTGCGTGGGATAGACAGAACTGCAGGTATGGTTTTGTTCATCACACAATACTGGTTTTCTATTGAAGCAGACATTTACTTAACACCTTATTTTCAATTTTTCTGGGGAAAAAAAAAAAAGAGCCTCCCAAGAATCCTGCAGAGCTGTGCACACTCCCATCCCAGTTCAAAGCCTGGAAGTTCCACGGCCAGCATGGCTTAAGCTTTCTCAGCACCTGTGGTGGGGATGTGCAGCTCAGAGCCTGCCTTCACCGAGGTCTGGGGTGGCTTTGGGTGATTCCCTTCCAGCTCTCCACCCCGCAGCACTCCCTGCACGTGAAGATTGGCCAAGGAAGCACCAACAAAATCCAAGGCCTCTTAAATGGCAATTTCACAGCTTCTTTCTGCTGGGAGTTGAAATCACAAAATCATATTCTTATATTTCCTGTGTGGAGAAAGGAGAGTTTTCCCTTTCCTGAGCAGATTTGCACAGAGCTGAGCCTGATTTTCCTTCGTAGTCCCAGCTCTGGCAATGGGTTAAAGCTCCTGGAGTCCACGGACCCCTCAAAATCCTGCTGAAATCAGTCAGAAATCCGAGGGCTTCCAGGCAGCAGGATTGTTCTCCCGTGTTAATTATTGGCAGGTTCTTTAACCAGACTTCAGGGAAAATTCCTAAATTGCCTTTTTATTGATTTTCGACATAACAGTATCCCAGACAGCAAACATGGACTATAGATGAGAGCTCAGACATGCAGTGCACATAGTGTGGAACAGGGGAGAAAAATGTAGTATGTTAATAAACCCAGCTAAAAGAATACAAACCAGAAAGTAAATAAACAGGCGCAGGAATCACAGGAGCTGAGAATTTGAGTTCAGGGAGAAGAAATTAGGGTTTGAATTAAGAAAAAATTACAGTACAAGGAAAAATATTATGGGAAAAAAATATTTGCAGCTGGTGTAAAACAATAGTGATTCTTTATTTACTCCAGCTAAGAATCTGGTCTGTGCATCCTCACGTTAGTATGGAGAAAAACAACCCAATTTTTCTCAGTGGAAAATATTTCCTCGTGAAAAAAGCCCAACTTCTTCCTGATCATTTATCTAAGAGCTCACTTGTAAACCATTCTACTGAGAGTAAATCGCTTATCAATCTTTTCCATAAAACAAAAGCAGAGAGAGAGAGAGAGTCCTGGGTTTAATCTGCTGTGAGTGGCACTGTGTGGCCAAGAAAGCAATTTATAAACAGTGCAATTAAAATGACCTTCAAAGTTTTGCAATGGAGTCTGAAGAAGCCCAAACTTGAGAAAATTAAAGAACGAAGAGCCTATAAAAATACAAACTGTGTGTCTCTTAAGAGATATTTCCCTTTCAGAGCCGGAGCTCGCTTCTGAGGCAGGAGGTGCTGGATGCATGTGCTGAGGGGCTGCACTGGGGCTCTCCCAGTGGCCAAAAGTCTCTACCTGGATGTGCCTGGGGGTGTTGGCATGAGCTGGCTGTGGAACACTGCCCACAGTGAACCAGGCTTGATCAGCTCCTGTCCTCATGGCTCCTTTCCCAGGCACAGAGAGGGCAGAGGGGCCCTGCAGGGCAGCTGGGCACTCCTTAGGGCCACTCGGGGGGAACAGATCCTTCCCCAGGGGGCTGAGAGTCCTGCAAAGAAGTGCTTGGCCCAAAACAAAATTTCCTTTCCTTTTCCTCCCTGTGACGCCCAGAGAGGCTCCCTGCAGCAGGGGCTGGGCAGAGCTAAGGAACACAGCAGGGATTTCTGAGCAGCCCTTCACAGGATGCACCCTGGGCACTGCCAGAGCCCGGCCGTGGCTCACCCGAGGTCAATCCCAGGCAGGAGTTTCCCCCTTGGCTCAGTTTGGGTCCATTTCCATCGGGGGTTCAGTGCCCAGGGCCAGCCCCAGGTGCTGCAGTGCCACCCTCCCAGGCTGCTCTCCTGCCCTCGCTGCTGTTTGCCCTTGGTGGGGCTGAGGCTGCAGCGTGTCCTTGGCTCTGGGGCTGTAAAGGATTGGGGTGTGTGCCTGAGCTGGGAGGGGAACTCGCTGACAGCTCCTGTGGAGCTCAGAGCCACTCACCAGGGCACTGCAGGGGCTGGGGGATGTGAGAGCTGAAACTTGAGGCATCACCCCTGCTTGGCAAGGTCCTGGCAGTTTGGGCACCTCATGCAGGAGCTGCCTCCAAGCTGGGGCTGAGAGCAGCTGAACAGCAGTGCAGGATCCTCTGCTGAGCATCACCCAGCCTGCAGCTGCTGGGGGAGGCTGTGCCAGGACAAGGGAGGGCACAGCAGTGCCCAGGTCTCCTCCAGCTAAAGCCAGAGCATCATTCCACAGTGCCCTGTGATGTGCCAGAGGGGACAGGAGAGCTCCACACACAATCCCAAGCCTGGATAAAGCCACCCATCCTCTTATCAGGAGGGGTTTACCAGCCCCTTTTGTCATCTTGCCATAATATTTTGGTAACGTGCTCGGTTCAGCTGAGTGACTGCAGCACAGCAACCATTTTGCAGTGACTGTCAAGCTCTTAAAGTTACTGCCTGTGATTTGCACACAGAATTACTGTGCCTCATCCCTTCCAACCATAAACACAGGTAACTCAGACTTGTCACGAGCCCTGCATCGAATTCATCCTCAGTGCAGCTCGGTAGGAATCCAATGAAGTTTGTGTTAGAGAGATGGATTTGGTCCACTGTCTCTTGATTGCTGATATATTGGGATCAAAGCCTTGCCAGGGATCCCACTGTGTATGAAATGGTTGCATTTGTCAGTGTTCAGGCATCCAGCAAAATACTCCCCATGTCTCCTCCATTCCAGAAAGAAACAAAGCATATTCAATAATGAAAACCCAAACCGAACAGAAGGAGCTGCAAACACAGAAAATGGGGCTTGATCATCACCTGAAATGAGTGAAAATCTGACAGAACATTTCTGAGTGGATTGCTTTGCTGATAATAGCTTTTTATTGCATTTTGCTTGCATGTAGCTAGACTGGGATACTCTAAACCCACTTTTTAGCCTTCCAAATAAAATATAAAAATGATCAGTATTATTTCTGGTGGGGGTCCTAACCACAAAGGGAGCAGAGAGCTATACTGGCTTGACAGCAATTAATTCCCCAAGGTCAGGGTCCACCTCCTGGGGGTAACACAGCAGCAGAACCATCAGTGCTTTTTGAACACCTGGACATCCCTGAGACTTCTGTGGCCACAACTAAATTGCAGCACTTTCCCCAAGTTCCAGATGCACCAGTGCCCTTTGCCTTGTTGGATGTGGCAAGGGTTACATGGGTTCTGTTCTGTAACAGTCCTCTCAAAGCAAGCAAAAAGCCCAGAGAAGGTCAAGAACACACTTGTGTTTCCTTGCCTGCGCCAAGAAATCCTCCTGAGGAGCTGCAGAGTGTTTATCCCCTGCTCCAGTGGCCTGCCAGCCCTCAGAGCTTCACAAACTCACACCAACAGCACTGGCACACACACGTGCACAGGAGATGGGGGTTAAAATTGTTCCAAACGTGGGCATTGGCTTGGTTTTTTATTCTGAGGAGCAGCGAGTTTAACACATCTGGTACAAGGCCCCTGACTCCCAGCGCTCCTACCAGGACACGTGTGGTGAAAGTGCAATTTTTCCTTTTAAAAAGAGAATTTTCTTTCTGGATTTCTTCTAAGAAAAATAACTTATTTTGAGCCATATGTCTTCTCTGTGTATGTATTGGAGCTGGAGCTGTGTGGTAGCTCACACGAAGAGCAGACATATGTTAAAAGCTGTTCTCTTTTCTCTGTTCTAGAAAATAAAAAGAAATAGCAGTTGCTCCAACAGACACTGAAGTCAAAGTAATGCCTCACGCTGATTGCAGCAGTAATCAAGTCAGGGCTGTGCTATTCCTCACGGTGATTATTTGCTTCTTCTCCTGAAATGAGGTGGGGTGGCTGAGACTGTGCAGTGTCCTGGAATTTCCCAGGCCAGGATGCAGAGGGGTGAGGAGGGAAGGGGACGCAGCAGAAGGGAACAGGATGAAATGGGGTGGAAACAATCCATGTAAATGGGGGGAAACAATCCATATAAAGGGGGGGAAACGATCCATGTAAAGGGGAGGAAACAATCCATGTAAAGGGGGGGAAACAATCCACGCCAGCATCGTCGTGAAAGTCACGTCAACGATTTAAACAACTTTAAAACATCCGTAAAAACCCACGGTGCTGCGGATTAAACAAAAATTACAGATTGGGGAGGGGGGGGAAGTCATGAAAGGATGTTTTGAATGAACCTGTCACTCGTGGTGACATGACTATAATTTCCCAGACATTTAACATTTGCTCTTCTCCCGTGCAGCACACACACTGCAGTTGCAGTAAGAGCAATTTCCCTGAGCTGGAGCCCGAGGGGTTATTTTGGGAGCCCCAGATACCTGAGCTCAGGCTCCAGGCAGTAGAATTCAGCAGCGTGGGGGAGGATCAGCAGTCCTGGAGTGCTCTTTCCTCTGGGGTGGCTCTCAGGGAAGGACAGCCCTGCCCCATCCCAGCCCTTCTCACGAGACCATCCCGAGGATGGCCGCAGGGGCTCTGGTGTCATCTCCCCTTCCTTTCAGAAAATGCTGCTGTTACACAGGGAAATTGTTTTTTCCCTGGGTTATGGACCCTCAAAACCACCAATTTCAGGAAATGAGAAGTAAGCAACAACCTCAGCTTGCTTTCAGCCTTGTCACCACTGCACCATAATCTTCTTGTGAAACATTCAGATCCCTCAGGAAAACACTCATTTCTCCACACAAAATAATTATCATTTCTCAATTTTAAAAATCAGAACAAAGAATTTAAATTTGCCACATGGCTCTGAGAGTTAAGCACTACCCTTCCACTTTTTTTTTACTTCAATAATGGAGAGAAATACAAAAAAAACCAGAAGGCAGGAGTACATTTTGCAAATTCCCGCAGAAAAACGGATTGGTTCTGTGGTCAACCAGCTCTGAACACCTGCATTCATCTTGCTTTGACTCGAAATTGTGAATTTGTCCAGGGCCAAGGCACATTCTGACCTCTGGAATAGCCCCCATCACTTCTGCTTGGCAGTGCTCAACTGGCAAGTCCTGCAGGTAATTTTTTAATCTTCCAGCTACTGAAATATTTAATTTAAGGTATAACTTTTCCATTAATGAAATCAAAGGGGCTTGGTGGAAATATTCTGGAGACTTTTTATCATTAGGCCATTTAAAGAAAGTAGTGAGAGAAAAATCAAACTGTGATGTCTGGAGGGGAAAAGTAAGTGAGGAATAATTCAGAGAGAAGATGAGACGAAGGGAAGGGAAAATAAAGGAGGTAATGTAAATTCTATTTTGGTTTGCTTTCACAGCTCCTAAGTAATTTCTCCCACTTGTGCCCCAAATTATATTGTCCATGCCCTTAAAAAGCAAATTAACATTTACAGACTTCTTTGCTCTGGATGTAATAATTTATATCCCTTTCATAACTGGCTCTGTCACTTAAACAACAGAAAATAGCAACAAACTGTACCATGCACAGTACAGGAGGGAGGCTTCTGACACCAGGCCCTGTCAAAGCAGCTTCCAGTGGCTGTGAAACAGGAAGTCAGAATAATGGAGGTGGTTTTTTGTTGGCATCCAAAACGCAGAAAACTCCCAAAACCACCTCCACACAGGAGGAGAGCCCAGGGATTGATCTAAGGCCCTGGAAAAGACCTCCACACTTAGAAAATTAGGAGCTAGAACATGGGTATGTAGTTTAGGTGGAGACATGGTAGGCTAAATAAAAGAAAGTGTAGAGTTTAAAAGCTAAGACAGAGAAAGCAGAGGAGCAGTTCTGAAGGTCTGGCTCTGAAGGGAGCGTGGTGTGAGAGGTGAGCAGAGCATTCATGGTCGGGCTGAAAACCCGAAAAAAACCTGTGGTTTTTCACTGGGGTGCTGAGCTGCTCTTGCTGCTGCTTTGCAGGACCGTGACAAAGAGCCACGCTTAGAGAAGGGCCCCTGGGCTGCTCAGGGTCTGGGGAAATCTGGGAGCCCTGCCCAGGCTGCAGCAAACCCTCTACCAGAAAAAGAACTGCAGCAGTAAGAAGTGAGAGGACACAGGGGGATGATTCTTTTGATGATTTTCTTCGTTAATAAATTGGTTGCTACCTTCCTCCGAGGTGACTTCGTTTACTTTGATTTGTCAGAAGTCTGTTTTATTGCCCTGGCTGGGTGTCTAAAACTGCTCTGTTTCACTGTGTTCATTAAAACCAACAGCAAAGAGTTCTGCCATGTCCAAATATAGACTTAATAACCCTTATTTACACCAAATAGGCACTGAAAGACTCAAATCATTCATGTTTGTATGGGGCTTCAATACCATCAAGCAAAGCAGAGCAGAGAATACAACAATCAAAAAAATTGTTGTCTGCTCCCATTCCAGAATAGGCTGAAATAAGAAATACACACGGGGGTCTTCACAAAGGCTAATTTTGGGCCCCGAAGGCTGCTCTCTGCGAGCACTTTCTGCAATCAGTGGAAAGAGACAGCACCTTCAGAGGGCAGCTCAGAGCTGATTGCAGTGCTCTGGATTGCCCTCCTGGCCCCCGTCTCGGCGAGGGGTCAGTCCTGCAGCAGGGAGGTGCTCCTCCAGCCCGGAACAGACAGGCACGGGAGGGGTGAATCATCACCCACGTTTGGTACCAGGCACCTGGAAACTGAGGGCAGGCAGGCGCCAAAATAACACCGAATAACCCAAAATAACACAAATAGTAAGTGCGGGGAGGCCCAATTCCAGCCTGATGGGAGCTGGTGAGAGCACAGAGCCCTTCTGGAAAGGTGTGCCACCCTTCCCTGGCACACAGGGGACAGGCTGAGAGGGGCAGGGCCAGCCCATCCTCACCTGCCCTGATTCCCAAGGGACCTGGTCCTGCTTGGCTTTCCCCTCCTTTCCACACAACAGTGTCCCCAGGGCTTCTCCAGAGCCAGAACAAAGTGTGAGAGAAGCAGAAGTGCTGGGGATCCTCCCAGCAGGAGGCAAAGCTGATTTTGGGACAAACAGGCAAAGTAGGGCACGTCAGACACACACGTTACGTGTGGTGATACCTATTCATGTCTACTTTGAAACAGAGGCTTTCCTGACAACTTGGAGCAAACTTTTCTTTTTTTTTTTTTTAATTGTTGAGGCACAAAACAGAATAAATACATATTCAAAGCAAGTAATGAAATCACGGGCAAAATTCTTTGAGAGACATCTCTGATTTTTATATTGTGACAGCAGTGGGGCTACTGCATGGTGTCTGCAAGGGGGGTGTTCTCTGAAAACCATCTTGGCAGAAAGAGCCCAGTCAGCAGGACAAGTTCATCCACCCTGCAGATCAGCTGGAATAATGGGATTGCAGCCTTGAACCCAAACCCACACCCTACAGCCTCCGCTGTTTGCTCAAGCTGTTATTGGTGAGGGAAATGCAGCAGACATCATCCCCTGGACACACTTTTCCCTGCTCTGGGGAGCAGGGAATCCCAAAGCCATGTGCTGCCTGCAGGAGAAGAACTGAGGGGTCAGGCTGGGCTCAATAATCCTCCAGGTCTTTCCCAGCCTAAAGGATTCTATGAAAGGAAAGGAACAGAAGATTTTCCCTGTCTCCTGCCACTGCCTGTCTCTGCTGTGCAACAAAGGGAGCAGCTGAGGTGCTGTTCATGCCTGCCCCTTCTTCCTACAAACCCTCCTGAAGGTATTTATCCTTTACCTGAGGCTGGAGCTAGCAGCAGTAGGAGAAACAGAAGCTGAGCTACTCACAGCCCTCTCAGAAAATCCCAAGACCAGAGAGGGAGGAAAGGAAACCAGTACATGTGACTGCTCATCTCCATGCACAGGCTGGGGAGGGACAGGATTCATCTCTGCTGGTGGCAGCTGGATAAAAGTGGTGTCGAAGCAGGAATTTTGGAAGGAAAATGTGTTCCTGCACTCGAGGCTAAGCACTCTGTTTCATCTGGGGATACAGCAAGTCCTGGAACAGGGGAGCAGCTCAGGCTGGAGCCCTGAGGAGCAGGAGCCAGAAGTTGTCCTTCAGCCTGGAAGGCTTTCCAGTCCTCTGGAAACACCTCTGAACACAGAAACCCACTTTGGTGGGGCTGGAGAAGAAACCTTTCAGAGGAGCTGTGCTGCTCACTGCACTATGTGTGCAATTGCCTTGCTCTGGGCCACCCCAGAGCGTTTGGGGTTCTGCATGAGATGGATTTTTCCGATCATTTTCTGGGTGCCACCACGGCACAAGGAGCCACAGCCTCCCCAGGGACAAGCAGGGAAGAGAAGCTGCTCGTGGCTTTGGTTTTGGGGCACTCTGATTGGGATCTGAGCTCGAGTGCAAGGAGGCACATAAAGTTCCATTAATATTTTGTTATCAGTTTTGTGAACTGGAACATCTTTCTGCCCTGATTTCCTGCTGGTTTCCAGGCTGGAACCTTGAGAAGCAGGAGCCAGAGGTTTTCCTTCAGCCCTTCCAGAGCAGAACAGTTCTTGGAGAGCTGTGACAGCTCCAGGGGAATGCTCCTGGGGCCGGGCACAGGGGAAGCTCTCACAAACCAGGGCTCCCATCAGAAAGGAGAAAGAATGAAGAGAAAAGTTCTCCAATTATCTGACTTATCCATTCAACAGCATTAACAGGAACAATTTGCAACAAAGACTTCCAGTGTGTCTGAGAAGTGAGATAAAGCAGCAAGGACATGACAAATGAGGAGAGCTCCTTGAAGGGCCACAGCGATTGCAGCTTTCAATGATTTTAGATTTTTTTTCTCAGGGAGACCTCGATATAAAAATGAACCCACACTGCTGAAGGATGGAATTGATGGATTTAGTTACGTTTCTTAGTTAATGGTGAGACAGGGCAGGTTTCATTTAGCTAATGAAGCTCAAGCAAAGGAGAGAAATATCAGAAAATCTATTTCTTGCCGTGTTCAGAGAAGACAATGACCAGTAAGACAATTAAGCAACCTCGTCACAGGCAACATGGGCAGTTCCCTGTTCTCGTTTGTCATCTCTGCCAGTGATGGTCTGGATCAGGTCCAGATCTCCTGTCCCTGGGAGTGTCAGGCTCTGCTCACCTGAGCAGAACTGCACTGCTGGCAGCACCAGGGCCCTCCAAACCCTCCTGACCCTGACTGTGCCCCGGAGCTGCTGCTTCTGCAGCCCAGTGCACACCGGTGCCCTGGGGGCAGAGCAGGCTGTGCCAGGGCTGTGCTCTGTCCCCAGCTCTGTCCCCAGCTGGGGCCCTTTCCCACCCCTGCCCAGGCACAGCTCTGCTGTCCATGGGCCATGGAGTGACTGATCCAATTCCATCATCCCATGGGAAATGCTGCACCACGGCAGGAGCCAGGCATTCCCACCTGAATCCATCTGGGATCCAGAACAGCTCCAGCAGCCTTTCCCAGGGGATCCCAGAGGAAGAGCAGCCCTTGCCCAGCAGCCCTGGATCTTGGCAGGAGGACTGAGCCCTCCTGCAGGATCCTGCTCCAGCAGAGCCACGTTTGGCACTGCAGGAGGCTGCAGCCCCCATTCCATGGGCTGACACCAACCCTGACTGACAGGGCTCAGGCTGCCTCCTGACTCTGGCAGTGTTAGTACACTGCTGTATTTTATTTTGATTTTCCTATTAAGCTGTAGTTTTTTCTTGGGCTTTTTTTTCTCATCCTAGTAGAGAACTGTTATTCCTATCCCCATATCTTTGCCTGAGAGCCCCTTAATTTTAAAATTACAATAATTAGGAGGGAGGAGGTTTCATTTTCCATTTCCAAGGGAGGCTCCTGCCTTCCTTTGCAGACACCTTTGTCTTTTAAAGTCAAGATACCAATCAAAACTCAAACCCATTGGAAATGATTTCCAGCCTGCAGAGGACAGGTGGGAGCCCCCAGGACACCCCTCCAGCAAGGAGAAGCCACCAGACTGTTCCTTGCAAAGAGAAAGCAGCACTGTCACTGTTGTCATGGAAGTTTTTTCCCCCATTCTGAACTAGTCCAAACAAAAATAAATTTTCAGCAGCTCCACGTAGTCACAATAATCAATATTTAAAGGGCTGTGGAATATTGTAACAAAGGGGTTTGATTTTTGTCCCTGACAACCAGAAAGGTAACTTGATTTAATAAGGGAATGCAGCAGCAACCACGGTTCTGAGCCATTATGGCTAATTCTAAAGACCCCATAGTGATAAAAGAACAATAATGACTGAGGACTAATAAAAACAAAATCAGTGAGGGTTTAATCATCAGCAGAAGGACATGAATTGAGTGTTAGAAAACATCTCCTGTTTAGAGAGTTAAGCTGTTGTGCACACTGAAGCATAATTTGCTGTCACTCTTTTATTGTCATGCAATATATATTGTAGAGTAATCATTTTAATCTGCATGCAGATTATTAATTAGGGAAATAATAATTTAGCCCAGAGTGAAAGCACAGGCAGGATGAGGAAGCAGCTGGTTATTTCCCCGACCTTTTCCATTTCAAAAGCTGCTCCACAGTGACCCAGCTGCTGTTTGGAGACAGTTTTTATGTTAACTTCATTGTAAAAAAAACCTGTTTGATGGGTGAGGCTGTTGTGAGTGTGTCCTTACAAAGACTCATCTATTCTTTGTGCCAGGCTAATAAACTACTCCTGACCGTTCATTCCAGGGGACATCTACTGCTGAAAAGTGTCTTTCTCTCACCAAATTTCCTGGCAGGCCAGGCCTCAGGGGAAGAGCCAGAGCCTGCTGGCAAGAAATCAGGACAGAAAGATGTTCTGGTTCACAAAACTGATAACAAAGTATTAATGGAACTTCACGTGCCTCCTTGCACTTGCACAGTGCCCCAAAACCAAAGCCACGAGCAGCCTCTCCTCCCTGGTTGGGGAGGCTGTGGCTCCTTGTGCCGTGGTGGCACCCAGAACACAGCAGGAAAAATCCATCTCGTGCAGAACCCCAAACTCTCTGAGGTGGCTCAGAGCAGGGCGGCGTCTTCTGGAAATTCATCTCCCAGAAGCAGCTTGTGAGTAAAGACAGCGGGCACAGTGCAATGAGCAGCACAGCTCCTCTGAAAGGTTTCTTCTCCAGCCCCACCAAAGTGAATTTGTGTGTTCGGAGTGGCCCTGCCCAGCCAAACCTGTCCTCTGCCACTCCAGTGGGTTTCTGAGGCTCCCCCTCTGCAGCAAAGCTCAATCCTTCCAACCAGGACAGACAGCTGTGGGCAGCTACAGGCAGCAAAGTAATTAAGGGATTTGCTGACTTGAGTGAAAGCAAAATGAAATGAAAACCAAATATGAATATATGTGGGAAAATCAATGCACGATGTGCAAGGGGGCTTAAAAAGGCTTAAAGGAAGGATTCCCAAAGCTTGTGGTGTCTCAGAAGGCTTTCATGTTCACCCGAGTCAATACTATAACACATTTTGAGAGGGAGAAAAGAGTGATATCAGAGATTGTTGCTGTATCTCAGTCTGAGATTTTTGAGGAATGGATTTTTACTTCCAAGCAGCCAGTCTGTTCCAGCGCTGGGAATTGTGCCTGGCTGGTGCTCAGCAATAAGATCTCCTTTAATCTGCATGTTCCAAAGGAGACAAGATTTGTAGAAGGCTTAGGTGAAAAAAATACCCAGTTTCTAGAGGCCTCCTGCATTGTACATTTTGTGGATATGCCTCCCCTCAAAAAGCTTTTCTTTCTTCATCCAAGTAGGCTGAGATTACGAGGGCTCTGGATATCTTTGAAAGCTGCAGCTCACACCCACGCTCAGCCAGCACTTTTCTAATTATATCAGCAGGTCTTTGAATTATTGCTGGTTAAACTCTATATAAACACTTCTGAATAGAGGTGAGCGGGGACTGTGCTCCACCTTCATTAGACAACCTGCACAAAGCAGCCAATTTTTGATGGTCTAAAAATAAAAGCGTTCCTTTCCTTAGTAAAGGACTTATTAAGACTTCAGAGCTCTGCTGCTTCAGGGCAGAGCAGCAGCAATTGAGGGGGAGAAGGACTGAAAGCTGTTAGCATCAGAAGTTTGGTTTTAATATCTATGGAAAAAATAAGGTGGGCTCACTGCCTAGAGTGGTAAGTGTCCAGGAAAACAAGATACCTTGGGAGTTGCTCTTTTTTTTTTTTTTTTTTCAGAGTAAAGCAAAGTTTTTCATAATTGAGTCCCAAAAATCTTATTCACAGGAGTGTCATTAATTCAAAGCAGACTCTTTTCTATAGTCAAGGAAATAATCTAAAAATAAAAGTAAACCTATGACAGAGTATGTCTTATTCTTTTCAGCCTTCTAATTTATGGAAGTTTGGGGAAGCCAAAGGCTCAATAAACTCATTTGTATGTGGGAACTAACCCTGTATTGTCAGAGAATGCCACTGGACTCAACACATTCGTGTCTGAAGAGCCATCAGCAGCTCAGTTTTCAAGAAGGGACACGTTACACAGCTGGGCTCTGCCCAGAAGAACCCTCCAGGATAGCATCAGGAGTCAGTGGCTCTGTTTCTGTGCAGGCTGTCCCTGAATCCTGAGCACTCAGAGGGGATGGTTTGCTCTGTGCAGGCTGTCCCTGAATCCTGAGCACTCAGAGGGGATGGTTTGCTCTGTGCAGGCTGTCCCTGAATCCTGAGCACTCAGAGGGGATGGTTTGCTCTGTGCAGGCTGTCCCTGAATCCTGAGCACTCAGAGGGGATGGTTTGCTCTGGTCCAGCCCCCAGGGCTGTCTCTGCCAGCCTTGCCCCTTCCAGCACACAAGTGCATTCACCACTGGCATTTGTGCCTTCTCAGCTGCCTGTACGTCCTGGGCTCGGTGATTTTCACTCCCTGGGCTCAGTGATTTTCACTCCTCCATCCCTGCAGGGCATCCTGGCTGGGCCCCGGGCACCTGCCCAGGTGAGGCTGGCTGGGCTGGGCAGGCAGGAGCTGAGACACCTCAGCCCTCCAGGGGAACTGGATCCCTGCCTGCCACCAGCACAGGCTGCTGGAGGCCAGCTCTTCACAAGGACATAAATTGCTCTGAACCCTCATCTTGAAAATTTATAGACAAAACAGCTCGTCTAACTGTCACACTTAAAAATTAGCAAAACTCCATTAATGTTCCCTTAACTTCAGGGGGAAGCAGACAGAAAATCTGAGCCCATCTGAGAACCTGACAGCTCCGTGCTATAGATCAGGAATGCACCTTGCTAAGCCAGACATAAACTCCCCCAGTGTTTCAAACAAGATGATAAATAAGCTATACCTTCAGATTTTTTTTGGCAATTCTCCTTGCTTGGGATGATCTGTAGGCAGAGCTTCTTCATCTCCAGAATTTTAAGGAGGGTTTCAAACAAATGACCACATCAGCCAAATACTCTTAATGCTGAGCTTCTAGCAGCTTCTTTCTGAGTGTGAGCACATTGGTGCTGCTGTGTTGTGATGGTTAATAAAATTTGGGGGGGGATCACAGAGCAGCCCCTTCACTCAGGGGAGAGTCTGGTTTCCTGGATAGGTATAGAAATGTCATTCACTGCTGAAATGTACCCACACATAAAAAGAAACATTAAAATACTCCTAAAAATTAGGTCAAACGAGAGTCCAAAGGCATGATCAGACATTCATTTATGGCTTTGCTTTCAGGCCGTGGGGACACTGCTCAGGCACTGCAAAGCATCCAAGCAAGAGCTTTGCATCCTGCAACCTGGAGCACCTGAAACTCTCTCTCCCTTGAAATAAGCTGCACTTCCCATTTACTAATTACCTACAGAAAATGGCTGCAGAAAGAGGCTGAAGGATTGGAAGGAACGTAGCATGAAGAAGGAGTGTTAATTGTGCAAAAACACAATTAACAGAAAAATTAATATAGAGAGGCTTTACTGCCCCAGAAAATGACCTTGGCCACTGGCTAAACGAATGCAGGCACAGCTTCTCTCATCTGGACACAGCCAGACCTGAATCCACAGCAAATCCTCCCAGCTGGGTCTGTCACACATCCCTGTGCCCTTTACAGGGACACGGAGCCAAAGGTCTCCACTGCCTCATATTCCTCTTAAACAAAAGGAACCCACCTAGTTAGGATTCTGCCCAGGAGCTGGATTAAAGCAGGACTGAAATGGAGGCAGGGAAGAAAAGAACAATCAGCCATGGAAAGGGACTGGCTGGTTTTAGATGTTCAGCTCGCATCCCATTCCAGAGGCACGGTGGCCTCTGGCAGGCAGGAAAATTCACATTTAAAGGAGCTTTCCTCTGCAAATTGTGTCAGTGGGAAAGGCCCCAGGATAAGAGGAAATGGCTTCAAGCTCCACTGGGAGAGGTGCAGGTTGGATATTAGAGAAAATTTCTTTACTGGAAGGGTGGTCAGGCACGGTCACAGCTGCCCAGGGCAGTGCTGAGTCCCCATCCCTGGAGCCCTGTGGATGTGGCACTCGGGGACATGGGGCAGTGGTGGCCTTGGCAGTGCTGGGAATGGCTGGACTTGATCCCTGAGGGCTTTTTCAACCTCGAGGATTCTGTGATTCTGATGGAGACTGGGCATTTAACCGAGCCAACAGCGCTGCCTGAAAGCTGCCCTGGCTGAGCCAAGCTGATGGTAGAGCCCAGGTGGAGCAGTCCAGCCACACAGGCTGGGAACCAGAATCCTCCTGGAACAGCCAGCCCTGGACACATCCTGGAACAGGAAAAGTTGATATTCTCCCTTTTCTCACCCTGCACTTTTGATGCTTTCAGCAGAATTCCTCTTTGACTCTTCATTTCACCAATCTGGGCATGCAGGAGCAGGCTGCCAGGGCTGCCCTCCCAGGCAACTGGATTGCTGGAAACCACCAAGTTTTCCTCAAAATAACTACCCAGACAGCTGTCGTGAAAGCTGCAGGAGAAGAATCCGAGTTGGGAAGCTGAAAAGACCTTAACTGCTGAGAAAATGAGGAGCCAAGCTGATACAGAGATTGAGGGGCTATTGTTTTTAATCTCTCCCTCTCCAATGAATGCTTCTTCCTACACTGAGTTGCCATAGTTTCAGATTTCTGTGTCTCCCTGGCTGCTGGTTACCAGGACATTTTTATAAGCCCTGATGATTTTATGATGTGTACAGAGTTGACTTGGTTTTGCACTCTATATGGCATCACACCTTACATATTAAACCAGCTGTAATTATTCTCTGCTCTTAAAATAAGCATTGTCCTTTTGCAACTTGAAACCTAAAAAAGGAGCTTAAATCCTTTTTTTAGTTCAAAATCTAGCTTTCAAAAATCTCTTTGAAAACTGTGGCTTAAAGAAAGAAGTAATCAAGTTTATATCATCAGAGTTTTCTCCAGTGCTGCATGCTAGAGGGAGCCAGTAGTTAATACCAATAGACAGTCCTGTGCTCTCAGTGGGAAAAAATCCTGCTGGGAGTTCTGGAATAAAACTTATTTTCCTCTTATCAATCCACATGTTCTACAGAGATGCTTAATATTTTTTGGTTAGTTTTATTTTTATAATTTAAATCCTTTTTACAGATAGCCTGGGTATTACAGGCATGAAACTGATAACAGATATTTATGGTTTGTTTGATTTTCAGCAATTCAGCTTCCACTCTTGTAGGTGTTCAAACATGGAGTTTGAAAACTCTCCAACCTTGCTACTTTTCAGGCCCTTCCACGTTTGGATTGACACTCTGAGCTGGGTTCTGCTACAGAACATTTGCTTCTGTCTCTCCTGCCCCCTGCTCTGTGTCTCTGTGCAATAATCCCACATCTTCATTCAAGGGATTCTTTCCAAGCCTCTTTTTCCAGGTCTCCAGTCCTCCTTTCTTTGTGTCTGCTCTTGGCAGGCTCTCTTTGCACTTCTTTCCCAGTAAGGCCAGGTTTTAGCTTTTTCTCTGCCTCATTTATTTTGCAGCTGCTTTGTTCTCATGCCCAGGCTATTTAGCAACATGTCCTGTGGAAATGCAAAAACTCCCCCCCACCAACCCAACATCTCATTCCCGTAATGTGTTTGAATCCAAGGCCAATGCTGCTGCTTGAATCAGATTTCCAGGCATTTTCACTCATTTTTTCCATCCCCCTAAGAAAAAAACCAACTAAACCGGGAAGACCTGGCCAGTTTGGACTGGCAGCACTGGGATTTGGAGAGCCAAGCACCACTCCTGCTGTTCCAGAAGCTGCAGAGAGCAGCCACTGCAGGCAGAAGCAGGACATGCTCCTCTGCTAGATGTTTATTTCTAATCTTGCTTGTCCTGATAGACTTTTCCTCCCTGTGGGTCGGTGTTATCCACCAGCCACTCTCTCTTGCTGCAGAGCCCTTCCATGCCGGGGTGGAAGATCTGGAGACAGCATCCTGAGGAGACAGCTCTGCCCTTTCACTGGATCCTTCCTGCCACGAGCCCAGAGATGGGGACCTGGATCCAGGGGTAGGGAGGAGCTGGACCAGGCCAGGCTGCAGGGGATGCTCCTCTCTCGTGCCTCCAGCTCGTGCCTGCAGCTGGGAATGGACTGCTCCAACCCCAGGCCGGTGTGCCAGCCCCAGGGCAGCGTTTCTGCTCCCCAGGGAGCAGCTGCTGAGCTCCACCACTGCTGCTGCTGCCATTCCTCCACCTCTGGCTCGGTGGCTGGGGCCGATTTTCCCCTGGAATGCTGATCCCTCCCCAGCAGTGCCAGCTGGGAAGCAGAGGGGTGCCTGCCTGCTCCTCGCTGGGTGCAGTTTCATCTTTTCCAGCCACGCTTGGCACTGATGGGAGCTCTGCAGGGCTACTGCTGCCCAGTGGGATGGAGATAAATCCCCCTGCCCTGCAGCAGGGGAGTGCAGGGCACTGTCTGTACAGCCCCATGGCCCAAGGCTCCCCTGGACGGGCACTGAGGCTCGGGGAGTGAAGGGTGCCCCAGGAGGGGAAAGGAAGGCACTGTGTGTTCATGAAGACTGATTTCACTCCACAGACAAATCTGCAGTGCATCACTGTCTTATTATATCCTTTCCTTACAAATGGAAATTATTGCATTGCTTTTGCCTCATTTAATTCTTTTTAATCCCTTTTTTT
>VWZN01021489.1:129341-152764 GCA_013396955.1 Regulus satrapa
TTTTTTTTTTGCCTTCTGGTGATGGCTTTTGCTTACTAACTGTCCAAGGCTGACACCCAATGGGAAGCATTATGCTCTGATGCTCACAGAGCCACATCCACTTCCCAAGAGCTGCTGGGGACGGAAGCCTCAGTTATGGAAGAGAATTTGCCTTTTTTTTTTCCTTCTGTGCTGCAGGCAGGCCTAGAGCATTAGCTGGGCTTATTTTAGGGGAAGGGAAATGGGATTAAGATTTGCTCACTTTCAACTATCCTGCAGAATTTTGGGATGGGCAGGTGCTCACTCCAACCCCACAGAAAATAACTGAGTGTAAATCTGGAGTTCTGTGCTCTGACCCCACACGGGACACTCAGCTCCCAGGATTTGATGTTCACCCAGCTACAAACACACTTGGATGAAGAATCACCTGGTGGAATAAATATTTCCATCCCCTGCCCTAAGGTCGTTCTGACTCAGGTTGATTGTGAACTCCAAAAACTAAATATGCATTACAGGCACAAGAAGAACAGAGAAGCCCACTTAGAAAAGATGTGGATTATTATCATCTGAAAATCCCAGCAGTGCATTATGCTGCAGAGTTGATGGCACAGTCTGAATGTGAGATAAAGTACAGGAACCTAAAAGATGTTATTAATGCAATTAATTAGTTTTTGTTTCTTTGTGCAGTGTTTGAAAAAAAAAAAAAAAGAAAAGAAAAAAAGACAGAACTTCATATAAAAGAGATCCTCCAGGAGACAAATTAATCAGCATTATGATATCCCAAGTGATTAGGATAAAACACAGGGAGGCATAATGAGAATGTCAGAATTAGTGTAGTCAAAATTTCTCAGCCCACCTCAAAGTGTTATTAAAAATGTTAAAATACATTCATGTATTTTATTTCAAGGACTTACAGTCCAGATCTAGATATCCTAAAAATTTGAGTTTTCTTCTCCCTCTTGCGATGCTTATTTCAAAATATTTTCCTGAGTTCAGAAATTGGGAGTTTCCTCCTGACAAAGAGCAGAGAATGAAGGTCTGATGGACACTCTTTGAAGTGAAAAGGCAGATAATCTTTAGCTTCTGAGCTGCTTTATCAGATGGTAAAAGCTGAATTCAAAAAACCCAGAGTTCCAAAAAAAAAAAAAAAATAGGAAAAAGTTCAAGTATATTGTTATTCCATTGGGTAGAAACTGTGTTAAGTCAGGGAGCACAGCCTTAAAAAGCCAAAATCCGAGCCCAGCTCTGCCCTTGAGCTGAGAGCAGAGGTAGAGCTGCACTCAGGCACCTCCAGCCAGGGGGGAGCACCAAATAAATGAACCAGGGAGGAGAGGAGGAGCGGCTGGGGATGGACAGTGAGCTCTGAGCACAGCCAGGACCCTGCACTCACATCTCTCTCTTCCTTGTGCCAGAGCACACCCGCAGCGAGTCTTCAGGAAGCATCAAAGCAGATGTTGTTATTTTAATGGAGAGCAAAAGGGGGACCAAAGAAAGCTCCTCTCCACACTTGGGCTGAGCCTTGCAGATGCTGCTTTCCATGAAAGCCCCTGGGTGTTCCCGATGCTCTCCCAAGCACCTCCAGAGCTCTGGCTTCTGCAGGAAGGGCAGAAACTGCAGGAGATTAAACACGAGGCGATTCCTGCCCCTGGAAAACTGCCACGCGATAACAAAGGGGAGAAGAGCTCTGCAGCCGACTTGAAGAGCCTGATAACAGAGGAGGACTCCTCATAAAACATCTTTTTGACCTGAACACCCAGGTGGGAGAACTGCCATGTGATCCCATTGTGACCTTCGCCGCCGAATGTGAATGATCTCCACACAGCACTGATCTGCTCACTGCAGATATTGCTTTTTATTTTGGAACAAATCACTTTCTGGGGTTTTTTTTTTTTTTTAAAAACTTATTAATGCTTTATTCTTTTATCTGTTGCTTCTGAAAACTTGTCTTCTCTTGTAAATTGTGGAGCCTCAGCTGCAAAATTCCTCCTAACCTCTGACCGAGGAGTTAAACCAGGAGTTGAACCAGGAGCTGGTTCCAACAGCAGCATCTCCTTAAAACTCTGAAGGTGAACTGAACAAAGTAGCAGTTTTTGTGCCCCAAAAGACCCCACAGATCACCTTTTATTGGAACACTGCCATTAAGAAAGGCCATTCTATTAAAAAGAAGCACCAGTCGTGCATCAGTGCTGGGGTTCAGAGCTCGGAGTTCAGCTGAGCCTTGTTCTGAGCACTGCTGACTGCTGGAGCTGCCCTTCACCCACGGGCCTGATTAATTGGTTTCCTGCTCTGTTTATTGTTTGCATCCCAATGATATTAAGATAGGAGTGGAAACAGCGAGAACAGTGTTACAGGGATGCCTGGCTGGGAGAACAGGAGAAATAACTCAAGCACTTGTGATCACTGATTATTACATTTTCAGTGCTGCTGAAGGGAATTTTTGAAGTATGTTTACAATCATCTCCAAGTTCTATAAATATTGCTTTATTATTGACTTTGTGCCACGAATCCAGTGCTGATGAGAATATTCCCCTTTCCCCCTGCCAATGGCAAATCAGCACTCTTGCTTTGCTTGGCCTTTGTGCCGCTCTAGAATTTGCAGGGATGAGAGTTCAGTGCCTTAAAAATAATGAAAGGAGTGTGAAGAAAACTTCTGCCAGGATGAAAGAATAGTACAGGATTTAAGTGCTGGGCTGGTGTTTACATAGGAGCAAAGAAAGAACACAGCTGTTTGAAAAGTGCCAAAAATAAAGAGAAAACCTTGTTAAAATAGCCATGCAGAAAAGAAATCTTTACCTGTTCATCACAATCACCCCCCCCCAAAAAAAAAAAAAAAAAACCAAAAAAAAAAAACCAAAAAAAAACCTCAAAATACCTGTTACAATGCATTGAAATACTCAGCTGATACTGCTTTTAAAGGAGGAATGCAAAATATAAAACTTTTATGGCTTTTATGGACAGGGTGGGGGAATGTGTTTGTCATATCCACATTTCCCCTTAAGCAATGGAATGTCATCAAACCCTCTGGGGTAGGAACTGGTAATATTCCAAATAACTCCACAGGGGCTGAATGCTGGGATTACTGGAACTCGGGGACACAAACTCCTGAAACTGGGGCTGTCCTTGGACCCCTCCACAGGGAATTAAAGTCTAACTGCAGCTACAGTCACCTTCTTTTGCCCTAAATTCTCGTCCCTGACAGTTACAGATCCGATATATTAGAAACGCTAATAATTAGAGAAATCATGAATAGCCAAAGTCTTTAAAACCATTTAAGTCATTTCCATTCCATATAAAATTGAACAGGGATGGAATATTAAAACCTTCCAATTCCTTCTGCAGTCTCATAAATTGGTGTGAATAGAAACATTTCTCCTGCAAGGACAGGCCTTCGCTGGAGGAGCAAAGCAGAGCTGTTAGAGTGCTGAGCTCTGGGGATAAAAGCTGCTGCAGCTCACCTGTGCTCACAGGTGGTTCAGGCCCCTGCAGGAATGGAATCCCATCCCTTCTTTTTTCCACAGCCAGCAGTTTCTCAGATGCTGGGGCCAGCAGCTGTGCCCAGGGAAGGCAGGGCTGGTGCCAGGGGACCATTATCCATCCTGGGCAAAGGGATGTGAAGGAACAAGACCCTTGCTGCACATTTGAGGGGAGGGCTGGAGCTGGATGTTCTGGTATATTTTGCTTGGTACCTCGTTGGCAGAGCCAAGGCCAGGCAAGAGGGGGTGCTGAAAATGCTGTGCTGAGTGAGTGTGGCCTCCAGGAGCTATCCTGGAGAGACATTTCTTATCCTGCTGTCGTCTGAATTGTATGGACCAACTTCTGAAGGGCACGTTTCCCTTGCCAGAGTGACTGTGGCACCACGACAGAATCCCATCCCTGACAATCCTCAGTCTCAGTACAAAACACAGCAAAGAGGACAGAAAAGACACTGAAATTACAGAAATACTCTGCTGTTTCCACCCTCGATCCAGGTGACTGCAGCTCTCAGGGATACCAGTGAGGGAAGGGAGGATCTGAGGGACAAAAAGTGATTGCAGTGCCTGTGTCTCCCTCCCTCCCTCCCACAGCCTGGATCTCCAGCTCTCCATTCTCCATGCTGCTCAGACATCAGAAGCAAATGCTTCCAAGTAGCTCAGTGCCAGCACAAGGCAAACAGAGACAGAGGCAGAGCCAGAAAACTTTGGTGCTTGGCTCGCAGATTATTCAATGCATGAAGCTGAGGCTCAGCTGAGCTTGGAATAAATGTGAGAGGCAGTTCAAGGACAAAAATGCTGTGTGCAATGGCCTGGCTTCTGTTAACCCTTCCCCTCCTGGAAAAGGAGTCCTGGCTGATTGAGTATTGCAAGAGATCTGTGGTGGACAGGATTCCCACCATGGACTTAATGAAAATACAGCCAAGTTATATTTGGAGACCCTTGGTGGAAAGGTTTTTATTTTTTAAAGAACTCTTTTCCCAAGGGAAGGTTTCTGGAGGTCACTCTGCATTTCTTATTTCTTGCCCAGGAGCAGAGAGCAGCAGAGCAAAGCCCAGGTAGTTTAAAGCAGAGTTTTGGTGAGGTTGATGTCAATTTGATGCTAAGATAAGTTACCATTTACCTTCATTGGCCCTCTAAAAATAAGGCTGAACGAGTTAATTTTCAGTTTACTGGGAACCTGCACAATTTCCTGCCTTTGCTCAGAGCCGTGCCTGCACACACATCCCATCGTGGGAGAGAAGGAAAACAGAGATTATCCTCAGTCATTTAAACCAGCCCCAGAGACACGAGGACGTGGCAAAGTGTCCTTTGAGTCCCAGGCTCTGGAGCTGGCGATTCTCAGTGGTTTTTCCCATTTAAGTGTCTGTTTGCTGGATAAGGCTCTGCCCCACCATGCCAGGGATCCTCCTTTCCCCAGCACCTCCCCAGCCCACAAACCCCCATGGTTCAGCTCTTTAACACATCTCTTGTCTGATTTTTGCTGCATTTATTGGCATTTACTTCAAGCCTGCACGTTTCCCAAAAGATTTCCTGTTTCTGTGGCAATACATCTTCATCTGGCACTTCTGCCTTTGACCTCGCTCGTGTCTCTCCCAGGAGCTGGGCAGGCACCAGCAGCACCCTGGATCCTTTGTCACACACCCCACTCCTGTTCTGTAGCTGGTTCACCTCTGTCACCTTGAATATTAACCTTCATTCAGTAACCAGGAAAAAAAAATAAAACAAAATAAAGCACCTAGCTTCATAATTCAGCTTGATTAAATTAAGGCTTCCAGTCATTGTTTTGAAAGAAGAATGTTGCCAAATAATTTTAGGAGCTTGTAAAATATACTAAATTTAAGCAACCTCCAGTGAGAACTCAATGGCACAGTCAGAATAATCTAAAATGAGGGAATGATGTTAGAAACCAAACCAGTATATATAAAAATCATGAAAAAAAAATCCAGAGAGAAAGAGTTTCCATAGAAGAATGACAAGGAAAACCTGATTGTATGGCAACAAAAAAATAGCAGTCTGTGATGGACTGAGGGGCTCAGGGAAACAGAGGGAAGCTGCTGACAGATCAGCCTGGCATTTCCAGCATGCCCAGCCCAGCCTGATGGCAGATGGGGAAGAGGAAAGTTAATGACAGACGAGATGGATGCAGCTCCTGGTTGGGGAGCTGCTGTTTACATCACGTGAGAGACTGAAGTTCCCAGCCAAGGATAAGCAGGAAAAAACACTTGATAAGGGGGAAAAGGGAAAGAAAACCACTCAATATGGGAGAAAATTACTTTAATAGATTTCGGTGATTGCTCTCTGCTCATTCAAAGAGTATAATCTGAGTTTTCCCCTCGTAGAGCGTTTTGCCAGAGGTCTCGCACAACTCCCCACTCCTCTCCCTATAAAACACTGCTCCTGGTAATCATTGTAATCAACTAAGCAACAGGAAAATGAATGGGATAAGCCTTTTAGGGAGAGCAGGACGGGTAATTGCTGACAGATATAAACCCATCTCCTGTCCCCAGGAGTCCCACTGAAGAGCATGCAAACTCTCTGCGTGGTGTCAAGAATTAAAACTTGCCTTTTAAGATCGGTGAATTCCATTGATTTCAAACTGGTTTGCAGTCTCCTGGTGTTTTTAACACTGGCTTTATGAAATGACCCAGTGGGGCAAGTTTAATGTGCACCATGCTGCTAGGCACAGCACTGCTTTGACTTGTTAATGCCAAGGTCTGTGCAGAAGCAGCAGTAACGTTGTGCACAGCACATTTCTGAGCTGTTTCCGTGAGGCATTTTGGTCTCTGCCTTGTCAGAGCACCCTTTTTGAAAGCGAGTGCAACATTCCAGCTCAGGGCAAGCCCTCGGAGGGGGTTTGTCAGAGAAAAGCATCACCTGGCTCTTGACTGAAATAGCTGAGAGGGAAGGCAAAGGCAGCCCGGGGCAGGGCTGGAGCTGCACAGTGACACCTCCAAATGCTTCTCCAGAACTCCAGAGCGCTGGCTCCGAGGGGCACAGCAGCTCCAGGTGTGCAGCAGGCCTGGAGTCCGAGCTCCTCCCTGAGCTGTGTCCTGACTGCAGCGTTAATTAGAGAATGCCAGCGCAGGAAATGCAAAGCAGTTTGTCAGAGGCAGCGAAGAGGGAAAGGGTTAGGGATAAATGTGCCCCACGTGAAGAATTCAGGAGAGCAAAGTTTGTTTTCCTGCCTCCCTCCCCTGACCAGCCAGCTTGGTGTGTGCCTGTGCTCTGCACACTCACTTGCTAGAGAAAATAAGAAAGAAAATTGTCCTGGATCTACTTTTCCAAAATTTCTTAGCTTTTTTTTTTTTAATTTATGAAATATCCCAGGTGGATTGGAGAGACTGTGCTCACTGTCCCCCGTGTTCCTGCATCCATTCAACACCTGAGATGGGGAGTTTCACAAATAATAAACACAAAATTCTCCATCACAGGCTGTCTACACAATGCTGACAGATCATGAATGTGGAATAACACTCAAGAGATCACTCAGAAATCAATAAACTCAATCAGCTGGAATCTTAGCACTGTCTACAACGATAATACAGGCAAAGTGATGAGCACTGCAAGGTTATTTGGTGACTTTAAGGTGAAAACAGGAAAGATGCCAAAATGTTTTCCTTGGGTTGGGCAGTGGGCAGGAAGGTAAAAATACAAAATACAAAACCTGAACCAACTCAATCCCAGATGATGTGGCCTTAGAAGTGTGGAGAGGCAGAGAATGGCCCCTCTCACCACAGCCTGGCTGAAATGGTTTCTCACTCTCACTGACCAGTCCCAGGTGGTTCAGGTAAAGAGAAAGAAGATTTTTTTTTTCCTTTTTTAAATCTGGCTCAAATAATTTATAACATTCTAAGTAAGGATGGAGCAATGAAAATGAGATTCAGATCTGGCAGCCTCCGTGAGTTGGGTCTGGCTTACAGAAAACCCAACTCAGACACTTCACCCGAGGTACCAATTCATGAGAAAGCAGAGGAAAGCTGGGGGTTGAGGCTGTTTGCTGATTTGAGCAGACTGCAATGACTCGAAATTCAGAATTCATTATTCATAAAAATACTGAGCTTCCTTTGAATCACTGAGCACAGGAGGAGCAGGATCTGACCAGAACCATCCCAAGGAATTCTCACAAAATTAGCTCTTCTGTACAGAACCGGCTGACTCCAGCAGAAGTTTAAACAGCCCAAAACAAGCTCCCTCCCACCCTTTTTCTTCTTGAGGGATGGCAGCACGGCGCAGGGAGGCGCTTGGGGCAGGCAGCGGCACTTCATGAGCCCAGAGAGCAGCGCTGGCAACAAGAGCAGAGGGCGTGGGGCAGGGATGACGGGTGGGAGACAAATCTGGCTCCTTGGGAGCTGCAGGAATATCAATTGACAGCGAGGGCTGGGGAGGAGTGCCCACAGCACACGCTCATGGCACACACGCCAGCCCAGCTCTGCGATTGCGCTGCACTCGCTCCTCTCAAACGCACCTCGGCCTCGGGTCTGCCACCAGGACACCATCCAGGCATCCCATCCCTCCTTCCAGAGCCTCTCTCTCTGTTATTTTACATTAAAAAAAACCCGTTGCAGCAGAGGAATAAGGGATTTGCTGCTACAAAAAGCCTGCAAAAGAGCAGAGCCTTGGAAGCAGCCGTGCCGGCCTCGCCAAGGCCTGCCCGCTCTCCCAGCCCTGCTCTCCCCCTCACACACTCTTACCTTTAAATCTCACCCAGTGCTGGTCACTTAAAGGCAGCCCCATCATTTACCAAAGGAATAATTCTACGGAACAAGTTCTAAGAAGCTTTATAAGCTGGTAGAGTTACCAAGTGGCTCAGTTTCAGTTCCAGAGTTTTTCAGTTCCATATGTTCTTAATAACTGCATTTCCACACCAGCTGATATTTGGTTGCCGCAATTCATTTGCAAACATGATTAAAAATTCAGCCAAGATTAATCTTTATTTTTCACTCAACTACCTTCAAACAAAATCACCTACAGCGATGTGTATGGTAATCAACCCACGCTAAAAAGCTTAGAAATGGGGAAAAAACTGAGAGTAAAAGGTAAAGTTATTAAAATTTGAATTATTTCTTTTCTACAAAGTTTTGAGATAGCGCTCTTTAACTTTGGATATGGCAATTCCTCTGCATCTGCTCCACCTGAGGTGAATAAATAATTGACAGTTATTTGACAGCCCTTTAGAAACAGCACAGGAAATGTATAAATAAGATGTTACAGGATAATAGCAAGCCTCCATCCCACAGACATGAAAGAGAATTTGCTTGCAGTCTGTACTGCAGAGGCTCAGCCAAGTTTGAAATCACTTCAGGGAAATATTGGCACAGCCAAGTTCCCTGGGGAGAGCAGATCCAGGGGTGCCCGGGGCTGGAGCAGGGCTGGAGCCCTCCCTCCTGCCACCTGCAGCTCTCAGAGCAGCTCTGCAAAGCCATGCTTTGCTGCAGCCACAACTCTGCACCCTCTGCTGCCTTCCCACCGAGGCTGAGCTCCTCCACATCCTCCTCCCTGGCTCCAGACTCCTGCCTGGGGCAAGGCCCAGCCTGAGGGCAGCGTGGGCAGGGGTCCTGGGCACCCCCAGGTGTGGCTGGACAAGATAAATCTGACCTGACACAAACCCAGCCTGACTGGCCTGGCTCATTCTAGGAAAGAAACAGAGCAAGTCCCTGGGCGAGCAAGGATAGGATATATTTGAATTTGAACAGGGGCTTCACTCAGCCACGATCCATTTGGTGTTGTGGACATCCCTCTGGGCAGAGCTGGGCAGTCTGAGATCCCAAATCGTCAGCCAGGACAATTCAAACCTCCTCCCCTGTAAAAGGGGTGGCCATAATAAACTCAGGGCTGTTTGCTGGTGACCCTGTGTCCTTTCTGTCCCCGACCAACCCCATGGAAATCGGGTGGGAGCAACCTGTGAGCCCCTGTGGATGTGGAGACCCTGCAGAGCAGCAGCTGAGCAGTGCAAACCCTGATCAAGCAGCACAGAAATCATCTCTCCTGGTGCTGGCTGCTGCCTCTGGCCTGAGAGCTGCTGGAGAGTCCCAGCTGAAATAAAACCTTTTGGAAGGATGCTCGCTGCTCTGAGCAGCGCATTCCTTTTTATAGCGTGGCACAGTCAGATATACAGAAAAGGCAAAGGTGAAGATGCAGAGTTTCATCCTCTCCATGGCAGCTTCCCCGGGTTCAGGAAAGTTTATTTCCCTGCTTCTTAAGGCCACTCCTAGTCCTGACCAGGACTCTTGTTGCTACCAGTCAGTTCCAATTTACATCACCACTCTTTGACCCTACAACAGGAGAGAGAAGGCCCTAAAAATGCATTCCCAATTGTGGGAGTGGAAGGGATTCAAACCTTCCTGGAGCTCCTCCCTTTGGTTCCCAGGGTGTGCGAGCGGACTGGGGGGATGAGAGGCTCAGATACAAGAGAAGGCACAAGCACCTTGATGCTGCAGATGAGTACAGATGTGATAAAAGAAAGGCCAGTGCCACCCTCCCAGGCTGCTCTCCTGCCCTCGCTGCTGTTTGCCCTTGGTGGGGCTGAGGCTGCAGCGTGTCCTTGGCTCTGGGGCTGTAAAGGATTGGGGTGTGTGCCTGAGCTGGGAGGAGAACTCGCTGACAGCTCCTGTGGAGCTCAGGGCCACTCACCAGGGCACTGCAGAGTCTGGGAATGTGAGTGGTAAACCCAGGGCATCAGTGCCACCCCTCCGAGCTGTCCTGCTGTAATTTCTTGCTGTAAATCTCCCCGAACTGTGTCTCAGGCCCTGCTGAACTCAATGGGCAGGGCTCTAAGAGCCAAGAGAGCTCTTCCAGCAGTGCCCCAGCAGCACCTGCAGGGCTCCAGGACAGCCCCAAGATGGTTGTGCCACAGGGGGACAGGAAAACACGTTCATTTCCCTTGGGATGAGAACTGAACATGCCAGCATTTCAGAAACCATCACGGTCAGGGAGGCGCAGCATCAGGAAGACGAGCTGTGACTCTCCGACTTATTCTGGCTGGAACATCCCGCCGATTGCCCCCTTTCATCACAGCCAGCCCATCTGTGCCCGGCTGAGCTGGGGTCAGAGCCCCTGCACGCCTCTCGTTACCCAGACAAGCTACCCCGCTCCAGCAGAGCCCCCATCAGCCGTGGCAGGGCGATCCCAGACGACACAAACCCTCCAAACGCTGAACAAAGCACGACAAAAAAAAGCAGACCCTGCCGGTAATGAGTGTGCAGCATCAAAAGCCTTTCAACGGCAGCCACCATCCACTTATAAATTATTTGTTCCAGCAATCTACTAACGTGGATAGGAGCGCATCATCGGCAACTGTTGCCTTGGGAGCTTGGAAACTGCTACGTCTTCCAATTTGCCACTCAAGAGTTTTGCAGCGGTGGAGCAGAGCCCGGGATAATGAATTTCAGCCTGTCAGTGGCGGCCCAGTTTTTGTGGAGTCTCACACAGACACTTCAGAAGGACTCGCACATCCCCACTGTGACCTGCAGACCAGAGGTGGAAACCTGCCCAGCTCGATGCTTCCGACTAAACTTGAGAAGGAAAAGGAATTTCTATTTCCAGGGGGGAAAAGAAATTATTTTCAAGGCTGTTCTGTAGATGTGTTCTGAAGAAAAGCACAAGAAGTTGAAATTCTTCAGTTTAATCAAAGTATTTTAGGATGTTTTTTGTTGTTTTGGTTTTTTTCAGTACAGAAAGAGTTATCCATTGAAAGGTCATTTAAAAATAAACTTGTAATGCTGTTTTCCAATATATCTAGAAATGCATAGGTAGAAGGATCCCTTTGATCTGTGATTGATAGATCTATCTGCTAGATAGATCCCTTGTAGAGCCCTTTGATCTGTGTCTAACCACGGCAAAATAAAAAAAAATAAACAAAACCAGGTGTTCCATGAAACACCCGAATTCTGGGAAAAGGGAGAGTCTGGCAGATGCTAGAAAAAGATCTCTAATAAGCTCTGATGTACTGAGTACAAATCACCTTCCCCAGGCAACGAAGCCAACAAGTTGTCAAGAGGATGAATTTGTAGAAACAGGAAAGCTTCCAAAAGGAACTGAAGCAGGACACCCCGAAAATGTCCATAAATCCTGCTAGCAAATTCCACCGTGGAATCCCAGAGCAAATACTGATGGACAAGAAACTGAGAGCTGGGGCTCTGTGGGGAAATGGGCACTCAGACAGAAACCAATTCAGATTTGCAGAGTTGAGATGAAAGTTTTGTCGCTCTTGAAACTCAGGTATAAAAATGCAGAAAGTGATAATGGCTTACTTTAATGCAATAAAGAGCACAAAGGTTCCTACTAACTGAGCAAGAAGAGCAATTAACCCCGTGGTGCATCAATCTGTCAGCCTTGATTTATTTGTAAATTAGGTAATTAGGATGCTTCAGGTTTCGTACACCAGCCACGAAAGCCTGGCTTTCCCAGGAGCCTGGAAAAGGGCAGAATCCTGAGGGATTTTCTCAAGTTCACCGATACCATGTAAGTTTGAGGCACACCTTACATTAGCCAGAAAAATAACACGCTCCACTCATTAGTCCAGTTTGCAAATGCACGGGAGAATCTGGATTTGCAGGGCTTTTCTTGTGGAAGGCGTGCCTTTACTGCTATTTTTTTAACATATACATACATAGTTTTTTCAGTTTCCTCTACTGAAACTAAGTTTCATTCAATAAAAGGAAAATCCAAGTGCAGCAAAGGTATTTAACAAGCTGATTCTGGCTTGACCTCGTTCCACCCGGGGAAAATGGCCAGGTACAAAGAAATCCAAAGCTCTCTGTGTGAGAGGAACGTTCTTCTGCACGGGCACAGAGCTTCCCTGGCATCCCCCCTGCCCTGCTGGACTCGTCCTTCGCGTGGGAAATAGGCAGGAGCACTGGGAGGAAAAAAAATCACTGATATTCTCTGATCAGTTAAGAGGACTTTGCACAAGTTACGGGCCTCAGAATAGCTCAGTGCACACAAGAAAATTATTTAAAGGCCATAGATCTAAAGGCCACAGGGGTCTGGTTTAATCTGGATACCAGTCTTCATATTTCACTTAAAATATAATCACGTAGTGCCCAACTCTGATAGCTAAGGTGACTTTTTCCCCCCTTACCCAAGTCAATGAAAGGCTCCTGGGGTATCTTTGTATTCCCAGGTGCCTCTGTTAATTGGGTTCATTCCTGTGCTGCTGGTGCTCGTGGGCTGCAGAAGCATTTAAACACCTCAGCCCTGCTGAGCAGCTGCCCCTGGAATCGCCCGGCACAGCCCAGGCAGAGCCAGGGCGAGGAGCACACTCGGACATGATGGAAAACCCACCCAGGATTCTGTGGAGAGCAGCAACCCAGGAGGATGGACAGGGCAAAAGAGAATCTTCTGAAGAGTGTGTCTGCTTCAGAGCCCTGTTCCTGTGAATAAATTATCTCACTCAGTATGGGCCCAGAGTTCAGTGACAGTCAGAAAAAAGTGAGAAAAGCAAGAGGCTGCCAGCAACAAGCCTCAAGTGGCTTTTTCTCCTAATCTTGCCAGAAAGGTTGAGGCTTTACTGTCTTCTAATCTCATTTATTAGTGATTTTTTTAATATATTGCTTGAGTGGACAACAAATAACCTGAAGCTATTTTCTTGGATCAACAACCAGAATCTTGGTATTCTGAATCAAAAAAATGCAAAAATAGATCCCAAAGCTTTCATAAATAACAAGGAAAAACCAAACCAACCACAAACCACTACTGCCTTCTTCAGAAGAAGCTATGCAAAAATCCAAAGGAGTCAGTAATTGGTGTAGGAAATCTAATCCTCTATGGGCCTCCTTTGTGTATATATTATACTTATGCACACAGAGTATATGTAAATTATTCTGCTTTTAAGGACTATTAGCAAATTTATAGAAAGACAGAATCCAAAGGTCCAACATAAAAATAAACTCTTAGACGTTTCCAAAAACGATGTGTTCTAATGAGAAAAAACGACCCAGCCCAACCTAGAAATGAGATGGCATCCCCAAAGCTGTCCCAAAGCACCAATAATGAGATAAACCAGAACCAGAGTATGGACAATGCTCCCCTCTAAATGAATACCTGATAGCCTTGAGGCGTTTTCTAGCACAGTTCATCAATTCTTATCATATTTAATTCAGTTTCTCTCAAGAGAACTGCAGGGAGAAGTGGTGATAGCTCGGCAGATAATTCCCCAAAGAAAGAACCCCACATTTCTCTCAATCACAGGCCACATTTAGGGAGAATATCCCGAGCAAAGCCATTGCTCAGAGGAGCCACAGGAGAGCTGCAGAGATCCCAGGGCCTGCTCTGAGCTCTGCATCTGGAGGATCTGGTGGTACGGGGTAAAAAGTGATTTCTGACCCTGTTCTGCCAGCAGCCTCTGAGGAGCTGGCAGGTCCCCAGCATGCTGGAGAGCTTGTCTGAGGTGTTCGAGGGTGACCTGGATGCCTCTGGAAGAATGAAAGCGTGGCAGGGAGATGTCCACAGGAGAAATGGCATTGCTGCCCTCACCCCAGACACCAGCTGCCATAACATTGGCTTGCTAATGGAAGATTTAATGCGATTTCTAGATTATAAAACATATACATTATTATAAATTAGATTGGAAGGAGCTCATTCTGATCCATATAGCGAGGAAAATATCCTGCTACAACACAGAGATAAATCAGAAACAATGAAAAATGCCCTAAATCTTGAGGGGTTCTTTTATAAACCACATCAACCCGAGCCCTTGTTCAGTTCTGACCAGCTTGGCTGAACTTTGCATCCTCTCCAAGGAACCTGCCTGCTTCCCCCTCATCCTGCAGGGATGTCGTGCTGGAGGCTGGGACAAGCACCAGGCATGAGTGAATTCAAACAGGGAGCTGAATAAATGAAAAGCTCCTCACAGCGAGGGCTGAGCAGAGCAGGCGCCAGAACTTGCACAGAAATCAAGAGGATCACAAAGTGCAGCCAATCCCAGCAAGGTCAAAAAGCATTAACAAACTTCAGAGGAGCTTTCTGTGCTTCCAGCTGCCAGCATTCCTTCCTTCATCCCTGCTCCTTGATGTGCCCATCACCCTCGGCCAGGCTGCTCTGGCGCTGAACCCGTTTGAAGTTTGCCTTTCACAAACACCAGCATGGCAAAGGTGGATAATAGAGCAGTGGCATTGCCTGTTTGTCTGCACAAATGGGCTCTGAGAAACATTTAGAGCTGCTCTCTAGCCCCTAGCACCTCCTTCTTCTTCAATAACCCTCTGAAATAGAACTCTCTTTTAATTAAGGTCTCAGCCTTTGCTTCTTGCTTTCATCGTGTCTCAGTCTGGTACTTAAAACTAAATCCTGTTCTTGCCCTACAAAGATCCACAGGCCCTAAAGGAAAGTCTGTAATGATGAACAAAAAGTACTTAACGCTGTATTAGCAATTAGATTAGAACTCGGCAAAACTTTTTTTTTGCAAAAGCAACAGCGAACGGTCTGTTACTGTAAATTAATCTTTTACCCAGACGTGAACTCGGAGCCGGGGATGCTCCCTGAACCAGGAGTGCATTCCTTGCCAGTGACAGCTCTGCTGCTGCCCTTGCGGGATCCAGCAGAGCCATTCAAGGAACAGAAATATTTGGAGTAGTGGAAGAGCCCCAAGGCAGGCAGCCTGGAGTCTCGCCTTCCTCTGGGAAGGTCCAGCCCAGGGCACCCCCTTGGGGTTCACTGCTGAGCACCACAAAAAACACAAGAGAATTGAGCTCTGGACTTGTTTTCCTTTGCACGGGCAACTCACTGCACATGGTCCGGCAAAACTGGAGCTTCTCCTCTCCTCCAGCAGCAGAAAAGTCATTCTAAAGCTGGTTCTGGCTGTGCTGCCCCCGGCCAGGGCTGCTCTGCTGGAACTCCCAAGAGTCACGAGCTGACAGGGCTCTGTATTGCAAGGAGTGGAAATCAGAAGTGTTGAGGGTAAAGAGCCAATTTCATTGGATTCATCAATTTGAGGAATATCTGCACTGGTTAGAATCTCCCAGTTGAGATGCTTTAAATTAAAAAATCTAGCATGAAGAGTTACTTGCAGAAAAGAAAGTGTTGAATTTCAACACAATTATTTCAACTGGCTATCTGTTCTTTTAGTTCCTTTAATAAAAACACAAATCCAGAGAGGACAGGATTAGGATTTGTATTCATTACTTCTCTTCTTGATTGAGGGTAAGAAAAATAATGAAATGTGAGAATTTGCCACATGACAAAAAGAAGATATTCCCACTTGGGTTTTATTAATAGCCTGTACCAACTCCCTAAAGGTGTGATCAAGAGGATTAGATCACTTTTAATTAGTTGCAAGTTGGTCTGTGGGTAAGAAACGTTCCTGCCTTGCCTTAGGTAAGGCTCTCCCTGGTGAGTGAAACCTGTGGGGCCCCTCTGTGCCTTTTTTTTTATTCCAGAAGGCCAAAGTGAGCCAGGCAGGAAAATCACTCTGTAGGGAAAATCCTCCTGCTGCTTTCCCCCGGGGGTCAAACCCAGCTAACATCCCAAAATCCCAGCTTGTTCCAGGGGGTGCCCTCTCCCTGCGCCACAAGGGGATTTGGTGCAAAACTCAGAAAATGTCCTTGCAGATGGAATTTTCATCCCCTTCTCACCGGCTGAGGCAGCTTTGTCCTGCTGCACCACGGAGGCTCTTGTGGATTTATAACTCCTGATAAGAGCCCAGCGTGCCCTGCCACGGCTCCGTGCTCAGGGCTGGGATCCCAGCACTGCCCTCTGCCCCGGGAGCAGCTCAAGGGGAGCACACCTGGGCATGGGGCAGAAGAGGCTCCTCAAAAGCCCCTTTTCAGCTCCTGCTTTCAGCAGGACACAGGGGTTGGGTAACTTCAACCAACATTCCTCATTTCAAAGGCCAAATCTGCTTAAACAGCTTATTTTGGGTCTCATGAGCCTGCACCCCAGTTTACTCTATTTGCAAATAGGTAAAAAACAAATACCTCCCTATTGCCTACAATTACAGGGCTCTGCCAACTCTTTAAATTAATCTACCCGAGATACACGTTCCTTGCCCAAAATCAGCTGTAGATGTGCACGGCAGCAGCTGATGAGGGAGGCTGGAGGGGCCGATGTGGGCAGGGCAGGCGTGCAAAGGGGCACTGGTGCCACCTCAGGCGGATGGGCCCTGCCAGCAGCAACGTGGCCTGGCTGTCCCACAGCCACAGAAAGGCCCTGGGATATGAGGTTTCACCATTCATTATCCTGGCATCATTTGAAGCCCAGTTCTGAGGTGAGAGGACACATCTCAGTTTTTTAATTACCACTTGCCCCAGCTCCTGCAATCACAGACCCATAAAGGAATCCCAGCACAAATTGGTTTTGCCTAATAAATATCAGTCAAGGATAAATAATGAACCAGAGCTCTTTCCCCTCTTTATTAATCTCTGCTATTTGCTGGGAAGGGCTCCATGAAGGGAGCAAGCAGTGAGGTGGGGAAGAATGCAGCAGGTGCTCAGGATCTGCGGGGACTGAGCCTTCCAGCAGGGACTGCTGCCCTCAGGGAGTGAGAGATGCAAGGTGCAGAAGCTGTCCCCGCTGCCAGTGCAGGATTCAGAACCACTGGCTGAGTCTAAAAATGAGCCACTGGCTCGGGTGGGGTCCACCTGAGCCAGTGGATGATCCCACTCCTGCCCGAGATGAAAACACAGGCACCTGTGGGAGCAGAGGGTGCCCGGAGCAGCTGTGGCTGCCCCTGGAAATGTCCCTGCCAGGCTGGACAGGGCTTGGAGCAGCCTGCTCAGGTAAAACCTGGCAATGGGATCTTCTGGGAGTGCTCAGCTGCTTCAGGGCCAGCACTGAGACGCAGCAGACGGTTTTTGTGTTGGGTCTCAGATGTTTATTCTTCCTATCAGTGCTACAAGGGAGTGAGTTCTCAGCCCCTCGGCTTCTGGGTAGGAATGGCCGTGATGGCTTCTAGCTACAAGGGCTTTAAAGAGTGAATTTAACCAATGAATAATTGCCAGCTGGATTATTTTCACTTTTAACTCAATAACCAGACAACTTTGATTCATAGTGCAGCATCATATATCTAATCACACAATATCACTTAAACTCATGAAGAAGAAGAAAGAAGAAGAAGAAAAAGCTGATGCCCTAAAATCTCCATCTTGTTCCATCCCCCACTATACCCTGAACCCTAAAGCTGTGAGTTTCCCCCTGTGCCATCCCCCACTTCTCTCCAAACTCCACACCCACAGTCCCAGCTCCATCACTCCATTTTGGGAGCCTTCTCCACGGCCTCAGCTCCAAAGCAGTGTTCTGCTGAGGGGCTGCACCTGGCAGCACAGGGAGCCCAAATCCCTCTGTGCCCAGGGTTCTGACAGGATGTGGGAAGGTAGAGCCTCAGCTCTGAACTAGGGCTGAAAGGCTTCTGAGTGTGTTTGTCAGGCAGCAAAGAGAATTACAGAATGAAGCAGGAAATCAGTACCTGGTTTTACACAAGGATTGCACAACACAGGTCATGGAAATGGGTCTTATTTCCCTTTTATCCTTAAAACCTTCAGAAGATCCCAGATTGCCACTGCCCACATTTCATCATGACACCTGTGCCTCACCCACAAAGAAGGACGAGCTTTCCTTTTCAGCCTTCTACCTTTCCTCAAATTAATCTCCATAAAGAACAACTTCCTAAGGTGCTAAAGTAACTGAGGGTCAAACTTCTGGGAATCTTTCAGCTCTTCCTTCCTGGTTTTATTCACTTCTAAACGAAAAATCCTTCCAAGTTTTTTGGTCGTGTTGAGGATATGATTTTACCTTGGGTTTCAAGGCAGTGGTGGCATTTTCTGACTCTCAGTAGAGGATTTTGGTGCTCCAAGCAGCACGTTCTCCTCCTGTCCCCTCTGAGGTACAACCTTGAAATTTTTTAACTCCAAGATTAGAATTCTGAACTTGCTCTAGAGCACCTCAAAAAAAGCTCTATGTGAAATAGCCGTTTCTTGTCAGGCTCCTAAAATCCCTCGCGGTTAAACGTAATTTTTTAAAGGCTTTATTTGCTATCAAGCACCTGAATCCTGTATATTTTACAAGTTAATGAGCTCGTTTTTGAGGAGAAAATGTAGCTGTTAGGAATATTAACTGAAGTTATGCTTACTGCCGAAGTGTGTGTAGGGTGTGTGTAAAAATCCTGCTTTAATGTCTCATCTTGGAGTAAGTCCCAGAAGAGATTGATTCAATTTCCATTCATTACAGGAGCAAAACTTAAAATTACTCCGTTGTATAGACACACTCCCTACTCTGCAGGCAGCAGAGATCAGTGCTGTGTGGCAGGAAAAGCCTGAGGATGCTGGTTAAAAGGAATTAATGCTGTGGCCATGGGGAACTCCAGGTTTGGGGATCCAGTGGGGGCTCTGGGAGTGGCAGCTTTCACTGACCCCCTCCCCAAGCCACAAAATCTCCAACTGCTCACCCCTTTCTTGCTCAGCTCTAAGTGATAATTCCTCCTCTGTGCTCCCTCTAACACAGCTAAAGCATGAGTTTTGAATGAAAAATATTCTCACTTTGAATGTGTGTATAGGTTTTGTACGATACTTAGAACATTTACACATCATCTGGTTTCATGTTTGCCTTGAAGGTCCTTCTCTACCCCCACCTTTGTGAGGCTGAGGCAAGTTCTGTAAACCAGAAAAACTACAAGGACTGGGAAATGAGCAAATCTTTAATAAGCTTAACAGACTTATTCAGGGACTGACTTCTCCAGCCACAACGAGACAAACAAGAAACATCCTCTGTCTCATTAAATCATCAACTGGACGTGAATGTTTGACTCTGAAAGGTTTATTACCCTAACTGCTATTGATTAGTAATAAACCCCTGCATTTCTTAATTGACAATCAAGCTCCCACTGGGCAGCCCTGTAGGTGTGGCAGCTCTGAGCTGTCTGCTCACGGCTGCCCACTGGCATTCCAGTTTTCCTGACAGCATTTTCCCAATTCCCAGGACATCTCTGACCAAAATCCTTGGTTGAACACCAGCTGGGTGCTTCTACCACATGGACTGTTAGCAATATTCTGGGAGTTTTCCCTGCCCATTCCCCACATTGCCAGCTCGGACTCCACGCACATCCTTTTGTTTCACCAGGGAAGGGAGGGATTCCTGCTCCTGGCGCCTGGAGAACATCCAGACTCAGTTCTTCAGCAAACCCCTGCCCTGCTGCCAGCTCCCTGCTCACACACTGCGTGTCAAACCTCTCCCAGCGTGGCTCTGGGGTAGGGCAGAGTGCTTTGTGCTGTCAGGGTTCCAGTTTGGATATCCAGTTCTGCTGTGAGTTGCTTCCTCCCAGGATTTTTTTGCTGGCTGGCATCAAATGCAACCACGCAGGAGGAAATGTTATCAATCCCACTATTGACAAGGTTGTAAAGGAAGACTTAAGACATGAGAGCCAATGAAGTAATCTGAGAATCTCTTAATTGCAAGAGTAATTAGGTGGAATCCCAAGTAAAGATAAAGGATTAAGAATTAAACACCACAAGGTCATTTTCCTTATATCTTATTTACTTTCTTCAGCCCCAGAGAAGCAATTTGTGTCAGTGGGGCATTGTGCATCCTCAGATCCTACCTGGGAAAGTGATTTTAAGAATAATTTCCCTGCTTCCAGTTCGTAGGAGCGCAACCATTGTTTGCAGATTTACTGCAGACACTACAATTACAAAACAAAGCGTTGCCCGTGAAGCAAGACTAAATCAGCAGTACCAGGATGGCAGCAGACAACTGAATTAAGTGTTCATCTTTCGGCTACCGTGTGCTTTGTTCACAAGGAGACTATTTTTCCAGCACAGTCTAACACAATTACTCCACATCATCATTACAGTTTGCCTACTGCCTGAAAAGTCTCAGGCTGTGCTCTAAAAACCTTCACCTCGCAAGAGAAGCTGCCACCAGTCTGAGCATGGAGATGCATTTGCTCCATCTTTGGTGGGCTTTAGAGCAACAGAAATCTGCGTTTTTCCAGTCAAACCTAACACTGCACCTCGAGGAAAGGGAGGCTCTTGCTGAGCTCCTGCCTTTTGCTGGGCACGATGCTCCTGAGTTATTTGGGCAGGGTTGGACTTGGGGATTTCCTCTATTTGGGCCTGGGTTGGACAGGCAGGAGTTTGTCACATCTCTCGCTTTTCAATTTTTCTGAATGCAAGTGTGTAACACGATTGTAGCAAGTTTTTTTAAGGTTGGAAAGAAGCCTTAGTGATTTATTATTTTAAAAAATTCTAAAGAATTATTATTCTTATTTAAATTTCTAAAGAATATTGAACCCAGAATTAATTCTTAATTAAAATTCTAGGGTGCAAATAAAGCATTCAGACTCTGTGAGATTTCAAACCTCGAGTTTTCATCAGTTTTATCAGTTCAGCTACAATGAATACGGTGTTTATTGATGTCCTGAACACTCAGGCAATTGGAATGTGTCTCTCAGTATAGAAATTAGAGGATGAAGTGCTTTATTATCTACCCCTGCTGCCTAAGCTCCTTCCCAGTACCTCTGGAATCAATTCCTGCAGGTTCTTCACGCCCTCCCTTCCTGGGTGTCTCTCCTTTGCCTCGGGCTGGGGCAGGGGGGGTTGGTTTCAAACCCAACACATCAGCCTATTTAACACAGGAAACATTCCTTAAAGAAAACAAACAAAAGCACAAACACAAGCTGACAGGTTTCTCACACAGCTTGAGCTACAGATTTGTCTTGTTGTGGGTTTTGTTTTGTTGCTTCTTGGGTGTTTTGTTTTGGGATTTTTTTTTTTTTTTTCTTTTTTTAAATCTGAAAATTTCTGGAGAGCCCACAGAGACATCTTGTGCCTGGATGACAGATAGCAAGTCAGCAGAGGAGGGTCCTTCTGCCTCTGCCCCAGCCCTCTGGGGACCCAGGGCACTCCCAGCATCTCTGCCTGGCACAGCCAGCCCAGCCTCTCCCCTGGCTGCACACGGCTGGAGGAAGGCGGTGGTGCAAGCTCCTGGCACTGAGATGGGCCATGGCAGGGGATTTTTTTACATCAGGTGGCATCTTTTGATAGTTTTGAGCCTTCTTGAGGCAGTAGCTACTGCTGGCGCTTGGTTCTCCACTCAGTGCTCCACACTGGCAGCTGCAGTGCAGCCGGCAAACCTTCAGGAGATAGCAATGAGCTTTGAAACCCCTGAGTGCTCCCTTTTCCCGTGGAATTCCCGGGTTTAGGCACAGATCAGGAGCTAAACAGCATTCCAGGGCTGAAATCCTGAAGGAAGTGACAGACAGATGGAGCACAAGGGCTGGGAACTGACAGGAGCACCCCCAGAGTGGTTTTGCCACAGGCAGCAAGAGAGGCTGGAGGCAACCTCAGAGAGGGCAGAGCCAGACTGAGATTGATTCCTCTTAAACCAGCTCCTCAGAGCATGCAAAGGTTTCCCCTTCTCCATGTTAAACACATTTCTCCTACTCAAAACTATGTACTGTCCCATAAAATGGGTATTTATACTGCGTTGGGAAGGTGTTGGACCATGAAAATCATCCGACATCTCATCTAGAAACCCGCTGGAGCATAAAGAAAATAAGGAGAGGGGGAAAAAAAAAATCTGTACTCTTCAAGCAATTTACTTCAGGAGAGGATCAAGTCAAGGCTGCCCTTTGAAGAGGTAAACCCTGTCCTTGCAGGAAAATATCAGTGCTGGGAGCCAGCAAAAGTCCAGGAACTTGAGGAACTCTGCTCATTTGCCACTTGTCTTTTCAGAGCTGTCCCAACAGTGATGCAGAAGGGGAGGACCCAAAAATCTGACAGGCTGTCTCTGCAGATTATTTTGCTCTTGTCCTTGGGCACTGAAAACCTGCTCTGCACCCAGCAATCCAAACCTCTGGGCCAGTCCAGGTATTCTCCTTTCAGCCCTTTCACATCAATGAAGTGTTCCCTGCTTTAGGAGATAAATAAAGATGATAACATGCCTGGTCAAGAACCTGCCTGAATATTCCACGTGCCCAAATATTCCACCTGCCCAAAATATTCCACGTGCTGGTGGCCCGGAACCTCGAGGGGCCAGGCAGCACAGGAGCTCCAGGCACAGCAGCTGCCAGCAGTCCCAACCCAGGGAGGACTCTGGGCTGGAAGGAGACACTTTTTACCTTACAAAAGCCCAGTGCTTCACTCCTGCCTGGGAGACAGCTCCTGGCAGCATTTGCTGCAAGTAGGGCAAGTCCTGAAATACCTCAGAAGCTACAACAGGCAAGGTGGGAAACTCGTAACACGAAGAGAAGCGGCTCCGAGATGAGGTAAACGAGTATTTTAGGCAAGTAACGGAGGGGAGAGCCAAGCAGGAGGCAGCAGGCTGCTGTTGTCAGGAGCAACCCCACTTCTCCCACGGGCAGCCGTGCCCCAGGGCTCCCAGCTCCTCTCTCCTCCGGAGCGTGGCCCACGCTCAGAGAGCGCCGGACGCCGACGGGCACCAAACCAGCCCTGCCCAAACCCCCAGATTTACAAACACAGGAGGCAGCATTCCGAGGATGGGGAGAAAGAGATGGAGAGCACGTTCCCGTGGCAGATCCGAGCTCTGTTTAGACCCCAAACGTGAGTTCTGGTCTGGCCAAGTTCCTCGATTCCCAGTTGTTAATGCCCACATTCCCCCATACTCTGCTCACAGTGAAAGATTTTACTGCAAACATTATGTAACCCCCTCGGACCCTGCTGCCCAGAACCCAGTGGAAAGCTGCAGATATTAAATTAGCTGACACTCCTGTTTATTCCTTCACCCACACATTTGGAGCCACAGCTTACTGGAATGTTCTGAAGGTCGATGAATTCCTCTCTATTACTTTCCACCCCTTGCACATGGAACAAAAGGCTACAAAGTGCAGACATCAAGGGGAAAAATCCTAGTTCCACTACATTAGCTAAAGCTGTCTACTACTGAAAGCAGTGATAGGTAATCTATAAAATAATTTCCGCAACCCCACCATAAAAGAATCCCATTGTCAGTGCAATCCAATAGTACCAGTGGCTGGAAGAGAATTTATTTTACAATGGAAGTTACTTCACACAAAAAAAAAAAAAAAAA
>VWZN01021489.1:152802-163419 GCA_013396955.1 Regulus satrapa
GTTTTTTGTAATGTAAACCACATGTAAATTACATGTGCATACCACACATGTTTATGATGTGTAGAGCAGCATGTTTGGAAATCACTGGGCACGAATTAAAGAAACTTTGACCAAGATCAAAATCTGGGTGACAGCACAAAGTAGATAGGAAGACTGCAACTGCCTATAAATGAAAGGAACAGTGGTAAAACCAGTTTAATCACAGTCTGACAAACACAATGAGGATGAGGAGCTCAGCTTACCTAACCTCCTGCATTTAGGATAAAATAAATCTCCAAGCCATCCTCCAAAGCAGGTCCAATTTTATATTCAAGTATTGTAAAACACAACTGAAAATTCAGAAGTCAGTTCTTTGTCCCTGGTAACTGCTGTAGCAGAAAAATCTCAAAATCTCTCCACCATTTCACATCTGTTGCTCAGCCTCAATGGGTTGGGAGCCAGTCCCCAAGGCTGGGGGCAGAGACAGGACAGATGTGCCCCTCATGCTTCCAAAGCAGAGAATATCAAATGTCAGCTCTGTGCTGCCCTCTTTCCCTTCTGGCAGCACATTCCCAGGTCAGAGGTGCCCCACAGATTATTTAGGATGCAGAACCAACACAGAAACCTTCCCACAGAGCACCAAACCCTGCCCTCTCTTTCTGTTATTTGGGAAACTGGGATTTCCTCTGAGTGCTGACACAAATCTCTTGGACTGAAGGGACTGTAAGAGCTTTTATTGGAAAGCTTGCAGCTGGTATTTATGATCGAGCCCGTGTCCATCCCCAGCACAGCTGGACCCTGCTCTCCACCACACCAGGGAAAGAATGAGAGTCAGAGATGAAGGCAGCTGCTCCATCTCATTTCTGCTCCTGCTGACCCAGCCCAAAGCTCTGGGCAGGCAAATGTGAGCGACGCAGCCCGATTCCAGCTGAAAGGAGGTGTGGCTGAGCCTCCCATCCTGAACTTTCTCCATGCTCTGCCCTCTCCCATCTGCTCTCCTCCTACATCCTCAGCTCTGGGCAGTGCAGAGTTTGGGGCTGGGGCAAGGGGAGCTGTGGAAAAGCAATAACAGGCACCTCAGCCAACAGAAATGTGAAGCTTTATCTGGCCAAATCGATTCCATTTACAGCAAAGCAGCCAACTCAACAGCCAGCTGAAGCCAGCCCTTTGCTTCCCCAGCCCAGGCTCTGCAGAGTCAAACAAAAAATGATTCAAGGCAGAGATCACACAGTTGAGTCCCTGGCAAAACCTCTGCAGCTGCTCATCATCATCCAGTGCATTTCTGAATTCCTGAGCAGGGTAGGAAGCAGCAGCAAAGCTTGTGTAGTTTATGCCTGACCCAGCTACAAATGGAGACAAGCTATTACTTTCTCCTTCCAAGAATTCGTTCAATCGAATCCCATTTTGAAAGCTTTGGAGAATAATTTGAAATATCAGGAATTTTGGGTTCCTTCTGAGCCTTCACAGTGCCTCGACACTTGTCAGTGCCTTGGAGGCTACAAATTCAAGTAGAACTAATGGCAAAACAGCTTCTTTGATTACATTGTGAAGGTGTAGCTTGTGTAAGCAAATATCTGTCAAACATTCCCACTTGTGTGAAGCTCTTGCAGGTACTTACTTCAAGTGGAAGTATTTTTAGTATAATTGCCATTAAATGAATTATAGGAAGCCAATATCATTTTATAACCGATGGAAAATATTGCCACTTTACATCATTAAAACGATTTTTAGAACTGCTGCGGTCGCATTTTGCCTATATATTGTCTGTCAATAGAGCTGAGACGCATAAAACCTGGCCAGTTTTACAGAACACTTGGAATCCAGTTTATGTGCAGCCAGAGACGTTTTCTAGTGAGCAATGTGTGCTCCCCACCTTCAGCCGTGCCACCCAGAGCCCGTTTTGGGGACAGAGAGCTTTTCCCTGCCCTCGCAGCGATGGCACCTAGCAGTGACACTGCCCCAGCTTTGAACAGGACGCAGCCCAGGCAGAGAAAAGCCCTTGGAAGAGCAGCACAGGTTTACCTGGAGATGCTGTCTCCAGCAGCCACAGGGGATTCCCCCCATCGCAAACACCGGCCGTGTTTTCCAGGAGCCATAACTCTGCTTTTAAACCAGGCAGAACTTGTTTTCCTCCATGTTTTTAGGCTGGCCATGGACTGTTAGCTCAATAATTCTACAGTTTAATTCCTGGGAGAAAAGGGAGGCAGAGGAGCCATCCCAGAACAGTAACGAGTGCTGGGAGACACAGGAGTTGGATGAGTGGCCCATCATTCCCTTGGCAAAAAACAATCCACAGCACAAAACACAGCGAGAAAAAGACATCAATCACTGTTATTTTGCAGAATAAAATGCTTAAAGCAAGCAACTTTAATATCTAAGCTCAGCAGTGATGGCTGGGCTTGCATTTGGACTCTGTTTCACTGGGGAGAAATCTTCCCCCTGCTTGAGCAGGGAACTGACTGACCACTGTCACTGCTGGGGTAAATGGGCAGCAAAGGCTGTAAAGGTGCAAGAACAAGGGAAAACAGCAGAGGGAAAGGCCCAAGCTATGTCCATGGACTCAGCAGTCAAAAAATCCCCAGCATCAACAACAAACACCCAGCATCCCTCCCCTGAAACAAGCCCCTGAGAAAAAGACACAATGTTATGATTTTAAATGAATTAATTCTCTTCTCTGCTGCTGATTTCCTCTTTGGCTCTGCAGTGATTCTGTTATCAGGCTTCCCTAATGACACAGAAAAATAAATTCTAGTTTGCCATTCTTTTCCTTCAGATAATCTGCTCTAATTGAGTGTTTTACTGAGCAATCAATTGTACTTCACTCACTTTCCCAGGCTTGAATTACAGAATTAGAAGGGGAAATAAGGCTTGCTTGTTAAGACCACACAGCTTTGATCCTGGTGTAGGGATGAAGTTCACCGTGGGCAAAGCATTCCTTTGCAAGTTTCACTTAACCCCTATTCTGAGCAGGTGAAAGGAGACCTTGAGCTCATCTTCTGCACAGGACCTGGGCCAGCTCTGAGCAGTTTGGGAGAAGGCAGCACCATCCCACGGGAATGGCAGCTCCTGATGCCCAGAGAGGCTCCCTGCAGCAGGGGCTGGGCAGGGCTAAAGAACACAGCAGGGATTTCTGAGCAGCCCTTCACAGGATGCACCCTGGGCACTGCCAGAGCCCAGCCGTGGCTCACCCGAGGTCAATCCCAGGCAGGAGTTTCCCCCTTGGCTCAGTTTGGGTCCATTTCCATCTGGGGTTCAGTGCCCAGGGCCAGCCCCAGGTGCTGCAGTGCCACCCTCCCAGGCTGCTCTCCTGCCCTCGCTGCTGTTTGCCCTTGGTGGGGCTGAGGCTGCAGCGTGTCCTTGGCTCTGGGGCTGTAAAGGATTGGGGTGTGTGCCTGAGCTGGGAGGAGAACTCGCTGACATATGACATCCAGAGTTACACACCAGTGCAATACAGGAAAACATGAAAGTTAAACTTGAGGCATCACTCCCAGAGCTGCATTAAGGGCTGCCCCAGCCCAGCCTGGATGTGGCTCTCCCACTTGTTCCAGCCCCTGCAAACTCGGCTGCTGGAGAACCCCTCAAGAAGCAGAGAGCAAATGAGAGTGAAGGAACAGCTGGAGACAAGCAGAGCATGGCTCTGTAAGTGATGCTGAACAGGCATCACACAAAAGATGCCATACTTATGATTTAACAGTCTGCTATGTACAAGTTAGAATTAGCTTCCAATGCATCCTATTAGCGAGGCTGCAATGTGTTAAGCTAATGTGTAAAGGCATTTTTAATATTAGCTCTGGCTACAATTTCCCATCTAATTGAATGGAGAGGAGGGGAAAAAAAAGGAGTTTGTAAATCTGCCACTGCAATGGCCGGTTACAAGGATTTTTATGGCTCTCTTGTAATGGAAACATCAAGCCCACGGGTAAGTGCCGTAACTGTGAGTAAAAGACAGCAGTTTATTAGAGGATGTAAAGGACCAGAATAAACTCCTTGCTCTCAGATTCATCCCAGTTCTCTACTGCACCAGAGCAGCAGAAAGGGGTGACTTTGGCCTTTCTGGAATGCGCAGTACAGTCTGAGAGCTGCTGTTTGTCTCTCTCTGGTGCTGGCAGACAGGCAGCTCTGGGAATGCCCATTTCAACGTTTGCCTGAGGAATCCACGTCAAGCACAACGCTGGGCTGTCTCTGCAGCTATCAGAACTGGGTGGCCAGAAGTTAAAAATGTTCTCATATAAGAAGGCTGTCGGATTTTTGTCCCAGTTACAGTTAAAACTCCAGAAATACAGGCTCAGAAAAGAAAGGATTCTGTAAAATTTCCCAGCATGAGGTTCAGCTTGGGATGCCCATCATCACAGTGGTGAAGCTGTGTATTCACCCTCACCTGCAGGATTCAGTGAGCTGTTTGGTGCCTGATGTCAGCTCTGGAATATACTGGAACGCAGTCATCAAGCAGACTCCTAACTGCTGCCTCATTATGCATTTTTCCATTACACGGAAAGAATATTTAATGTCTTTCATTTAGTCCATTTCTTCGGGATCTTTGAAAGTCCATGTGAATGTGCAGGTCCAAGAATGATGGCATTTGCTTTGCAAACAGCAGATTTGAATGGTTAAATGGTGTAAAAATCACTTACAGTATGATTATTTTTTTTTTTCAGCCCATATCCCCTGTCATTGGAAGTTCTTTCAGACATGGACTGTGTCTCATCATGGGGTCTACAGCAAAACAGCAGAGATGGAAAAAGCAAGACATCTCCAGGCACTCCAACACCCTGTCCACTTCTCTTGGGTTTTAAGTCTCCAGGATTGAACGTCTCTAACAAATAGTATTTCAAGGTAGGGGTAAGCAGGAACAAAAGCAGGAGAGATTTTGCAAAGGACAATGCCCTCCTTTTCAAGGCAGGTATGTTAAAAGGATACCTGCTCTGGCTTTGCACCAAGCTGCTTTGCAGACTCATTTAAAAGGAACAAGCCATTTTAATTAGCTCTCCCTGGACTCAGGAACATGTGGGGCCCAGGTGAGGGGGGAGCAGAGAGAAATAAATATATATATATATATATATATACACACACACTTAAATGAAGAGCAGGCTGGCCTTGTTGGCAGCTCTCTCAGCTCTGCCTTAATCACTTTGAAGAATACGAGTCCACAGTGACCTCTGTTGTTCCTTTCATATTGGAGATTGAAAGATGAAGCACTGGCTCTGCAGCTGGTGAACACACTGCGAGAGGAAATCAATGACTCTTTCAGACAGGTCTCTGTGCTAAAAGGGTTATTGCAGGCATGAAATAATTAATTTTAATTCAACTGTTTAAAAATAGACGCTACAAAAAGAGAAATGGCCTTTCTAAAAAAACAAGGCAAATGGATTTTTTTTTTAAGCCAGAAAATCAGATGTCTCTCATTTTAGAATTGACCTTCAATTATATATATATTTTTTTTCCACTTCTTTTTTGTACATATACTTCTTCATAGTCCCCTGCCTACTCCACAGGCTCCCTATCACCACCACAGAAAGCTGTGGGCAGCAGGGGCCCAGACACAGGAGCGTGTCCAGAGGCTGCAGGAGGGTTAAACAGCCAAAAGCATTCCTCTGCAACATTTCACCTCACCCCTATTCCCAGCAGGTTCAAGGAGACCTTGTGCTCATCTTCTGCACAGGACCTGAGCCAGCTGGGAGCAGTTTGGGAGAAGCCAGCACCATCCCAGGGCCTTGAACTGCTCCTGCTCTGGGATACAGCACCCAGAGTCCCCCCACCTCCAGTGGGGCAAGTCCTGCAGGGATTAAAGGAATTAAAAGTCAATTCCTGCAGGGATGAAAGGAGTGCTCAGCAGCGCCTGCAGCTCCAGCTGAAGGCTCTCAGGAGCACACAGAGCACCGAGGGGACAGCACAAACCCCGCTGAGTGTCCTGGGCAGCCAGGAGGCAGCAGCTGGCCAGCAGCCACAGAAACCCCAACCAGTCTGTCCGAGGATGCGGCAGGCAGGGGACACCAGGATGGCCCCAGCAGTGGCCCTGGGACTCCTGCCCAGCCCGACACCCCCTGTGAGGTTCAAAAGGCAGCACCATGTGAGCCTGGAGCTGCACCAGAGCTGCTGCAGCGCTCGGGGGAGCCTTTGAAGGCGTCTGTGCCATCCCAAGCTGCTCGGGAGCGATAAGCAATTCCGCACAGAGAGGAGCTCCAGACACTATTTATTTTTCCTTCATGTGTAACAATAACAAACTGGATATTGATCCCCTTTTCTGGAAAACAGCCTCCATTTGTGACTCAGGAATTGCAGCCAGGTTAATTGCGCAGAGCAGTTTGCTGTTTGGCCTTCTATTTTTATCTTTCCTGGCCGTTTCTACAACTCCTCCAGGGAGCTCCAGATGTTTGAGTAGATGATACCACACAGCTGGAGAGAGAGAGGAGCAAGCAGTGATGGACTTCTGTAAACACTGAGCAATGTCAGAATTTACCAGCAGCCCTCAGACTGGGTCTCACGTGCTCCACATGTTTATTTATTATTTTGTTAATTATTATTTTAATGTCATATAAATGATAATTTATTACAGTATTATTTAATATAGTGTATAATATGTACTATAATAGAATAATAATTATTATGTGGTTTATTATATTAACATATAAGAAATTATAATTGATTTTTACTTATTTAAACCCAGAAACCAAGACAAGCTAAGCAGCATGCCATAAAGAAGCCACACTGAACACACCCAGACCCCAGGACTGAGCAGGGTTCCTCCTGCTCCTGCCTGCAGTGGGAAGCAATCCTGCTGTTCCTAAGCCAGGCCTGGAGCTCCACCAGGCCAGCTGGGATAAAGCTCTGCAGGGGAGGGCATCAGTGGATCCAGGGAACGCTCCTTAAAATACATCAACACTGACCCTTACAGCTGCAACCTGGGTGTATTCACCAGTGCACTTCTTCCCATTTGGAAGGCACCCAAAGGTTTGGATTCCTCTGACTGTTCAGGAGCCTCCAAGCCCCTTCTCCCTGCAGCTTTTGCAGCTCTAGATGTGATGCTTGCTGCCTGACCCCTCTCTGGGGCACAAACTGTTCTGTGAACACGAGGAGAGAGCTGATGGGAGTGCTGTAACTGATTATGTGAGATCGTCTGGCATCAACTATTGCTCAAATCCAGTTACATAAGACTCTGAGGTATTTAGAATAACTAAAAATACCCCCTTTCTCCAGCTGGTTCCTCTCTGAGCCCTTACCATGGCATTATGATGACAATGGTGGGGCAGAGGCTGCTGGCAGACACAGCCTGGGTGGAGAGGGAGGCTGTGAAACCACCTCCCATTGCTGGTGGGGTGAACAGACGGCTCAGAAAATGGCACAAACAGAAATGCAGACTTAAAAGGGATATATAAATGTCTATATTAAAAATTACCGATCCATTGTTGGGGTTTACAGACAGGCTGACAGAGGCAGTGAATGCTGGGCACGGTCTCGAGTGCTCCTGCTCTGGGGGTACGGCACCCAGTGTCAGCCCAGCTCCAGTGGGGCAAATCCTGCAGGAATTAAAGGCACTCCAGCCTCCAAGAAAGGTAAAATAACTCTGGAATGCAGGCACAGGCCCCTGGTTTGCCATTCCCCACCAGCACTGCTGCCGTGCCCGTGGTGTCGGTAGGAAGGGCTCCAGCCCTACCCTACTTTATGGGGTTTGGAGCTCCAGGAATGCAGGCTGAGGGCTCAGCCCCAGCCCTGACTCTGCAGCCCCCAGGCAGCAGCAGCTTCACCTGCCCTTCCCACGGCTCACCCTGCAGGAGGGAGGGCTCCCCTGTCCCCAGCACCGCAGGGCTCTGGGAGCCCCCCGAACACACAGGAGCAGATGGGTCCCACTCCTGATCCGCCAGCAGATGAGGAATTGCAAAGGATGAGGAAGGAGAATTCCAGCAGTGACCCACAGCAGCTGCGTCCCACAAAGGCTCCGCAGCGTAGCCACACTTGTAAGAGCAATGTTTGCCTGAATATTCTCCAGAATGCGTGTCTGGGGCAAGAGCTGCAGCTGTGATGTGAGGGATTTAAATATTCCCCCTCACGCAGGGATCTGGGACAAAGCTTTCTGCACCAGGTAGCTCCTACTATTTTGAATTTCTGAGCTGAAGCAGCTCTATTCCACCACAAAGAGCTGCACCCTTGGTGATCACTGGGAAGTGAGAAACTGTTTGATTATTTAAATGATGGGAAATGAGCAGGTATACTCAAAGTTAGGGGGGAAAAAAATGCATGTTTCTTTTGATAATAGTTTTATTTATTAATGAAAGTCATCATGCTGTAATGTCATCTAAATTAGCCTCAATTAATTTCTGAATTAATCAGGTGCATTCCTGGTAATTTCTTTCTCCTCTTACACTTTTCAAGAATCTTTAAATGATAAAAGGAATTTTAGTACAAAGCAATGGAGAGGTCTCTTTATAACAGACATTCAAGATAAGAATAGAATAGATACAGAAGACAGGAGGGTAAATCTCATCAAACTGCTTTGAAACCATATCTTTGAAGTCAATTATTATATCAAAGTCACTAAAAACCATCAAATATCCTCATTAGCCACCATTTTAGATTTATTTCTGATTTTCAAACGTGATAAAGGCTAATAGAACTGCAAGTTTTTCACCCCAAATCCAAACTATCCCCAGCACCAAATTAGATTATCTGGACACTGAAAGGGATTTACAAATGGGGAAATATTTCTATAAATATTGTGTGTGGGCCAGGACCTCCATTACACAGAAAACTCTGAAGACAAATTGAGCCTCCTGTAATTTGAGGAGGAATTTTGTCTGCACCTGAAGAGGATCAGCCCCACAGGGATTAAGGGCTGCTGGTGCTTTGCAGGAGGGTGGGATGTGAGTCACCAATAAAGGAACAAAACACCGAGCAACCCAAAGTCTCAGGGTGCTGCACATCCCACCAGTGTCGCCCTGGGGTCCCCAGAGGTGACACTTCTGCCCTGAATTACTTTTGGGGAGGGAGAGATCCACAGAGAACTGCAGCATTTAATCATCAGAACGAGCATGACAAGATTTTTTAGGTGGGGCATGAGGGGGAGGGAAAAAAATACAAAAAGGTCCTGAAAAGGAGCAGTCCAAGACTATATTTCCATCTCCACCTTTCAAGGATTGCCAGAGGGGTCTTTGGGGCTGCAGCTAGGCTACTTGATCAAAATCAACTTCCTACAGTGTATTACACATTCTTTACTATCACTCTGATGCTTCTAAAAATACGACTGCGAAGCTGTATAATCTGATGTGAAATTACAGCTTATTTTGCCATAGAAGGAGGGAAACAAAAAAGAAGAAAGGGAGAAGGCACTGATGGCACTGACATGTTTGAGAACACATGATCTGCTTTGATAGCACGTTGTATTTGCAAAGCCTGTCCCCCAGGCAGGCTGTGCTGGAATGAATTTGGAATCCAAAGGCACGTGGTCAGGCTAACTGGAAATAATTCTGGTACCTTTCTTTCTGGCAGTACAGAAACGACAGAGGATCCAGAACATGCATCCAAATATATATCCTCGGAATTTAATTAGAGAGAATTATTCTTGCCTACCTAGGATAATTGCAACATTATGTTGTGATGGCTGTTAGCATCACATATGCTTACAGATTAATAGTGCTCCTTCCATGTCTGCTTTTGATTTAATCAGGCCATCACTCATTACAATCATGCATGGCTGGTTCTACAAGATGAGAATGTATAAAAACAATTTGCCTGGTAACAAACAGACCTGGAGCTCCAGGGCTGTGCCAGGCTGCTGAGCAGGGAATTCACCAGAGCTGGCACCAAAACCCAGCCCTGCTGTGCGAGCAGCCACCATGAGAGGCTGCAGCCCCAGTGCTGGCCTCACCTGCCAGGCAGGGCACGTTCCCTCCTGGGGACACAGCTCCTGAGGTGACCCTGACCCCCCTGGGCAGCCTGGGAAGGACACCTGGAGATTTGGGATGTGCTGGCTCACAGCCAGGCCACAGGGATGTGTTTGTGCCCAGGCTCCTGTGCTCTGCCACACCATCAAAACCCATCCGGGGAGTTTTGTGGTCCTCATATACATTAAAAAGATGGAAAAAAAATTAAAAATCAAAGTGTGTGGCTACTTTGAAGCACAAGTGGTCACAGAGAGACTAGACATATACACAAAAGACACATTTCTATATGAAAGCAAAATATACATTTCTGCTGCACCAAAACAGAGACTGAACCTGTGTTTGATATTAACACTGAAGCCCTGACCACAACAGAGCAATTCAAAATGATATTTTTAAAGGCAATAATAGCAAAAGATATCTCACCAAGTTAAAGACTCCTGAACAATTCTCCCAGCTCCACAATATCACCAAGACATTTGCCTGAAAACCAACCTCAGCTCAGGGCAAAGGAGCAGACTCAGAGCACCACAGACCCATCCAAACCTCAGGGGACTGCACAGTGATGGCTTTACCCACATGACAGACACGGCAGCAATGGCTTCCATGCGTTTCCCAAGACATTTTAAAAGGCTTCTTTAGGTAACAGCATAAATTCACAAACGCTGGCTGAGCAACGTTGTCTAAGGCTCTGCACTGTCTATTGTTTGGAGCTGCTGTTTAATTAGAGAACTTTTTATCCTCTTTCCTTCTCTTCATCCCCCCC
>VWZN01021489.1:163446-183193 GCA_013396955.1 Regulus satrapa
CCCCCCCCCCAGTCTACAGGAACATAATCCCTCTGAGATGAAGCATCAATGCCCAGGACACACACCTTGTACTGCAGCCCAGGAGCCACAATCGTACCTTTGGAAACAAGCAATCTGTAAAGCAAAACACACTCTGTGCCTGAATGCTAATGCAGCAATTAATCATCTTGATATCCTTGCTCTCTCCCCTGCTCATTTTCCCTTGATTTTTTGATGTCAGAACCAACTCAGTAGAACACCACACTTTTAAAAAAATCATCCTTCAAGTAGCAACATTAAGCACCTCAGAGTGGAAAGCAAAGGAATCAATACACATTATAGCACTGATGGTACAGCGAGCACTATAGCTACGATTGCAGAGACACGCGTGCCAAGCTCCCTCTGAAGGGGAGCGAAAACCCCCCTGAAATCCAGCAGCAGCTTTTTTCCAAAAACCCGCCCAGCTGAGCTGCTGGGAGAACACAACATTCCTTCTTCCTGACCCCCAGAAGAGCCCCACTATCACCCAGCACAGAGGCTGGAAGGGAAACAAGTCCCATCTATTCCTCCAGAGTCACTACATGGGCACAAAACCCTGTGCCGGGGGCATGGGCCAAAGCTCTCCCACAAAAACACCACCAAAGAGGCCAAAAGTGGCAACAGTCAGTCGCAGAACAGGATGAAATTCCACCAATAACACACATCTTGAGGATTCTGAGAAAGCTAAAAAACCTTCCCTTGCCTTTGGAGGCACAACAGGAACCGAGCAGCAGCAGGGCAGGAACCTCCTCCAGCAGCAGGTGATGGAACATTCTGGCGTTGGGTTTTGTGGGTTTGGCGGTGGATCTGGTGGGTTCCAGCACAGGTGGGGACAATAATGAAGTTGGGTGGGGTTGGTTCTAGCACAGGTGGGGACAATAACAAGGTTGGGTGTGGTTGGGTGTGGTTGGGTGTGGTTGGGTGTGGTTGGGTGTGGTTGGGTGTGGTTGGTTCCAGCACAGGTGGAATGCTATCGAGGATAACAAGGCTCATTAGCTATAAGGCTAATTAGCTAATTAGCTGCACCTGTGCCCTGCCAGGCTCCCATTCGCAGTGAGAGCCCCCTGCCCTGGGGTGGGTCCAGCCAGAGGAGATGGCAATTCCCAGCTCGGGTTTTAATGCATTCCATGCTTGCATCCACACGTGGCAATTAACATTCATTTACAAGAACAACGGGCTGATTAATCAGCTGGGATTGCAAATGACACACTTGCACTTGAGGCTCATTTTGTTTTGCACCGTGCATGGTATTTAGCTAAACCTGTGATTAAAGGCCAGTTTCTGAGGCCTCGAGGAATAAACTTCAGGTTTGATGTTACTGGTAAAGGCAGGAGTTTTCAGAGAATTAGATTTTGTGGGGGAGTAAAAGGAAACGGGGTTTTGCTCTTTGTCAGTGATTATGAAATCCGGGAGCATTGTAAATTCAATGAAGATTTGTCACGGTGCTGCAGAGGGGACACGGGACTGCGTTAGCAGAGGAGGGAAGAGGGAGAGCACAGGGCAAGATTAGAGCTGGAACGCAGAGATCTCAGTGACAGGAACACAGTGCTTTGCTGTTCCAGGGGAAAGCAGCTCCTGCCCTGGGTATTGATCCCAGGGCATCCAGAGAACGCCCTGCATCACCGGGCGCTGGGGATGGAAGCAATGAATAAAATCAGCTTGCACTGCTCCTTGCTTCTAATGGTATTTATCACTTTTCTATTATCATGGCTCTGTGATTTTCAGCCAAGGGTTCACGGTGATTTAAGGGCAAGAAGGAGGCCAGAAACAGGGAGGCTTTGGGGCACCCCAGCTGCAGTAGGGCTGCAGACCCATGTTCAATCCCACGCTCTAATTTTCCTTCCCAAGTGCCTCCCCCCATACAATTTGCCGCCTCATCTCCTAGGCCAAGCCTGACGCTTTCTGTCTGATTGTTTTCCTGCCTTTTTCCTGAGTCATCCTGTCATCCTTTGCACCGGGGTGCTACAGACCCACAGAGCAATGTGTTCATTCTGTGATTCACCTCCTGAGCAGCAGCTGCAGAGGAATCCTTGCTGTTCAGATAAGAGTTTGGGCCCATCATCTGGGCTGAGAAACTGGTGGTACTGCTTTCAAATAAACCAGGTAAATGAATAAAATAATTCTTTAACTCAAGTGCTATTAGGCTGCAGCATTAGAGAGTGACCAGGGTTCCCTTCAAGGTTTCTTTCCATTACCTTAGGTCTGTCAGGTTTATAATGGTATTTTTAAAAGTAATAGTAACAAAAGATATCTCACCAAGTTAAAGACTCTTGAACAATTCTCCCAATTCTCCAATATCATCAAGACATCTGCCTGAGAACCGACCTCAGCTCAGGTCAAAGAAGCAGACACAGATGCAGCAGAGCACCCACAAACCCCATCCAAAGCTTTGAACCTCTTGCTCACACCTAGAGGAGCAAATTGGATGAAATTCCCCTGCCAGAGCAGAGGGCAAACCCAGACCTGGGAGCCCTTGTCTCCCTCCTCCTCCCAGGGCTGGCAGCACCTGGCTGCACACAGATGTTCCCAGACTCTGCTCCCCTTGCCGTGGTGCCAATCTGCTTCACAGGAGCTTCCCCTCCGTCAGTCAGACGAGGTCGAATTGGAAAGATTGATTCCCAAAAAGAATATTAATAGAAAAACTATAAGGTTCACAACAGGTATTATTTGCATGAGATCACTGAAGTGCCAACCCTCAGTTTGTAGGTGAGCAGCAGCCAACAGTCAAGGACTTCAGACTTCAGTCTGAGCTTGCTAAGAGTAGTTCTCCTGATAATTAAACACTAATGTTCTTCCATGAGTACATTATAATGAAATAAATTGCTTCTAGGGAACAATAAACTACAGGCAGCATCTGAAGCATTTTAACAGCACAGAGCATTTGGCTGCTGCAGGATTCACTCGAAGAGGAGAACGGTAATAACATCTCAGAGACCATTTCCAAGACAATTTTCTGAACTTTCAGGGTTTGAAGCAACAAACTGGGACTGGCCAGTGTGTGCTTTTCCTCGTCCTCAGTGACTCAGTGCCACCTGGAATGGAAGCACACGCAGGATGTTCCTCTGGGCAGCAGGAGCAGCCCTGGGGCCAGGGGCAGGCCAGGGGGGGTTTGGACCTGCTCTGTGCCCTCTGAACATCCCAGAACGTTTCTCTTCAGTTTCTCTTGCTTATCTCTTGGCTGTGCTTTGGGTGTGCAGGCTGCCTGTAGCTCACCTGGGGCCCTGTCTGGCCCCACAGCTCTCGAGCGCTTCACTCCTCTCTTGGGACACAGCTCACAGAAAATTCAATAGCAATCCCAGACAAAAGCCAGGCCCCTAAACAGCAACATTTATTTGCCTCCTAAAGCAGAATAAATGAAATTATCATTGTAGCTTCCTTGTACTTAAAGCGTGCTATAGAAATATTTATAAAGAATTGAGACAGTGTATTGCACATATGTTTCCAGTTGAATGCAACTGTGCATGTGCCTCTCTAATTTGAGATATTATCCTGCCATTTGAACATGCAAGTAGTGAGCACAGCAGAAGAAAAAACAACTTTAACTGTCTGTTCTCTTCCTGCAGGGCAAGAGGGAGGGATTTCTCTTTCTGCATTGGCTTCTTTAACTTTTGAAGCTGGTGGGAAATACATTTTTCTGTCATGATGCTTGTTTTCAAGTTACCAGGTTGAGCTTGCTCTGCCTGAAGAGTTAGCTGCTGCAAAGAGTTGACCCTCTGCACGCTTTAAAAATAAAGAACATTCATGTTTATAGTGCCATTTGCAAGCAGTGATGAGCACGCTCTGTGAATGGGAGCTGCTCATGGCAAAAAACTGCCTGGGCACCCAATTCCCAAAATTCCAAACGCATTGGGAGTGTTGCTAGGAATGTAAAAATACATCAGAGATATCGCTTGATATTATTTTATTTTTATTATGCATTAAAAATGCATACAAGAGATCACTTGGAGTCGTGCAAGGAGAGAGAGAAATGAAATCCCCTTTCTACTGCTCTCTCAAAGTGGCACAATTGCCTGTACATTGGCCTTCGGCCAAGACAGATGGATTATCACTAAACAAATTTCTGTAAAACCTCCTTGCATTTACATAACGTCGGTTTCTAACATTTAAGCAATTAAAAGAATTGGTGCTTATGGTTTTAAAGAACTTGTGGGTTAATTACGGCTCGTTCTGTGGATATGATGGGAGAGAGAAAATGAAGCACTCTGATCCTTGAGGAACTTGCTCACTGCTTTGGTGAAGGGCTTTTTTTATTGCTCAAGGAAGAATAACAAGAGTTGAATTTCAAATTGTTTTCAGTGCACCAATGCCCTTCCATAAGATCTGTTCTATCAGGGGAAGTCCTTTAGGACAGGATTGATTTCATGAAAGTTATGAAGATAGGGTTTTGTTTTCCATGAAGAAGCCAAAGACAGCACTCCTTGGCTGTATTCTAAATTTTCCCCTTTCATTTGAACGTATCCCTGCAGTTCAGATGAACACAGGTCCTTTGCAAGAGTCTTCAAAGCCTTGGAGGACAGAAATCCTGATTCAAGCAGCACCACAAGAAGGGGGTGTGTGCTGAATGTGCTGCTTCCAGCCCCATGGAAAGCACCTTTTCCCCATGGAAAGCACCTTTTTCCCCATGGAAAGCACCTTTTATTGTACTTTTCCCACCTAGGAGAGGGTGGCACTCCCTGGATTGTGGGTAGAGCAGAGCTGGTTCCCCTGACTGCAGTGTCAGCAATGAACCCAAACACAGCTCCAGCTCTCACACGCCAGCAGGAACAAAGGCAGAGCTGTGCTTTGGCTGAAGTTCTGTCACTCAGTAGTTTTAAAAGTATTAGTTTTTAAAAGTATTAATTTTACAATGATTTTATTTTCACTTATCTCGTTTTCCTTTCTGGTCGTGACTCATTTCATTTTGGAGATGCTTTTTTCTTCACGAGGTAAGAAAACAGACATTAAGAGTGGGTTCTGCTACACAGCATTCAAATATAATGAAAAAATAGATCAGGGAACTAAACTGTAGCACAGAAAAGCTTCATTGGATTCTCCTCTTTAAAGTGAATGATGGTGGTGCCAAATGTTTACAAAACTGAAGAAGTTTTCTTATTATTCTAACAGGGCACAGGGGCTCCAATCATCGCCCACTGAAATTCCAAGCAACTCCTGTGTGTGGTGCTGCACAAAGATTGAGCCAATGGTCAGTGCTAATAAAATAAAATAAAATAAACAAGGAAATCACATCAGGTGGAGGGGGGGGAAGAGAAAAAAAAAAAACCTCATGGGGGCTTTTTGATTGATCAGCTGATTTTTCCAAGGATACAGAGGAAGCGTTCACCTGGAAGGAGCATTTAAATGCAGATATTTGCAGCCCTGTTCTTTCAGTCCTTAAACAGCTTCCCATCTCAAATTGCAAAGAAAATTTTTCTGATCTTTTATCTCTTTTGTTCTGCCCAATTTTATTTTATTTTCAACTACATTTAGAGGACACTGATTTTTCCTTTGTGAAAATGAAGTATTTAGCAACATTAAAGCTCTATCCTTTGATTTCTCTATATTAGATCAAATTTATAACTGCATGTTACTCAAAATTTTTAAAAAAACCCAAACAAACCCTAATCCTTTTTTTTTAAATGGAATTCAGCTCTATGTTTACTTACTTTTTTATCCTCCTTTTCCTTTCCATTTTGTTCTGTTATATCAAAATAGGCCTCCTGGTAAGTAATACCACTTAATAGCAATTACTTAAAGTATATTTTGTTTAGTAGAGAAGCAAAAATCATCCTTGATTTCTTGATGTGTTCTGTAATCCATGTCATATGGATGGCTCCATAAATCTTTCTAATGCCTAATAAAATACACTACTGAATAGCACACTCATTACATATTAAACTGAAAATTCTGCTGCCTAAGTGCTGGCGTGTGATTTGAAAATAATAAAACCAGCATGGAGTTCTGAATTACAATCAGTTTTCTACATTTCTGATTCATAAAAATACATTTTTATGCTCTCTCCTTAGCCAGTATTTGAACTTTTCATCCAGCCTGTTCCAAATGAAAGCAATCAAAACATACTGTCTTTATTTACTGCTGCCCAAGAAAGTGTCCCATTGTTTCTAAATTTGGCCCCATGTGTCTGTTCACAAGGTTGGTTTTATTTATTCTTGTCACTCTTTATTTTGTTTTGCTTCCAGGTCTGGGCTGACAAAATTTGAATTTCCTCCTCTGAATGTTTTTGTTATTTCCTGCTAGTTCCCTGTGCGCTGCTTTGGTATTCCAAATAAATACATTTGGGTTTTACACGTGGATTTGTTTGGTTGATATTCCACTGCTCTCCCCGTCCTTCCAGTCTCTTACAAGAGAGCAGCCTGTTGCTAAACACACCCAGCAACCACAGTCCTGAAAACTCTATTATTTCCCACGATTTCAGCGTTCCTGACGTCTCCAGCAGCACAAACGCTCTGTACACAAATCATTTTCCTTTTGCTCTGAGGAATGCAAAAGGAGCAGAGCAGCGGGAGCTGCAGCGCTGCGTCGGGAAGGGGAGGCTTTCAGAGAGCTGACATCATCTAATGGGTGCTAAAAGCAGAATTATGAGTGTTTATTGTCAGCACTCAGCGCTGGTAATCCAGATTAACAGTCAGCAGGCCCGGCACACGGAGAGGGAATAATAAAGAGGCAGATTCTGCTGAAAGGTTTGTGCCAGGAGCAGGGATGAGCTGGGATGGGGTTCCCAGCACTGCAGCTTTTCTGGGGCTTGGCAGTGCCAGAGAGGCTGGGCTGGCATGAACCAGGGGCTCCCTTGGCACCTGGCAGGTAAAAACACAGAACCCATCGATGCAGGGGCAGAGGGAAGCCCAGGAAACAATCAGCCCCATCACAGCAAACCCACAATAATTCCCTGATGGATCCCTCTCCTGGGATGAGCCACCAAACTGATCCTGCTGCCTTGGAAGGCTGGCCTGGAACAGAGGGTGGACAGAGCAAAAGGATAAAGAAGGGATTTATTAAAAGCCTCATGGTTACACCTTGGACAGTGCAAGAGCCCAGGCAGGGCTGCACCCAAAATGAACCTAAAATGGTCACAAAATGCACCACCGGTCACGAGGTCTCACATTTTTATAAGTTTTGGTCCATTAGCATCTTGGAGTTAATTGTCCAATTAAAGCTTCAGGTTCTGAAGCTCCATCCTTATTGTTTTTTTCTCTCTTCACTTCACTCTTGGGCCTGAAATCTGCATCGGTGGTCCTTGGTCCCAAGGTAGGGAAGGAATTGTCTGGTCTGCCCACTGTGTGAAGAGAGCTCAGCACCACCCAATATGAACCCCAGAACCCCACTAAAATAACCCAGTCTGAGAAATACAGAAGCTACAACTCGATGCATCAATCCCATCCAGAATGCAGCTGCTGGATGCCAGTGCTGGAAGGAAGCAGTTCAGAACAGTGGGGCAAACATCCCTGCTGGGGCAGGTTCCTGTGGGATCAAACTTCAGGGGTGCTGCAGGAGTAAGGAGCTGGACTCAGCTCCTTCATGAAGGAAAAGCCAAATCTTTATCGCATAGATCTCATTGGATAGGATTATCAGAAGGCAGAGTGTGAGATCCATCTGGCTAACAGCTCCCTGCCACTCAGTTCACTGGTCTGTAAATGGCATTTTGCACGTCTGTCAAATGTCTCCATTCCTGGATTATTTACGTATTTTCTTCACTGATTCTCATGGGACACATTCTTATTTTTTTACAGGTGCACACTGTTTTTCTCTACAAGAACAGTTTGTTGTGCTAACTGCTCCTCACTCCTCTCATTCTTCCTTATGGGAATTACAGGCCAGCTGGTAAAGGGCTGATTTTATAGGGCTTTTCTTGCATAATATCTCTACCTGTATGCAACACAGGGGCTATTTTCAGCTGGAACTACTCTGATGAGAAGAACCAGAGGAAAAAAAGAGGGAACCAACCAGATTTTCCTGCAAGTACAGCCTGTGGGTGGGTGTCTGTCTCTGCAGAGGCAGTTTAGGTGCAGCTCAAATTCTCTCCATCCTTTTGGCTTTGCAACAATTCCTGCTGTTAGCAGTTCCTTCCTACCACTGCTGTCCTCATCACTTCCATTTTTCTGCTGCTCTTTTTCCTTTTCCCATCTAGAGACCCTGCCTGTGACCTGTAGCCAGGAAACCCCTCAGAACTACAGAAGTGAATAAAGTTTATTTATTCACCTATTCAAGAGGCCACGGCTTGAGAGGCAATGGGAGTTTGCAGAAGCTACCCCAGCGCAGAGTCCACCTTCTCCCACCTGTCTGTAAATCTCTCTCCCCATTATCCACGTTGACCTATATTATTTTTGACACAATTTTAATCTTTCTGACCCCAAGTTGTGGGTTTTTTCTCCTTTGTTTGTGTCTTGGGCAGCTCCCATGGTTACCTACCCCAGCTCACAGGGGCTTCAGCTCTTTGCTGGCCCTCCTTCACCGCTCTGGATGAAATCACAGAGACTGCTGAAAAGTTTGACTTCAATTAACAAACTCTGTCTATTGCTGAAGGGGGAAAAACAATTACTCTACTACTATACAGCTGAATCCACGTGGGTTTTTACAGTATTAAATAGAGCAGAGATAGAGGGCACAATTTATGGAAGAAAAGAGGATCTAAAAGGAAGAAACATCACTCAGATCAGGTTAAGAGATACTTGACCAGAGAAGGTCAGGAAAACTTTAAAAAGTTTTGGAGAGAGAAATCTGCAGCTTTCTCAGCTGGTGATGACTGAAAACTCATAGTTCAACCTTACACCTCACATGAAAGAATTTTCCATCTGTGCAACAGCATGGCTGAGGAATATTAGAGCAGGGAACTTAGGAGATGGCAGGAGGATCACTGTGTTGGTCTGCTGTTGGTCGTTAAAACACCCTCAGCTTCTCACCAGAATGTTTCATTCTCAAAAAGTCTTTTAATTGGTTCATAACTTTCTTGCCACTCAATTCTTTGGTTAGAAAATGGCATTGTACATGTCCATCAAATCTCTCTATTCCTGTATAATTTACTTTCTTCACTGATCTTCACGGGATCAATTTCTTGTTTTTCAGGAGCAAACTTATTTTCCTCACAATAATAAATTGTTGTGCAAACTGACTTTCATTCTCCTGATTTTTTCTTTACATGAGAACTTACAAGCTACCTGCTGCCTTAGCCAGAGTAGCAGGGCCTAAACCATATTTTTACAAGCCCTTTCTCTGGTAAAGCATTACCTATATGCAACAAGAACTGACTCTGGGAATGAGGAATGGGGCTGGATTTGATCTGTGGATGGGCAAGGCAGGGAGTGCTGGGACTCAGACTGATTCTGAGCTTATGCAGCAGTTAATTTATGGCTGGGCTAATTGAATAATGCATGAGACCTTCCACCTGAGACTGCTGAACTTCCTTTATGATCTCCATCCAGCTTTGGAGGGACTGTGATAAACCTCTTCCAACTCACATTCAGTACCTACACGGAACCATTCGGAGTGTCAGCTTCTGAAATATGGAATGGTGATTGCACACTATGGAAATTTTTGCTCGGATTTGGCAAGTGTTTAATGGTGCTTTCCATATTTTCCCCTGGATTTTTATCATCCCAATCAGTTCAGAAGAATATGTAACATTCAGATCTTAATAAGGCTGTAAGCAAGCATTTATTTCCTTTATAATTTTCTATTAATTACACTGGAGCTAATGACTTTTAAGAGTCTGCTATTAATTAATTTACATTGGCTGTCTTTAATTGCCTTTTAAGTACCTGGACTCATTTGCGAGATTTACATGGAATTGTTGCCAAAAATGTCTTGTGCAACTGCAGCAGATCCTTTTTCTGCCTGAATTCTCTATTGTTCCATGCCATATTTATCATGCTTACTTTCCTTTTGCACAGCTAGCCTCTTAGCAGCTTAGATCTAAAAGCATTTAAAGCAATTATCCTCTGTAATTACCTTCCTCCATTTCCCCGACTCTTTTCTTATAGTAAAAAAAGCCAAGGAAAAAAATCCTGCTCGACAACAAAACGACAGATTTGGTCAGATGTTGGTCAGGCATTAATTATTTATAACAAAAAACTGTGTAATCTATAACAAAGCATACACTAACAGTTAAGACTTATCCCTGAGGCTAAAAGATTAATTTATCTTCCAAGAAAAAAATTTTTAAATTGCAAAAATTCTGCAATTCCATGCTGGGAAGAAAATGAGATATTTTTAGCATTTTGGATTGGGTAGGAAATTTCCCAGGTCGTGGCATGCAGAGATGGGAATGAGGTTTTCCAAGCAGATTCTCCAACAGACCCTCCCAGAGCACATCCCTCCCACCCCAGCTCCCCAGTCTCGGGGAAGTTGCCAAGAAAACAGGAATAATTTTGAAGCCAAGTCCATTGGAAGGTTCACTGACACCAACACATCGCTGCACAACACTTGCACTTCAAAAAAAGGCATTTTCCAGGGGAAGAATATTCCACAGGAAAATTTGTCTGTCTCTCTCAGTAATTGGCCCAGCCCTGAAACAGGAGTGCTTCTTTTCCCCCTTCTTATCTAGCACAGCTGTGGATGTTCCTATTATCCATACAAATGTCTAATCCCTTTTGAATCCCACTAAATCCTTATCTGTCCCGCAGGGTAAATTTTCTTTGTGTAAAAACCCTGATTCCTTTTAGCCTTTTTCAGATTTGTAAGTGATCCATCTCTCTTGTCCTTGTGTTATGAGGAAGGGTAAACAGGAGTTTCCTTCCACCTGCTGTGTGTTGTTTTGCACACCTCTTACACGTCCTTATTTTATGAGGTGCTCCACTAGGATAATATCCTTAATCCTTTTCAGCCTCATTTCATAGGGAGGGGCTTTGTTTAAACAGGACCTTTTTTTCCCTTTGGATGGAGAAGGGAATAAAATTATGAGATGTGAAATATATAATTTGACTCACCAGAACTGTAATTTTACGCAAGTATAATTCCATTGAAATCAGCATCTCCTAATGTGCAAGGCTTGTCCCTGCTCTGCCTGTGCCTGCAGTGGCACCATATCATTTTCTGTCCTCTTCTGCACATTAGTGAGCAGTTTTTATCCTTTTTCTGAAGCACAGCTGTACACTGAGCAGAAGGCTTCCTGCGACTCTCCAGAACAATTCCCGAGGCTCGCTCTGACCTGCTTCCAAATAATTTGGACACTCGCGCCATGCCCAAGCAGAAAGCTCTTGGAGAGACAATCTCTGGGCTGATTCCACTGCTTGAAATGTGCTTGGCAAGGATCAGAAGACGGATGGGGAGGAGGGACAGACCACATGTGGCAGTTTATTTTAAGATATGTAAATGGCCGGCAATACTCTTGTTCTATAATATTTTATACCAGCAGCTGAATCTTAATAAAAGAACAAGTTATATTTGATGTTGATGATACCCAGAGCCCTCACCTTCTCTTGGGTAAGGTGCACTTAACAAATGTCTCAGCTACAACAGTGTGGAGAAATGGAAGATTATTTTCCCTGCTGCACAGGTGAGACACGGGAAGAGTTTATGTGACGGGCTGCAGTGCTGATGGAAAAGCCAAACGAGCTCCTCCAGTGTCCCAGGGTGAGCAGAGCAGGAGCTGCACACTCAGGGGTCAGCATGAACCCAGGAAATGCCCATTCTTCATTCACACAACTCATTTCATGCAGCTCTTACACACCTCGTGTGTAACTCCAGTTGGTCAATGCTTTCCTTGCCAATCACTCCCCTGGTCAGTTAAAGGTATTTTCCTTGTCCATCGACTCTCTCTACTCTTGGTTAGTTTACATATTTTGTGCACTGATTCCCACAAAACAGATTCCTTGTTTAATGCGGGTGCAGTTGTTTTCCACCCAGGAATAACTTGTTGTTAATTAACAGACCCTCATTCTCAGGATGGTTTCACATGGCATCTCACAAACCGCTCAGCTGCACACAGAGGTGACAAGCCAGCCATTAATTCAGCAAGGCCTGATTTTATACAGCCTTTCTCTTAATGTCCACTTTCCTCTAAGAACATTCTCACAAATAAAGAATTGGCTTTTCCTGCCTTGAGAAACTGAGTCCTGTCTGCTTTACTGCAGCAGGAGCTCAGGCTGTAACCTTTCCCCTGGCCCAGAACAGAACTGGAGGAACCTCACAGGAAGAGTTTTGCCAGAACTTACATCATGCAGCCCATGGAAAGCCCGAGATCTCCTTGGCACGGGAACAGCAAGGAGATGTTTGCAGTAAATCCAGCTTGTGATGACTCTACGCTGGCTCCACACCTCGGGAGAGGTCCGTGGGTCCAAGAGGTCCCAGATCCAGGGATGTGTCCCAGCAGGGCTCATCCCAAAGGAGCCCTCATGCCTGAGAACCCTCCAACCACCCCGGCACAGGTTTGCTCCTCAATCACTGCAATTAACTGGGTGCTCCTGCATCAATTAATTGGATGCCCATGTGTAAAGTAATTGTCTGTTCAGACATGCAGCACTCATGCAGAAGTTAATTAGGCACTCATGCATGAAATAATTGGGCAATCATGCGTAAATTAATTCTCTGCTCCTGCATGAAGTCACCAAGCACTCATGCAGTTATTTTTCCACTAATTACAGGATTTTTAAAAAGCTATAAAGTGCCAGGTTTTGTATCACTGTCGCTTTACCTGCCTAACAAAGTGCCTGAGCTGAGATATTTAGGAACTGAAGAGACTCTGGGCTTCATATTAATTAAAATGGCATTTTTAAATTAGTGAAGTAATTATGACATTCACTTGATCATATACTCCAGAAGCAAGTATCATAATTTCAAGTATTTTTAAAATAAAAAGATTACGTCTATGCTTTACATAAATAATGTTCTTCACCTTCAGCTGTTGCCCAGAGCTCCATCCCCACCTCACTGCTGTGCCCAAGGGCTCTGCAGTAGTACTCAGAAAACCTTTAAGAAAGAACCAAACAAACCCCAAAAAGCCAAACACACCCAGAGCCTGAGAACTGTTTAAGGCAAGGGATTCCCTGAGCCTTGCAGTACCTGCATTTCCTTAAATGTGGTGGCTGTGAAACACACCTGGCAATTTAATAACAGGACGAATTTTAAATGCTGCATCAGACCCCTCTGAGTTTAAATCAATGTGGCATAATTAACACTGTTCCTCCCAGATAAAGGTCTTCTGGGCTGTCAACATTTTTTAATACTCTTCAGTCTGAATAGGATGTTCTTTTGGCAATAGATATTAGTTGGCAGGAAAAATTACTCATGACCTTTCAGCTTACACAAATAATGCAGGCTTCTTCTTTTTCTTAAAGCCTGAGCACTGCATCTTCCAGAAGAAGTGACAAAACATAATGGAAATAATTCCATTTTAGCATTCAGTGCTGGGTGGTTGTTTTCAGGCAGGGAAAAAACAATATGCACTTTTTTTTTTAAGGGCTATAGTCCAAGAGAGACAGAATTTCATTATTAGACCATGCAAATTACTCGGTGGCCTGTGTGCCATTGGTACTCACAATATTTGGACATTCTCCTGTATTCTGAGCATTTCTGGCCAAGTGCTGGAAGCAGGCAGGCTCCAACGTGCAGCACTTGTGTGGATTTTGTCCCTCACAAGGCATGGACAGCAACAAGGAGAAACCTTGATTAATGTCACTTCCAAACACGCCTTTGTGCCGTAATATTGCACGGGGGAGCTGCCTGCCTGCATTTTTGGGGGTTCTGCATAAACAGGCTGGGAGAGGGATTAAAAATTCTGAAAATCCCCAAAGAAATTCTGGTTTAGAGTTGAATCTCTGCCTCTGATGCAGCTGCTGAGCAGCAGTGAGGCAGAGCTGGAGAGCAGATGCTCCCTGCAGGAGCCAGCTGTGCCCGTGGAAGGGGCTGTGGCCCCTCAGTGCTCGTGGATGACCCTCGTGCTCTGCTGGGAGTGCACCCCACACCAACCCCTCCGTCTGTGCAAGGCCAGAATCAACCAAACTCTCTCAGAGCACTCGTTCAAATTATCTCAGGGAAACCTCGCAAATCTCTGCTGAATTGTTGTGAGCAGAGCAGGAGCTGCACGCTCAGGGGTCAGCACGAACCCAGGAAATGCCCATTCTTCATTCACACAACTCATTTCATGCAGCTCTTACACACCTCGTGTGTAACTCCAGTTGGTCAATGCTTTCCTTGCCAATCACTCCCCTGGTCAGTTAAAGGTATTTTCCTTGTCCATCAACTCTCTCTACTCTTGGTTAGTTTACATATTTTGTGCACTGATTCCCACAAACCAGATTCCTTGTTTAATGCGGGTGCAGTTGTTTTTCACCCAGGAATAACTTGTTGTTAATTAACAGACCCTCATTCTCAGGATGGTTTCACATGGCATGTCACAAACCGCTCAGCTGCACACAGATATGGGATAAACTTGTAAAAAAGGGTTAAATGTAAATTTATATAAAATTTGGGGGTTAGATGTACTTAAATTTGGTATTAAGCTGTAAATGGGAGTTGGATTGATGCTGGTTTCAGAATCCACCACCCCCTCCCCTCCCAAGCAGGCAGCCTTGTCCAGCCTGACTGCTTTGCTTTGTGGAACTGGGGGACAGGAGTAGCAGACACTTGTTTGTTCTGAAGTCCCCTGCTTTTGCCATCTGCTGGGATGAGCCACTCGCCGCTCATTATTGCCTTTTCCAGGTTAATTAGGCTTTGCAGTGGCCAGAGCCTCGAACAACGCTGCCTGACACATTCAATTTATGCCGTGCCATTGCCACTGGATGGCATTAGTTAGTTGTGCTACGGCAGTGGAAGTGAAAGGGATCAATTAAACGTGGACAGCTCTTGCCAATAAGTATTAAAGCATTAAACTGTGTTAATTCCCATTAAAGTGGGAGTTCTCGTTGTTTTATCAGGGGATGGCCACGGGCACTGCCAAGGCTGAGCCAAGGGCTCGTGAGCAGACACTGAAAGGAAAATCAGTGTCTCCTCTGGTTCAGGTATGAAAGACAAATAACCCGGTCCTGGCAGTGATAAACCTTAATCCAATAATGCTCCAGCTGACTTTGCCCTCACGGATTGGTGTTTCAGCTACTGCTGTGATAACATCAGAACCTGGAAATTCCAGATCCAGCAATGGGAACCAGCACAGGTCAAAGCTCAGTGCCAGCAACCGAGCTTCAGAGGCCTTCCAAAGTCCAGAGACACCTTAAAGGGAGTGCTCCAGGCTAAGCTGATTGCTGGATCTCCTTCTCCAGCAGCCATGTGCTTGAGAGCCCTGCCCAAACCCACAATAATCCAGCTGAAAGATAAATAGACACAAACACGACCCATTATTGACCCACTGAGCTGGCTCCACACCATGGCTTTGTTCACTGTTGGGGTTAAAATCTGTCCCTGTGTGGGGCATTCCCTACGGAGGACTCAGGTCCCAGTGTTCCCTCTTTAATCTCAGAACACTGAGGGGGAAAAAAACAAACCCCAGAAACAAACCCAAGCAACCTCTGAACTGTTTCCCCCTTTTTTTCCCCAAAGTGTCTCCCCCAAGAGTATTTTCACAGGAGGGAGATGAGGCTGGGTTCAGAACTGTGCTCTTTCCCCCCAGAATCCAGCTCCATTTGGGAAGTGCACACGACAGCGCAAAGGGGGAAGGAGGTGGGAGAGCAAGGTCTGTGTTTTGAGGTGGGTTCTTTTCCAAATTGCGGAACAAAATCTCTCTCAGGTAGGTGTGCTGTAAAATCCCCGGGTGCAGTGATCCAGGGTACAGGGTAGGTAGCTGGAGAAGCCCTGAGAACTCCCAGCAAGGCTTTCTGAATGCAGCAAAGGCACGTTCCACTCCTGCTGTCCCCGGGTGCAGCTGGGAACCTGTGAGCAGCGCAGACCCAAAGGGCAAATCTATCAGAAAACAGATCATGAAATATAAATAACAGTTTACTGGGGGGAATATGAGAGCTGGTCAGTCACTGATCATCCCCCTGCTCTATGTCAGAGGTGTGAGTCACATCCCCCAAAAACTCTCTGGACACCTTCCCTTCACACTTTTTTTCTGCCTCACATCCAAACAAAAGGGAAAACAGAGTAGCAAATATCTCTTCTCCTGTAAGACGATCTAAATGTAATGTATTTATGAATCCCATTAATAATGGAATAAGGAATTGATGCATAAGAATGAAAACATTTACATAGCACAAAGAAGCAGCTTTTACTATAAATTATTAATAGCCTAATAATGACAATATGAAATAATAATTAACAAAGGCACAGCTATTATCACCCAAACAAGAAATAGCTTGACTTAACAAAGGATCCTACATAACAGATATGCTAATCTTATTTTCCAATTTCTGGAAACATTTTCTGTTACTTTTCAAAAACTCATTATCAAAGTCACAAGCAGGAAACTACTCAAACATTGCAATATTTTGGTTGTAAAACAATTTGATAGTTATTATAAAGCTTTTTTTTTTTCATCTCTCCGTGGGAGAACAGGATGAATTCATTTATGCAAGAGTAATTTCTCCCAGAGTCATTTGGCGAGATGATTTATTTGCAGAGCAGGACAGACAATAATAAAGTCTCCGTTTTAAACAGCGCCTTTCATCCCAAAGGATCCTAAAGTGCTTTCCAAGATCCACCTCTGCTCAGGAGTGCCTGCAGTGATGGATGGGGCTGCTGAGCACAGAAATGCTCTGTCCCAGGTTCAGGCAGGCACCGAGGGGCGCCGGGGGCAGCAGAACCCACAGCTGGGCTGGAATCCCAACAAGCAGAGCAGGGTTTTCTAAGGCAGCGCAGCAAAGCCGGGGTTGGAGCCCCTGAGCCTTTCCCCGCTGCTGGGCTGTGCCTCAGAGAAGCTCCCACCCCAGCAGGACACACCAGTGCTGTTCTTAAGATCCTTTCAGGCCCAGCAGTGCCTCTGGAAATGGCTCAGAATTGGTCCTTGCAGCGCAGTGCTCTCCCCCGACCCCCCTGCACACATTTGGGAACCGCTCCCCCATCACAAATTCCCACTTCTGTGTGCTCAAAAGACTTGGGGGGAAAAAAATATTTCATCTGTCCTGCCCAGGCAGCTAATCCCATTCTTCAGGATGAATTCCAGAACAGCCCAGGCAGCCTGAGAGACGTGGACATGAGCGATCCAAGCCCTCTGGAAGCATCAAAGAGCAATTCACTGCTCAGCAGCAGGTGACCATCACTTTTTTCAGTAATCCTCGTGCTGATAAAGTGAGTGCAAACACCAGCCAAGCGCAGCAGCACTCACCTGTTCCCATGCTTTTATCCCAAATTCACTGCAGGCAGCCAAAATCCTTCCAGTGCCGTCCCTGGCTTTGGGCCACGGGGCGTTTTCTTTTTCAAGTCTTCTGGAAGAGAGATATTTCTTTTTGTTTTTATTTCCCCCATGCTATCACACAATACTTGAGCAGAGTTTTTGGCCTGGAGTTGCTCCCCTCAGCCCACAGGGCTCGCTCTGAAGCCCCCACAGCTGCCAAGAGCAGAACTGAGCACAGGCAGGATTGTTGCACGCAGACACTGGAGGTTAAAGCAGTTTAGAAACACCAGCAGCTTACTATTTACACTACTCTTGATCAAGGTTTTAATGACACGGGGGTAGTAGGGGGTGTAGTCTTTCCCCAAACCAGCAGGACCCAAGGGTGTCACAGGCAGAGCTGCTGGAGCACCGAGGCTCCCCGTGAACAGCTGCTCAGGTCACGAGAATTACAGACAGGGAATTTAAGCATGGATTAATAAAAAAGCCATTTCCACTATCAGTGTGTCTCAGTGTGCTTGATAACCCTTTGCTTTTCACGAGCTGTAACTCCCCTCACCCCCAGGTCAGCACCCAATGGTTTGGATAAGGCTCCAGAGGAGAATACATTGGGGTTGCCATTTCCTCATCCTTGTTTGGTCCCAGGGCAATCTGTTGTGACAGCCCCATGCTCCACCAGATTCAGCTTGTTTTTAAAAAGTCACCACTTCTTGCGCAGGGGAAGTCACAATTTCTTGTTTGGGGTTCATTTTGTTTTACTCTTGAGGTAAGGAATTACCCTTCATGTTGCAAAAGGGTTGTAGAAATAATTGTTCTTTACGTGGCACTTGGGAACCTGGTTCATTGTGGTGGTGCTGGCTGGAATAGACGGCCCTGAAGGTTTCTTCCAACCCTGAGGTTTCTGTGATTCTGTGGAACATGGACTTCTTTTGTATATGCATTCTGCAGTTATATATAAGAGCCTTTATATATTTACAGCGTGTGATTCAAAATGTCCAATGTCTGCATTTCTTGTTTTCCACATCTAAATCCAGAGAATGGAATTTCAGTTCCTTAGCAACTTCTTGGTGTTTCTAAATGTTTCCATCCCGTGGCAACAAAGAAATGGCTTCTGGACCTTTGGAGGAGCCAGAATTACCCCACACTTTATATTTTCAGGTTGAAAATTGGAGTTTTCCTCACAAACCTCTCTTTTTCTCCCTCTCTCTCTCAAGGCAAGGATAAATGTTCAGCAGCAGATGTTTAGTAAAGGTCACTACATTTATAAGTGTGAGCAGAATCCTCTGTTAAAGGACGAAATTTAATATTAAGTGTTTCCTGACAAAATGGAATTAATTACTACCGTTTTCCTTACCTAAGATCCCATTAAATGAAATTTTTCAATTATTGCAAATCTAAATAAAGCAGAGATGGGCTAAAGGTTTGTACGAGGGATTGTCAATCAAAGCCCTGCTTATCATCCATGGGGAAGCCTAAAACTTGCTGGCAGCAGCTGGTGGGAGTGGATTTAAGGTCAGGTTTGAAGTTTGTGCTAACTGGCCATCCCTAAATGTTTATAAGGTGACATATTGGAGTGATTATGCCCGGTTGGAGGATTTCTTTCCAGGCAACTCATTAGCAACAGCAGCAGACTCCTGCAAGGACACAGAGACATTTCCATCCACGGGATCTTTATAACATTTGATTGGCACTTCTGGACAACGCTGCACCATAAATATGGAAATGTGAACACATTTATTTTCCCATCATAATGGTGCAAACCCCGGATTCCTACGGATGTCTTTTCCAATATCTGCATAAAGTAAGGCCGTGGGTTCCCAGCATACACAAACACCACGTGCTGGAGCTCAGAAAACAGAGGAGGAGTGCAGAATGCAGAGAGAGGAGCAGCTCCTTTATTAACATATTCCTACACATATCTCCAGCCCATTAGCACTCTGGTCTCTTGGGAAAACCACATTCCTGGTGGGAGATTTAATCACTGCCAGGCTGAAACACCTCGTCCTAAAAGCTAAGGACTCCAGCACTAATATGCCCTTCAAATGGATGGAGATACTCTGTAAATTGATATAGAGTGTTACTCAATTAGAAAAAAAACATATTATACAATGCCATTAAATGCAGCATTTCAGAATGCTGCATTATCTCAGCATTCTGAAAAACTACAAAAATAGGGGCAAAATTAATGCATCTTGTAACTCCTGCGGTCCAATTCCTAACTCTGATTGCCTGTCTCCACCCAAAACTCATAATTAAACTTTTTAAAATAGAAATACTTTCTCTTATTTGAAATCTGCTATTTTATATCTCCAGGATTGATCTATGTTGTTGAACAAAGGCCAGAATGTCTGGCAAATATATTGTGCAAGGCTCAAACTCATCTGTTTCTAAAGAAAAGAGAAAAGAGAATGAACTTATTTTTTTCCAAATGAAAAATTGTTGCTGCCTATTCCTGAAAAGAATTTTCTGGATGGAAGTTATGAGACCCCTCTGATAATGCTTCAATCCACTACATATTTATATTTATATTTATATTTA
>VWZN01021489.1:183241-202541 GCA_013396955.1 Regulus satrapa
TATTTATATTTATATTTATCAATAATGCAATTAATCAAGTAGGAAATGGACCGTTTTGGTTTTAAAAAACCCACAAATTGTTAATAATCATACTAATACAATTTCTTAATAAAACATTATAAAATACTCTTTCCATAAATTTAAACACTGACATGGCATCAGTTTGCTTTCTTTTCTTTAAACTTTTCCTGTGTTCTAAGGCTGACTGAAAACCAACAGTAATGGCCCTGGGTTTCTTGGCCAACCCTTTTAAAGTGGAGGATGCAGCCAAACCTGATTTGCCAATTTAAATATGACAGTTTTATTGCCTGCTGTTTAGCATCTGTCGTAATTAGAGCCATTAGAGGAAAATATTTTATCATTATATGAGAATTTCTCATCTGTGGAAATATTTCTGCACAGCATCTAGTAAAGTATTCTTACATAGTCTCCAATTATTCAAATGTTTCAGTGTTGATTCTTTCTCTAAATCAATGTGGCTCATAATTATTTTAAGCTTCATGGAATTAGCTCTTATAAAAGCACTGCTATGCATTCCATGACAGATTTGGGCTTTATTCTGTTTGCATATTCCAAATAGAATCCAGCTATAATCAGCTACTCCTGAAACACGCCGATTTTTTTAGTCCTCCAATGCATCAGCCTTTTGTTCCCAGCGCCCTAATTCTGTGCTCAATGTGCTTTTTTTCTTCTCACCATTTTCTGTTTGCTGCCAAGGGTGGCCCTGTGGCCTCGAGTGCTGACTTAGGGCCAGGCTGTGCTCATCCCTTTCTTCTGGGTGTGTCCTCCCCTTCCTCTCTGGCCACGCTCCACCAAGGACTGCCTGGTTTTTGCACGAGCTGGAGAATTCTGTCAAAATCTGTTTGATTTTCCTACCGGTTCCTTAATTCACGGTGCTCACTCGGGCCCAATTTCCTTTGGTGGTCGAGGGTAAACCCTGAAATTCTGAAATGGGAGCTGTGGATCCTCGGGGCTTTGAGATGGAGCTCCCTCAACGGGATCTCAGAGGAAGCAGAATTCTCTGAGAGCATCCCTTAAATTTGGGATTGCCCACCTGGCCAACACAGGATGAATTCCGTGGCTTTTGTGCACATGAAAAAGACCTCGAAGCAGAAGAGGGAAAGCAAAGCTAGGAAACCCCAGCAGGTAAATCAGAGACTGAAGGTGCTTTGCCATTTTGGTGCTCTGAAAGCACCACGCGTTACGAGCAGAGAAGGGTTGGTTTTATGCTGAGCAGTGCTGGGCAAAAAATACAAGGTAACTCTCAAAAAGTGTAATTTGCTTCTGCTCCAAGTGGTTGAGCAGAGCAAACAGGGATCCAGGATTCCCTGAGGAGAAATGGAAGTTCTCTCTCAGGCCAGAGGAGTTTCATCAGGAGTGTGGTATCAATGTTAACATGTTCTCCACAAGAAGAAAATACTATTTTCTGGCAGGCACTTTAATATATTTTTCAAAGTACTTGGCTGATTTGCACATTTAAGTACTATTGGATCCAAAGGTATGCCAAAATTCAATATATACCAGCAAATAAAGATGAAGAGAGAGAACAGCCCAGAAGACTGCAAGAGAGAAAGGCAACTGGTCACAATTCAGTGCTTTTTTTTTGGACAGAGAGATTTGTCAGACAAATTTAAAGATAATGGGAAAGGAAACCAGCTTGATAGTTTTGTGCAGTACAAAATTTGCATGCAAACCTCTCTTAACGCTGCTCCTTCAGTCCCAGGGGCATGGAACCAATAGGCTGGACAAGGAGTGAGTCAACACCAGTAAATAAAAATATGGCATTTGGAAAAAAAAACCCGCAGATGTCACATCCAGGCAATTACTGGGCCTCAAAATGGACCGTGCTGCAAAAGGAAATGAGAAATGGCATTTACTTACTCCTAGTTTTAATAACATATGCAGATATTGTATAATGTGTGTCAAATGCCATTTGGCTCAGCAGAATCTAATTAATCTCGGTTCTTTCCACCATCCCTTCTGCTCTGCAGAGTGTGCTGTGGGGAAGGTGTTCGGTGGCTGCCATGGTCACCTCGAAGAATCTTTAATTCCTTTAATTAATAACCCAGTACCACAAGAGTAACAATAGTTTTTGAGAGGCCTGGCTGAAGGTGAACGCCACCGGGATGCCCAAGAAGCCTCCACCAGCATTCCAGATGGAAGGGGGGTGAGACCGAACTCCCACTGATTCCGAGAGGAGATGGAGAGCCGGAACCTCAGACAAGCAGGTTTTGATGGGAAAAATTGGATTTCGTGTCCCATGGGTGTTTTTTGTGTCCTACGGCAGAGAGCCCAGCTGCCTAAAACAAAGTTACAGCCATGCCCGCCACGATTTCATTCCCAGCAGGCAGGCACTGCTGGAGTCTCCTGGAATCAAAGAAATGGGGATGTGGCTCCATTTCTCCTGCTCAGCCTTCTGCACCACACTGCGCTGGTTCCTGGGCAATAAAAGGAGTTTCATCTCCACGTCCCGCTGGAAGTCGAGGCTGCTGGGGCTTTGAATTGACCTCAGCACATTTCAAAACCAGAGCCCAGAGTCACTCGTTGTCCTTCCTGAAGATCTTTGATAGCCGTGGACCAGCTTGTGAATTTAACTTGTCCCACAGAAGGTCTTTGGGAATTTCTCACTTTTCTTACGGTGATGAGCAAAAGCCTTGAATAGACACCCAACCTGAAAACCAGAGATGTGGAGAGCCAGGATACACTGCTTTCCATCCCTCCCACTTGGCACCAAAAGTGTTCTGCTATTCGAATCAACTTTCAAGAATTTAGGAGCAATAAATCATGCCACAGGTAATTTACTTAGGATTTTCTCCTAAGTTAATTTTTATATTATACTTAAGGGAAACCAAAGCATTTATTTGCAAAGCTCAAGAATGCCACATCATATAATTTCTGTTTCAACCCTATTTTAAAAGAAATGTCAATGTTCCTTTTGTGTTAAACTTAATTTAGGCAAAACAGAGAAGTTTCAGCAACAGTTTTCGCCACAATAACTCGTGCTAGTGGTGAATGCCAGGCAGGGCAGGAATCCTGAACTACAGGTTTGGAGTCCTTACCACATCTCAAGGGTTTTTCCTACAGCTTTCAGAAAATTCCACAAATGCTAATTTGTCTTCATAATTCACTTTCTCATTACTGTAAGAGCTAAACTATCTCCTGTAAATTATAGATTTTGAAATGCCTTATTTTCATCCCCCACCAAGAATTCAAATAAAAGTGTGACATAAGGCAATACAGGTGCTGACCTCTGCCCTGCTTTAGCTGTGATGTTTGGTAAGCAAATACTGCCCCTGATATCAGACCCCAGCGAGGTTCCCAGATGATAAACAGTGGACTCTGAGCAGCTTTATTTTGCTGTCACAATTCTAGAACGTGTCGCTAACGCTTGCTGTATTTAGAGCTAATTTTATTTGTCTTTAGCTCTCACAGCTGCCCTACCTCTCTGCTTACATGTGAGGACAGAAGAAAGAGATTTTAATGCTAAAGAGAAAGGTAAAATAGCAGTGAAATGCATTCTCCTGGCAACAGCTTTAAGTGTTTTAGAGACAGGCCCCCATGGAAAGCTCCTATTTTTATCCTGCAAGAGCCTCCTCTGACAGTATCTCACAGTTTGAATCTAAGGAGCCACGAAGCACTTGAAAAGAACTTTGCCCAGCTTTAGGGGGGGGAAAAAAAAATAAGAAAGACATTGAGAAAACAGAAAACCATCTCTCTTTTTTGTTCAAGAACTCTTGAAAAATAACTGCTGACAAATCACAACAGCAGCCCACAAAAAAGCCACTGCTTAGCACTGGCTGCTAATCCGTGCCCATAGAAAGAGAAAGCCGTTTTTAAGAGGAGGTGGCTGATTTCCTGGGTAAGGAGCAGTTTGCTGATCCCACCTGAGCCCGTCCAGGATGGGGCACGGCCAATTCCAGCCCCAGCCCCAGCGCAGGGAATCCACATGGGACAAAGCCAAGCTCTGGGGGGGCCCAGGTACAATACGTAAGGAATTGTAGAAGAGGAAGTGTAGAAATCGCCTAAATGTTGCTCTGAACTCAGCAAACCCCACCAAAAGCACCCATTTGCCCCCCAGGCAGCAGGTGAGAGACATCTCCAGCTCCCCAGGTGTCCCAGAGCACCAGGAGCAGCCTGGGGTTCCAGCTTGAAACCAAGGAATTTCTGAGGCCGGCCATCCAAACATGAACCCTCTTGAAATCATCTCGAGGAAGCACGGGAAAAAATAAAAATTATATTGAAGTTGCCTTAAGAAGCAAAAACAATCTGATTCAGTCATGGCCTGCCAGAAGCGATTTGCCCAAGTTCAGTGGCTGGAAGTCTGTTTCACTCATTTATGCTCCCTTTGCCACAGCAATTGATGTCAAGTGTGAGCCATTGGGAAGTTTAGAAAGGCAGCAAACAAGCTGTAAACAAGTGACTGAGGGAGAGGGAAATGTTTTATGGCTGGCAGCTTGCATCAGGTTGGAGCGTGGTGTTTGGAGTGCAGAGCAGCTCCAGTGTACACTGATTTATAGTGTTTATGGCAGCAATATTCCACGGCTGGGCCGTGGAAAGGAGTGTCAGCCCTGCATTGCAATGGCTGTGCCGTGCTGGGTGATTTACAGGAAAACACGTCCTGTCATCAAACTTCTTTCACTTCTTCCCTTTTTTTTTTTCTCTTTAGGAAATCTGACTGGAGTTCTGTGTTAAATGATGATTGCTCACCAACTGGAAAGGGTGAACAATTGCGACTGCAACGGGAGCTGAAACCCTCAGGGATTTATAATTTTATATTTTTTGGTATGAAGCAATTTCACTTTTAGATGGATGTGCACAACTTGTAAGAGGAGAAGGAAACAAGGAATGTGAGAAATGGAGGAGCTGAAACACAATAGGATCCAATATTCTGTGCTTTTGATCAAAACAAAGATGAATAATCCAGAACCAAGAGGCAACATTAGCTTGCAGCAGGCAAGGTTATTAATGGAGCTAAAGAAATTGCTGAACAAGAGGCATCCCCATGACAAACTGCAGGTAAATCACAAAACCAGGACTCTTTGGTTTATTAATTTGAGGTATTTTTACTTGGTTTTCCAGGCCATGGGCTTCTCTGAGGTTCTCTTTTGGAATGTTATGAAGTGTGGAGACCAAATTTCAGCATGCTGAGTGGTCATAACGTCAAGGTTCATGAGCAGAGGAAGGTCTCTGTAGCCAAGTGGAAACAAAGGCTAAACAGAGGAGTCTGCTCGTGGTTTTTATTGACAGCAGAAGAGTTCTACTTCAAGCCAGAAAAACAATTTGGAACCACTTCCTACTCAGCAGGAAAATCATCTGTGAGCAGGGAGAGCTGCATTCTTCCTGCTGCCCTCGCTTTGGCTGGAAGAGAAAGAGAGAAAGAAAAAGATGAAGAGAAAAAAGAGGAAGAGGAAGAAAGAGAAAGAGAAAGAAAATCACTTCATCAGTGAGTCAGCCTGCCAACATCCACAGCTTAACCCAGGCAAAACACACGGAGGTTTCTAATTTCTTTCTGGTTTTTTGATGAAAACGTACATGGAATTTGATGATCTGACCCCCCAGAAATCTTCCCTGGGAGTACACAGCCCATTTTCACCTGGGCAGATTTACAGCTTCCACACAGCTCTGAGTTTCTTTGAAAACAGAATAAAAACTTTAAAAAGGGATAACTTGACACTCCAGTGCTTGAGAGGACTTGCTGCATTTGCACAATAAACAGCAGCTGGGAGCTGCTTCCCAAATAAATATTTAAAAATATTTAATTGACAAATGCATCTCTTAAAGGAGGGAGAGAACTGTCACTTCCTCCATAAGGTGAAACCAATTAAAGTTTCCACTGTTTTTATCAGAAGAGAAAAACAATCCAGCAACAAGAGTAAGGAGCAATTATAGGTATTTCAGGACAAAAGAGACACTTGACAAGAAAGCAAAAATAGTCGAAAAAATTTTATGAAAAAGTAAAGCACTTCATCTTCCCTAGCGGGGAGAGTTTGAATTATGACTGCAGCTTACAGGTTTTGTGAGTGGAATTGTTCTTTTATAACTGCGGTTTTTAGAGCAAATAGTGGTAAGAAGGAGAAAATACACATTTCTGGACATGAACAGAGGGAGGATATGAGAGCCCATCACTGCAGGTAACAGATTATGTGGGAAACACGTTTTGTTTCTAGAATAAAGGACAGCTGGACCATGGAGAATGGATTCGAGTGACCACTGCCTGATTCTCTGTTCCTACGGCTGTACAGCATCTGAAGAGACTAAAATAAAAACGTGTTAGAGTGACTCCTTTTTGAGTCATATACCCCTTTTTGAGTTATATACTCCTTAGTATATTACATTTGAACTGGAAGAAGCAAGTGTGGGGCTCTTTATATCTTCCCTTTTTGTTCAGTATCTCGGAGTCAGCAAATCCTCATTTTTAAAGGCATCTCTGTCTCCCCGTGTTAAGGAAACTGCTCAGTCTGATCATTCCTGAGAAGGAGTTTCTCAAATACAAGATCCTCATTAGGAAAGTATTTATTTTCCCCTGCCTTTTGAGAAAATGCATTTCATTGCAATTATGTCCATGCTGCAAGAACTAGATGTGAGTTAAGACTGGGTTCCTGGAAAGCTGCTCTCTAAACCCATCAGGATAAATGTACTGGTAATGTTTTCTTGGGGAGATCCTGAACAATTGCTATTAGGGTGGAATTAAGAGACTCTCAGTTGGAGATCCATCATACTTGAGGCATTCAGTATCTGATCTCCAGTGGATTTTGTGGTTTTAATTGGGAAAAAAAACCCAAACAAACAAACAAAAAAAACCCCAAAAACCAAACACCCAAAGCACAGCAACTTTATCATGGGACCATGGGAGGAGAAAACCAAAAAGGCATTTGTCAGGAGACTGCCCTCATCTCCAGCCTGATCAAACTGTCAGTAGGAATAAAACCGTCCCCGTTTTCCTTCAGTTCTGCAGTGTTCCCTTAGCACGGTGGGGTTTTTGCAGCCTCCCTGACGCTGAGGGTTCATTTTCATTGCACATCCCCCTGCCCTGCTCCCTTCCACTCCAGCAGCTGAGTGCAGGGCATTTGCTGGGATTTGTATCTCCGTTCAAACGAGAGGGTGAAATGAGGGAGGTGTCTGTGCAATTTCCATGGGAGACCCTTTTTCCTGTGTGCAATCCATGACTGCAAATCCCAAGGATAATTCAGAGCGGTGATAATCCTCCACAGCACTGACCCTAAAGATCTTTACAGCAACGCAAATGAGATCAAAGGACAAATAAAACTCTCATAATCCCTCTAAGTGTGAGTTCAGCCTAATCTTACATTTCTGTCTTTTAATTCTCTCTAAATCTGTTTTTAACTTTGCTTAACGTTCATTATCCTTTTTCATGCCCTAATTTTGCGAGGGAAAATTAAAAAAAAATTTAAAAAGAGCCCATGTCCAGGTGTGCATTCAGCATCTCTAGCAGGGATGGCATTTGGAGCAGGACAGGCTGGTGTCTCTCCTCAGCTGCTGGGTGGGAAGAGGCTGGAGGGGAGAAGCGGATGGAGGACAGGCAATGGAAGGTTAAGATTGATGAACGAGGCGCAAATCACCTCCTGGTGACAGCTCTGCCACTTGCATGAGCACAAAATCCAAACAATTTCATTTCAAAACGAGACTGTCAGGAAAAAAACCCAAAACAAACCCAAAGCACCTGAAAACCAGGAACAAAACCCCCCCAAACAACAACAAACCCCCCAAACCCTCACCCACCGCACTGCACCCCCAGCATTCCCAAATTCCCTGGCACTAATAAACCACAATTAGCTCTTCCTTGCTGAGCTCGTGTCATCCATTACAGATCTCCAAGCTTTTGACTGAGGTCCTGTATAAATTGGGCAGTGCAGCCACTGCTCAGTAGTATTTGGGAAGCCACGCCAGCGTTTCTGTGTTCCGCTGATTTGTGTATTTTGGGATATTGAAGGCGTTTTTCATTAAGCATTATTCTTTGCTAATGTGTAGTTAATAACTTAATGGAAAAGCTTTTAAACTGCTCTGAGAATTAATCCACTCATACTTGTTTAACTGCTTGATTTCCTAATGGATATAGTGCAGGATTTAATATTCTGCTCATTTACATTACTTACCAGAAGAAAGGAGACCTTTAGCTGCCTTTTCTAAAAACAACAGTAAATCATGTTTAAGTTGATTGATTTCTGCATACATATTAACACAATAATGAAAGGCACAATGTCTTCATAATCCATCCATTGTGTTCAACTACAGCTGAACAGTTGGATTTTGGTTTTTTAATTTTTATTTTTTCACTTAGACTGGAGCAACAGCATCCCTACTGTCTGGATGTGACTTATCTCACAGCTGGATTCACTCCCTTGTACAAAGGGTGGTGCTAACTTAAAATGAAATTCCATTCAGTCCATAATTAACAGAGCTACGTTGATTTACATCAACCACTGCTCCAGCCCTAGACATCTGGAATCATAATTGAAAATCTTTCTTCAAATACATCAGACACACACACAAAAAAAAAAGAAAAAAGAAAAAATAAGGATTAGATTATGTTCACTTAATTCACTCTGAGGAATACTTTCTCCCCTAACACAGTCATTGAGAGGGACACTGGATGGAACAGCAGCAGGAATTGAAGCAGCTCACAGAAACCCTCTCATTTCAGCCCTGCCTTCCCTCCTGCAGTTATTCCAGCAGCTGCATCATGATGGGGAATTTATGACACAGATTAAAATCTTCATATATAACCCCCGCCCGAAGCAGCCCCAGTCAATCCCGGTGAGGGTGTAAAACCAACTGAGCACAAATCTCCATATTTAAGTATCAAATTCGTGAGTGAGGCCAGCACCTCAGAGCTGAACATTCACCCACATCAGTGTCCCCAGCAGAGGAGCAGCTCAAGGCACCTGCCTGCCCAGCACTGCCCTCCCAGGCAGGAGCATTCTGCATTTAAAAACAAAGGCAAACTGAGAGAAGGGGCTGAGGGGAGGCTGTCACTGGGGCCATTCCCAGGTACAGGGCTGTACCCTGCATGCCAGGGGTGTGCCCTGCATCCCAACCCTGCATCCTGACCCTGCATCCCAGCCCTGCATCCCAACCCTGCATCCTAACCCTGAACCCTAGGGGTGTGCCCTGTGTTCCAGGGGTGTGCCCTGCATCCCAATCCTGCATCCCAGCCCTGCATCCCAACCCTGCATCCCAACCAAGTGTCCCAGGGCTGTACCCTGCATGCCAGGGGTGTACCCTGCATCCCAACTGAGTGTCCCAGGGCTGTATCCTGTGTCCCAGGGCTGTATCCTGCGTGCCAGGGACACGTCCCAGGGTGATGCTGCTGGGCTCACTCCCTGCAGCTCTGATCACCCTGCACCCCAGAGTTTCATTCTCCTCCTGGGAGCTGTCCAGGGTCCCAGCACTGCTCAGCAGGGGCAGGGACACTCAGAGCTGAGCACAAACTCCTCACCGAGGCCCCCTAAGATAAATAACCTGGGCTGTGGCTGGGCTGTGCCAGCCCTGAGGGCGGTGGCAGAGCTGCTGTGGCAGGAGCTGGGCTCTCTCATGGAAACGGCCACGTTTAGAACTTTAGAAACCCTGACGGGTTTTACTGAGGATGCTGTGAAGAATTAGTGTTGTGAGTGCTCAAATAATCATAATCAAAGTGACTGAGAACTGCTGCCATGACTGCTGAAACAATCAGATCCATAAAGAGCACCACAACATTCAGTAGCTACTGCAGGCCACATGTCAGGTTTGTCAGATGACATTTCTGCTGCCTGAGTGGCAGCTGTGGTTCAAGACAATCACACCCAAACGCCCCCATAAGCTGAAAGACTGACACAAATGGTGTGACCTGGAAGAGCTGGCATCCCACAGAACTCTCTTGGGCAAACAAAATCAGCAAAGGTCAGAGAAATACCCAGGCAAATTAAACAGGATGTGTCTAATTCTCTTTGGTTGTTAATAAACCTTCATTTTTCTTTTCTTACGAGCCAATATTCTTTAAGAGAACTTCTCAGGAAATTAAAAAGAAAGATACATTACTGGACAAATATTTCAGTGTAAAGGTCTCGAGCCCTGAGTCAGTTACTCAGATGGATCACAGAGCCCCCTGAGCTCCAGGTGTGCACGGGGCTCCTGTGCTCAGGGGGTGGAACAAGATGAGCTTTAAGGTCCCTTCCAACCCATCCTTTGCTGGAGATGATTTTGTATTTCTGCACATTAAGGGAGTCAAGCCTTTGAGTTGATATAAATGCCTCTGCAATACCCTGCAGACCAAGAAAACAAAACTTCTAAATGCAAGTGAATATGTTCCCCCTAAAGTCACAGAAGGGAAGGGAGGCCCTCAATCATGTGAATAAGCAGCTGAAATAGCATAAACAGTTCCATTTGAGCCTCAAGTTAATTATGGCATTGTAGCTGTCAGAAACTCATCTGAAGCACTTGCTGCCTAAATTGAAGGTTGGACATCCAAATTGAAATGTCATTTTTATTAGTGCCTGACACAGAGAAATAGCCCCTTCTCTTCTAGCAGGCTGTGCCCATTAGCTGCCATTAGTGCTAATGGAGTTATGCACATACATCACATGCTCAGACACCGCTCAGCACCTTGGAACACCCCTGATGTCACAGCAGATAGCAGCTGCTTTACTGCAGCTGCTAGGAAAGATTCCAGGTGAGGCTGGGCAGGGCCAGCAGGGCCTCTGCTGGTGCTCCCAGTGCCCTGACATCTGGGGCAAAATAGGGATTTTAAACAGGCACTGCAGAGAAACTTTAATCCAGAACTGCAAAGCCAAAAGGGATCATCTCTCAGATTTTGCCCAAATTGTAGACACAATTTCAGAACTTTTGTCACCTTCCCAAGGACTCACTCTCCCTGCAGACCTGTGCCTGGGGGCTGTCCATAGCAGCTCTTTTGGGGATGGACCCACCAAAACCTCCCAGCCACCAAAGCTGCGGCAGACAATCACAGTTATCTGCCCAGACACGGCTGCGTTTCCAATTTTAGCGTAATTATCCTCCTAACCCCCTGTTAAAACAGAGCTGAGCCATCTGAGAGCAGCCATCCCCGGTGCCAGCAGCAGCACACTACATCCTGCCCCTGCAGAGCCATCTCCATCTCGGAGCAGGGAGGGAAGGAAATCACCCCACAGTGATTGATGCTGGTGTTCACGGAGCACGGGGCCTTCTGCCACCATCCCACCATGCCTTCCATCATTGATTTGCCATTCCTGGCAGCACTCTGTCGATAGGAGGCTGAGTCGAATTTTTCAGCTGAAGATAAGTGTGACTAATTGCCATCCTCAAACAGCTCCTGCATTGAATTAATCCTTGCACTGAGCCACCGTGTTTATTAATGCTGGGCTCCAATCTGCCACAGAGGCAGAGAGGAGGAGTGACAACACTTCTGGCTGCAGAACCAGCTCCTGACAGCCTTGGGGCACCTCTCGGGCACCAGCTAAGGTGACCCAATGAACTGTGCCAGTTCCAAGCTGTGGAGCTCTCGTCAGTCTCAGTTCCCTCAGTGCAGAGAGCAGGTGGCCCTGGAGCTGGTCCCTGTGGTTCTGCACAGCCAGAGCTTGCTGCTGTGGCCCTGCTGTAGATGCTGCACATGGCAATTCCTGAAAGGTTTTATAAATGCCCCTGGAGAACACTTCCAGCCCCGGAGCAGTTTGGTGAAGAGCTCTCCAGCAAGGCCAGAGAGGCTGCTTCCAAATGAGGAAGGGAGAGAGCCCCTCGCTGAGCCCTGGGGCTGCATCATTTTGGGACAGAAGTGGGAGGTGGGAGGGATTGGCAGAACAAACCTGCCTGTAACACAAGGGTCAGCAGGCAGAGCTGCTTATCCCAGGTTCCAGCTCGTTTGGGAACTGATCTCCTGCTTGGATTGTGAGTTTGTTTTGCACTGTTTTGTGGGGAGGCATAATGCAGTGTTGCTGCAGAGCAAAACAACTTAGACACCAAACAAGAGAAAATCAAGAGCAAACATTCATTTTCTCCCAGAGCCTCCCTGTGCTGTCTGGACTCCTTGAAGCACACAGCCTGCTCTGGGCGTGGAGCTGCAGGAGGGAGCCTGGGTGCTGCACACAGGTAGAGAGATTATAAAAGAAAGGAGTCATAAAATCAGGCCCTGCTCTGCTAAATTAATGGCTGGCTTGTCACTTCTTCTGAGTGCAGCTGAGTGGTTTGTGAGTTCCCACGTGAAAGCAGCCTCGAGAATGAGGGTTCCTTCCCACAACAAACTGTGCCTGGGTGAAAAACAACTGCACCTGCAATAAATGAGAAATCTGTCTCACGGAAATCAGAGAACAAAATATGTAAATTAACCAGGGATAGAGAGGTTTGATGGACAAGTCAAATACCTTTTACTGCCCAATAGAGTGATTGGTGAGAAAAACAATTAATGTTGCGCATGAGGTCTGTAAAAACTGTATAAAATAATTTGTGTAAATAAAGATTGGGCATTTCCTGCAGGTAGAAAATGGAGTCTAGGTTGATTTATTACAATACCTGTGTCCTCTGCAACCTGGGGAATGCCCATCCAGGGGCTGGCAGCAGCCCGGCTGAGCCTCAGTGGCCTCCTGTCCGTGCTGCTGGGCAGTGCCCAGTGCTGGGCAGGGGGAGCAGCACAGAACAGCTGGCCAGATGTGCTGCTGCAGGAGCTGCTCCACTGCTGCTCCCACCTGTGAGCCAGCCTGGCACTCACCCCCTGCGATGGCACTGCTGAAACAGCCACTATGAAAAAGGTTAGTAAATCATTTTAGGGCCGAAAGAAGCTTTTATATTAATGAAATGGCTTTGTATTACAAACCTAATCTGGATAACCTGCTTAATTCCTTGTCATCTTAATTCATGAATTTACATTAGGAATTCCCAGGGGTCCGGAGCGCTTGCCTGAAAATTTTAATTCCTTTCTGAATCATACATCTCAATCAGAAATCAAAATACAGCCTACCAAATATTTCTTAGACAAGTGGAGCCTGAAAGTAAATATCTCTTACAAATATTTTTTTATGTATTTTCCCATTGAGAACCATTGTAAATACGAAATCTATCACTTCAGTCTAAAATTCAGTTAAACGGATTTATATTACTTATCAATCCACATGTAGATTTTTTTTTTTCCTAATGGAATTTTCAGACATAGATAATCCTCCCAACATGTTCTCGAGTGCTTTTTGAGTCTCACAATGTTCTTACAAGGCAGTGTAGAAGGCTTTTCCCTTGAACAGGAATATCTTGGGAGTGGCAAGCAGAGCTGGCGATGAGTTTGACCTGGATGCAGCAATCACAGGATGTACCCAGAGCCCCAAATCCCAGCTGGGCACCTCCAGTACAGCAGGAGCTTGCTTAGAACTGGTTCTGCTCTTCCAGAATTGGGAATGCAGCTGCGAGATCCAAGTGTGGCCACGGCGAACCCAGCCTGTCAATAACTCAAAACCATCTAGAGCTGATTTTTCTTCCCCGTGCAATGGAAAGGTTTTCAAAGGGACGTTCTTGATCCCCTCAATCCCCTCAGGAAAATGTACTCTGGCTTCCACGAGGATCCTCCTTTATTTCGGGAGTCAATCACTCTGAGGTGATCCCATTCCAGTGGGTTTTTACGGGTTCTGGCTGTCAGGGAATGTCGTCCCACACCGCTGAGGCTGCCAGAGCTTGCAAGTGCAATTTTTATTTGTCTTTGTTCTTGCTCTACAGCCGACACAGATAATACCTCAGTAGTTTTCTCAGCCAGCACCAACAGAGAGCTGGCTCATTTCAACAAGCCCTGAATTGGATCCAGTTTGGCTGCAGGGCAGGATTTTCCATAGCACAGCACAGGGCAGATAAAGACCAATTTTGGCCGTGGATTTCCATCCCCTCCCAGTTCTCTTTTGCACCTGTACAATATCAACACATCATGTGGATTATTGCTCAAAGCATCACGTGCCAGTTGCACTTTTATATTTCCCGGGGGCCTGCTGTACTTTCAGGTGCAAATTAATGCTGGCAGGCACAAGGAGAAGGCTGAGGTTACCTGTTGGAGCCCTGGGCACAGAGAATTTCAGCTCCCTGTGCTGACCCCCAGGAGAACACTGCACTGAGCTGGGGCCGTGGAGAAGGCTCCCAAAATTAAGGGATGGCTCTGGGATTGTGAGTGTGGAGTTTGGGTAGAAGTGTGGGAGATCACAGGGTGGAAAACTTAGTTTTAAGTTTGGGATACAGTAATAGATATAAAGTAAGATGGAGGTTTTAGGGTTTAGGTTTGTCCTTCTTCTTCACCTTCTTCTTCGGTTTGGGTGATTTTGTGTGATTTTTTTTTGTGTGATTTCCCATTTTTCAAATAGGGTTTGAAGATTTATTCACAAAATTAACCCTCCACTCCTTTGGGATCACTGAATGGGTACAGCACTAAGAAATCCTTCCAAGAAAATTGAGGCAAGTTGAAGCAAATGCTTGCCTGAAATTAAATGGTATTTTGGTACTCAGTTCTGCCTGCTCTACTGGGAATTGTGACCAGATTTTAAAAAAAAAAACAAACAAAATCATCTGGCAGAAATCGCTCACCCTATTTGCATGTTATTCTAACATCATCTCAAGCCTCCTCCACAATCAGAAAATATTTTGCATATTGTTTTCCCTCTGTATAGGAGATACAACTCTGCAAATCGGTGCAATATGGAACTTGAACTATAGGGAATAAGTAGCTGATGACGCTCAATGTTATGACTTTAATTGCACTTTCTAGGAGGCAGATTATTCCACTTTTCAAAATTGGTTTCCCAAGACGCTTTGGTCTAAAAATACTCCAGTTTTTGTACTCACTTCCCTTGTCAGGCTTTTCAGTTCACCATTGAGTTTCTCAGCAAAACCATCCTGATGGGCACAACCTCTTGCAGCCCAGGTCCAGCCTGTCTGTCCCGTGCTGAGGGATGGAAAATGTGTGTTCCCATCTCCAGAAGGAGAGAGCACAGAAGGACAGACAGTCTGCAGCTTTCCCATGTTTGTTTCCCTCCTTTCCCCCTTGTTTGTTTGTGTCAGTGCCAGGAGTGCCTCTCCTGAAAGATAAACTGACTAGCTTTAGGAGAGGTTAAGGGAAACATGCACAACAACAATTTTTATCCTCAAAATCTGTAATATCCTAACACCGACCTGGCTCTAAGATAGATCCAAGCCATCAGAATATCAGTCATGTAACGATAGGCTGACTCTGTAATGCAGATGTGTGTAAAATAATCACTTAATTACCACGTGCAGCTCTGGCAGTATTTTGCCACACTGCAAAATGACATAGCATGTAATCTGGAGAAGCAGCTCAGTGCACAGATTACTGATTTTGTGCTGCCTGCCTTTGCAGCAAACCCTGCTATTGCTGCTTCGAGGAGCAGGGCACTAATTCAGAATGCAGGAATTGAATTGGCCTTCCCAGAGTACAGAGTGGGCTGTTTAAATCTGACAAGGTTTTTTGCCTTCCTTTTCTCCTGCCACCCCCAGCCTCCACACATAATCATATAACATCGTTTAGACAAATTGTTTCAAAGCAGCCATCCCATTTCTTTTTCTTTTTTTTTTCTCTTTTCTTTTCTTTTTTTTCTTTTTCCCTTTTTTGCTGGTGTGAATTTATGAGGGCACTCAGATCCACCACAGAGCAGGAGCTAAACTAACACTCTGCTTATGCACATGCTTTATTCAGCATCACCTCCGGGAGATTTCCTGCTTCTGAGCTATTGTGCAAACAGCCTTTGGTTCATAGCAGCAGAAATCTCTTTTGTCAACATTAGCATTCCGTGTTTGGATTTATTACAGATCCTGAAAATAATAATCATGTTTTCCTTCTTTAAAAACGCCGGCCCATTACATAACTCCTTTCATTGATTCTCACTGCAGCAAAGGGATTTCCCAGGCCTCGGACTGGGAACCTGTGGAAAAATGGGATTTTCACAGCCACACCCCAGCCCACTGAGAATAGAACCCCACTTTCCTCAGGAGAACCTCTCTTTTCTAAGCAGAACCCTTGCTTTCTCAGAAGAACCCCTCCTTTCCCAGCAGACACCCTCTTTTCTAATCAGAACCCCTCCTTTCCCAGCAGAACCCCTCTTTTCTAATCAGAACCTTCCTTTTCCCAGCAGAACCCCTCTTTTCTAATCAGAACCCCTCTTTTCCCAGCAGAACCCCTCTTTTCTAATCAGAACCCCTCTTTTCCCAGCAGTGGCCTCGTGCTGCAGAAGCTCCCCTTGTGTCGAGCTGAGGTCCCCCAGCAGCAGCAGCAGCTTCTCAGCAGCAGTCAGCTCCAAGGCACTGTGGATTGTCCTGTCAGGAGTTGTTATTACTCGATCACTTCCCCTCCTTAATCCCCAGGTTCTTGTCCCATCAAGCAATGACCTCCTCCACGTGAACCTCTCTGCCGTGAGGGGAAGGGGATCAGAGCATGGCCTCTGTACTTGATCTTTGATCACAATAAATAAATCTCCCTGCCATCTCCCTTTCAAATTCTGGGCTCTTTCCTTTGGGAATGAATGTTAGCAATGTCTACTTAGAGTTTTTCTTTTATTTTCCAATATCTACCACAAAATCTGTGGTCCTCTTTACAGCCCATGGTGTAATTTTCTTTCCTTCCATTTGCTGCTTTGTAACTTCAGCCTCTTGTAAATCACATTAAAAGGACTTGCTTTCTAATAGTTTTTTTATTGACTAATATATTTTATTTGGCACCTGTTACCTTGGAGGAGATTTCTTCTTGCAGTAATTTACTATATGTGCCACAGTCCCCTGAGCACTGGGCAAAGGAAACCAGCGCAGTTAAACACAAGATTTACTTGATGCTCCTTGGGCTTGGGGTTCAGGAAAGAACTTGTTCCAGTTCTGAAAGCCCAGCAGCATCCCCAGCTCTGCAAGGAGACAACTTGCCACCCTGAGCACTTAACCCAAGCAGCTGGCATGATGGATTCTCTTCTACGAGTTATTTAGGCATGCTGCGCCCATTTATCTGTTTAAAATATGAAATAACTCTCAGCTAACACAGAAGTGTTTAGCGAGACTTAATGAGCTGCTCGTGTGTTTATCACAGAGATTCCTAAGAACCAAATGGCAGAATGTTGCTTTAGATATGAAAGATGATGAAAACATCTTGTGAAGTGTCAATTTGTAAGTAAGAAGGGCTCCAGCTATGATGCCACATGTGCTATTACAGCCCAGAGGACATGCCATAATGCCTGTGTATTTTAAGAATATTTGTTTAATTTCAGTACGATGTTTCTTTATGGCCACAGTTTATTTTTATATTAGGGTTTTAAGCACTGCAGGCTCCTGTGAGATTGGGTTGGTTTTCCCATATTCTGTCTGTTGAGCAGCATTTGCTCACTAAGTGAGTGGAGACAAGTGTCAGCTGCATTAACATTTTTGTTTTTCCAGGTGCCTGTGTGTCGTCCTGTGCAAGGCAGATGTGCCAAAACCGCCCCCCTCCTCCAGATACACACAGCAAGGTTTTAGGAACCTCTTCCACTGTGCTCTGAAACATCTGAACTCCCAAAGAGCCCCAGAAATAGCTGGCTCTCAGTGCTGCAAAGTGAGGCTTCTGAGAGGAAAAATACCACCATCAAAGCAGAAACAAGCCCCCCAATAGAGGAAACAGTGAGTAGAGAGAAGTTTCCTGACTTTGGGGGTGTCTGGCCCAGGTGGCAGAGCTCAGGGGTCTGCAGCTGCCACCCACAGCTGGCCGTGCCCTGGGGCTGCACGTCCCAGTTTGGCCTCGCCAGATAAGCAGATGTTTGGAACCAACCTTGGGGCATTTCACAGGAAAGGATCACCAATCCCCCTCCTCTCTTTCTCTGCCTTCTTCACCTTGAGCCTTTCCCGTGGGAGTGTGGGGTGATGGAAGCATTTTTCCCGTGCATTATGAGAAATCAGAAATGCCCTGGTGCTCCTCTGACCTGCCAGCCCTCATGGACAGCCAGGCTTGAACACAGAAATATCAGGAGCAGGGTAGGGGCATGAGCCCCGTGACCCAGAAATCATGCTGCACATATTTGCACCAACGCCGTGTCTCCTTCCTCGGGGAAATGTGCCCTAAGTTGGTTTTTAAACAGTTTTCAACACATTTGGTTTCACCAGCCTGAAAGATCAGGTCCTTCAGCACACATCACCTCGGGTTAGAATTGATCTAATAGAAACCAGGTGAAAATCCCTGCAGTCTCAGGGGTTAGACAGAGCCCAGTGATGTTATCTGCTCTCTTTCAAAGCATGAGCACTGACAGTACTGAAGGAAACGTCAGGCCAGAGAGCAAAGAGCTGCCCATAGTGGATGGGGGAAGCACTAAAAGAATGTGTACTCGGAGGAGTTCTCTTTAACCAAGGGGTTTTTTTTCTCTAATAGTACAAGCAGAGAAGATTTGATGGCCTCCCGAGGAAACGAGCTCCATCAGTTGATCATAAAGTCAACAAATTCACGTTTCTTTATGCTTGTTACGGATGAACAGCTCTTTGTAACAACATTTTGTTCCAGAAGAAGAGCGGCCAGCCTATAAAAAGGGCTCCATGGCTTGGCAAAACTTGTAAGCTTAGGGTAGTAACGAGCAGGGTTTGATTATTGAGGATTACTCCAGGTGCTCCTCCAAAGCCACCTCAGCAGCTGACCTTGTGAATCTGTAATATCAAATGTTTTATGAGGCACATTGTAATGAACACAATGGAAATGGGAAACTTGGTGGCTAAGACAAAAATGCTGCCTCCTCCAGCATTGTCTGAGGTTTTTACTATTGTCCTGGTCATGATCTGTGAAGTCAAGAATGGCAAGCAGAAATAAAGGGAGAAAAACGAGCTCGTGAAAAAAGAGACTTTTATTACATCCATGTAGGAATGTTATTAAAGTGAAAGAAACCTGAGGGAACAAGAGCTTTGAGCTATGATATTCTTTTCTGTAGAGCTGATGAAAAGAGACTATGAAAGGTCAAACAATTCTAATTCTCCTCCCCGAAGTTAGTCATTGCTCCTGCTGTCAGTGTCCCCCTGTAGTGTGCTTGGCAAGGCAGGATCTCATCAGCCCGGGCTGCAGCAGGGATGGATTCACAGAGGGATGGAGGCACTCCTGCCCCCATGTCCCTGCAGTCCCACAGGCACCCTCAGAGCCTCCACCAAGGCTCCTCTGCCCCAAGGAGATCCCAGATGGGGTGGGGAGGGGCTGGGATTTGTGTTTGAGCATCCCAAACCTGGCTGGGGAGGGAGGGACTGCTCAGAGCTGCAGAGACTCCCCTGTGCCATCCCTCCCTCTCCTGTGCCATCTCTCCCTCCCCTGTGCCATCCCTCCCTCCATCCCTCCCTCCCCTGTGCCATCCCT
>VWZN01021489.1:202704-226605 GCA_013396955.1 Regulus satrapa
ATCCCTCCCTCCTTCCCTCCCACCCCTGTGCCATCCTTCTCTCCTTCCCTCTCTCTCCTGTGCCATCCCTCCCTCCCTCCCCTGTGCCATCCCTCCCTCCCCTGTGCCATCCTTCCCTCCTGACCTCCTGCAGTTCCCCAGCTCTGGGAAAAGGCACAGGGCAGGTGAAATAGAGTGTGGAATCCCAGCTCGATAAGGAAGCACAGGGCTTCACTCCAGCATGTGAGAATTTCACCCAAAGCACCAATTCTGTACACACAGATGAATGGAATGACAAAATCTCTGGGATTTTGTGATGCCCTAAATCAGCTAGGCACAAAGGGTTACAATAAATATTTATGCAGGGAAGGAAGAAATGTTTATCATTAATATCCTTAATTTGCTTTATGTCTCCTGCAGGTAATAATTGGTTAAGAGCTTAACATTTCAGTGTCAGAGGCATGTGACTGGATTTTCTTTTTGTGGAACACAAAACCATGGCTAGGCAGTTGGAGAAGAAAATACAATCTTGCTTCCTTTCCATATTCATGATAATATTTGTCATAATAATTTGGTTTTGTTTCAGTAACAGGAATGTTGGTGGTTTTCCATTTCCTCAATGCATTTCCATTTTCACACTTCCCCATCCAATATTAAATACATTGAAAATGCTGCCAAAATATTCAACAACATTGAAAAAGCAGAGGCGAAATGAAATTACAGTCAGAGATTTCACTTCACTCCTTTTTCTAAATTAATAAATATTTCGTTTTCTTGTCTGAAGAAGTAGCAATGTACCCCAATGAACTTCCACTCCCAAATGCAAGTTTGAAAATCTGATGAGCTGAACTTAAAATCAGGCTGTCTTGAAAACGAAACCACGATTATTACAAGCAGGAATCATCCCCACGAGGAAAAAAAAAAAAAAAAAAAATTAAAATTTGATTTTGTCACACGATCCTACCACTTAAATATCTGCAGAGCACAAGGTTTAACAAATAATTCCAGGTCACCTTAGTGCAGACGGGGGGAGAGTGGAGTTTGGGGTGGCTGGCTGGAGACAGAGCCACTCTCCTGCTCAGGGCTGGGCTTTGTCTTGGCTGTGTGCAGCTCCTGCTGCCTCCCTGCTGCTGCTTAGCAAAGCCCATAGTGACACTTGCTGGTGCAGCAGGGAGGCTGAGAGAAAACGCCAGAGCACGCAGAGCCCACCAGAGCTGGCTCCCAGCTCCCCCCTTCCCCTGGGGATTATTGCCCTGAGGGTTCTGTGTCCTGCTTGGCCTGTCCAGCACCTACAGACAGTGATTGTGCTCCTGAGCTCCAGGGGCAGCACTGAAACAGCAGTTTCTACAGATAGAAATAGCTCTTGATTCGATTGCATGTGTCTAATCACTCAATAGATATTATTAGATAATATAATACCTAATATGGATTAGATACTATCTCTATGATAAAGAACTCCTGGGCTCTCAGGAGCAGGGAGCCACCTTGCTCAGCTGAGTTCTCTCTGTTTTCTCCTTTCTCCCCCTTTTGAAAAGGTGTTTAAAAGATACTGAGGTAGTTCTGCACTCATGTTATCCATTCTTTAAGCCATTTGGCCTGTAATATACTCTTAAACCCCCCCCCAAATTTGTGACAATATTGAAATTATTGTGGGAATATGACACAATATGAAAATATTTCAGCTGGGAGAACTCATATTTGTGCAGGACCAAGTGTTTGTCCTAAATTCCTCTACAAAAGAAGCATAGAGTGGGAGATTTAAATAGCTGCATGAATGAAAGCGTGAGAGTAAATGATACTTCAGAAAAAAAACCCAAAAACCTCAGGCTTCAAATATTGCCATCTTTCTTCTGGGAAAAGCATAAAACAAAGCAAGCCCGAGCTCCTGCTCAGGTGATACTTCAGAAACGCAAGTGGAGTCCCAGTAGAATTTCTCAAGTTGCTGTCAATTTATTCTGAAGAAATACGACCTAGCAAAAGCCGCCAGCACAACAAGCTTCTGTTTACCCACTGCAGTGTTTTGATCTCACCACTTCAAGCACGATCCTAAGGAGAGCCTCTCTCTGCTCTGGCTCAGGATGGCTGATCTTGGCTCCTTTGGAACAGCCAGGCCTGGACAGGCACAAGGGTGTGTCACCCAAGTCCCCTTGACTGGGGACTCCAGAAGGCACCTGGAGCCTGGAAAATGAAGGAATTCATGAAAGCAGGAAATGGAAAGTGAGCAGAATGCCTGTGCTGGGGTAGCAGGCCTTTTCCTTTCCCTGTGGGATGTACAGCACAGAGGGAACCTCTTGCCCTACACGTCTATTCTTGTGTCTGTGTTTTCATCCATGAGCCCACCCCAAAACCTTTGGATGGACACAGTCCACAGTTCTTCTAATTCTTCAAAACACAGACTTACAGCAGAACCAGAGAAGAAATCTTTACTTGCAAAATGCTTCTGAGAAAGACAAACACTGGTCTTGGGATTACATGTGAGGGAATGTAGAACAAATTAAATTCTCAATATAATGACATTGAGGTTGCAGAGAGCATGAATAGAGGTGAATTTGATGTTAAGAGTTTAAATAATTTGCTCGAGGTCACAATGAAGTTTTCTGTCTGCCCTGAGATTAGAAGCCAGGAGCTATTAAATTCTCCCTTTTGTTCCCAGACTGCCAGACTGGGGAATGAAGCTCCCTGCAGGGAGGAATATTTAAAAACAAAAAAAAAGAAGAATGAAGAAGATTTATTTACGTACAAGCCCTAGAGTAAGAGCACATATGTACTGTCACCAGTGCTTCTGTGTCCCTCCTGTACCCTGCCTGACCTCCCCTGACTGACAGAAGTTCTGACAGCTTCTCAGGAGCCATCTGCTCCAAACTGAGCCTCAGAGCTGCTGGGGCTTGGCAGAAGGGGCTGAAGGGTGGCTCCACAACCCCAAGAGTGAGAAATAACTTCACCCCCTGCCCCCCAGACATTCTGGGGAGCTGTCCCTGTTGGCAGCTGCTGTTAGATCCACTGAGAGCTTGACAGAGGCAGCAGCAAAACAGGGCTCTTCCTCCCAGCCCTTGGAGGAGCCCAGAAAACGGGCCACCAAACCCTGGCGTGCTCCAGCCTCCCACACGGCGGCGGTGGGAGGAGGAAGCCGGTGACACATTTCAGTCTGGTCCTTCCTTCATTGCTGCACCGAGCTGCCAACACTTCGAGCAAACCCCTGCAGGATCTCCCCCCGAGATCCCTGTGACTGGAGCTTGGCTCACCACTGCACGGACAGACCCTGCCAGCGTGGGGTTCTGATGCCCAGAGAGGCTCCCTGCAGCAGGGGCTGGGCAGAGCTAAAGAACACAGCAGGGATTTCTGAGCAGCCCTTCACAGGATGCACCCTGGGCACTGCCAGAGCCCGGCCGTGGCTCACCCGAGGTCAATCCCAGGCAGGAGTTTCCCCCTTGGATCAGTTTGGGTCCATTTCCATCGGGGGTTCAGTGCCCAGGGCCAGCCCCAGGTGCTGCAGTGCCACCCTCCCAGGCTGCTCTCCTGCCCTCGCTGCTGTTTGCCCTTGGTGGGGCTGAGGCTGCAGCGTGTCCTTGGCTCTGGGGCTGTAAAGGATTGGGGTGTGTGCCTGAGCTGGGAGGGGAACTCGCTGACAGCTCCTGTGGAGCTCAGAGCCACTCACCAGGGCACTGCAGGGTCTGGGGGATGTAAGAGCTGAAACCCAAGGCATCACTCTCCATCCTCTCTTCTGAAGAGCTTCCCATGAGCTCCACGGACACCAGGAAAGGTCCCATGGCATCCTCAGGATAACTCCCCACTCCCTCCAGTGCTTGTGGAAAATGCTCTGCTTTCAGCACTCTGGGGACCCTGCGGGATTCACTCTGAGGCAGATGCTCTGCCATGAGAGGGCACCTCAAATGCAGCCCAGGGGAAGGAGCAAGAAGGAAATCCCACCTGGAGCAGTCAATCCCACTGGATCCCTCAATCCCACCTGGACTTATCTTTGCTCCATACTGCAGCACCAAGAATATCACAAGCAAACCAAAGAGTATCACAGGGAATAGCTCCAGGTTTTCAGTAATGGCTATGTCTGCATGGATTTACTATAGTTCTGATACTGAACATCCACCTTAGCATGAAATCTTTTGGATCAATGACGGGGTTTTTTCTCTCTCTGAGGGGTATTTACTAGACCCCAGTGGAGATTTGGGCATTTACTGGGCCCCCAGTGGAGATTTGAGCATTTACTGGGCCCCCAGTGCACTGCAACGCAATTTAAAATCTTCTGATTCCTCATTCAATTTCCTCACTATTTCTACTGCCCAACACTTGAACTCTGCAAATGCAAATGACAGACTGATGAGAGCATTAAAACATTAACTACAAATAAAACTTGAAATTAGCTCAGCTGTGGTAAGATGGCAACACAGTCCTGCCCGTTTCAGGACTAAGCTGATCGATGGCTGTGAAAGGAAGGTGATTTCAGTCAGGCTTCAATACCAAATCATCCTTGCACGCCCTCCAACAGCTGCAGTCGAATGCCACAACACGTGCAGCTCCAGCTGCTGGGCGCTCTGCCTCTGTTCTTGGTCACCTTGGGGCGCTCTTGGATGGGAGTGAGGGTCAGTCCCCCCTCAGTTTGGCTCTGTGCTGCTCTGAGGGCACTGAGATTTCCCTCTCTCCCAGCAGCACCCAGGCTGGATGCACTGCCAGGGCGTTTGGTGGGTCAGTGCCCAGGCTCCTACAAAAACCCCACCGTTTCTCCCTCCAAATGAGCCTTTTCAGGAATGATGAGGCTCATGTGCCTTCATTAAAGAACCAATGAGCAAGGCCATGCTATTATTAGCTTTTAAGCTTGCAGCCACAGTCCAGATAAAAACTGGGGCTTGCAATGCCACGCTCACGGTGACTCTCACCTGGTCATTCATTCTGCCACGAAAAGACAATTACACACAGTCTGTGCTTGGAGAGTGTCTATCTTCCTCATAAAACTTCACCTCAGTTCTTTGGATTATTTTTTTCCTGACAAATGAGGAGCTGCTGATTAACAAACACGTCGCTCTTTTTACAGCAGAGCTTTTTTTTTCCCATGCTGTAATGATTGAGAACAGAACACCCGAAATCTGTCAAAACAAAATTTCTTTGGAATCGAGCCACAAAGGAGAAAATGAAGTTGCCACTGAAAATTAATTAATACAAAGCACCACTTGATAGGGGGAATAAATCCTTAGACCTAAAAATACCAGTGCAATACCGGCTGGGAGGTTATTTTTAGTCCCGCTTTTAACAAGAATACCTCAGTATGTTTAATAATAACAAATTAGATCTCCAGGGCAAGATACTGAGAAAAATTGTTTACAGCAAGAACTTCCAAATCTCAAGAAGTTACCTCCACAGGTTTTAAGTTGTTATTAAGCTTTTTCTGGCTTTTTAAAGAAATGGCTTTAAAACATTTTTTCCATTATGTGCTTTCATTATTGGTTCTAGCAAGTGACTTTCTGTGTAAGCAAAAATCATTACAGCACAGGCAGTTTCAGTGCCTGAGCCTCCATGAAAGCCAGTTTTCTGGAATGTATGTGTGAAACATGGATACACAAAAAATTGTTTTTCATGTAAAGAAAAGAATGTATTTTGAAATTAATTCAGAGTTCAATTAAAAATCTTTCATCTTTCTTTTGTAATAAATAGCTTCTTAAGACCAAGGAGATGGCAAGAATTAAATCTTCTGAGCTTCTTTTGAAAATCTATATCCAATTCCTAAAAATCTATATCCAATTCTAAACATATTAAACCACTGGAGCCTTGTCCTGGCTTCGCCAGAGAGAGGGAAAAGTCTCATCTGCTGAGCCATGAGAGCTTTTAACCTTCTCTCTTTGGGAATTGGATGAAGCTGAATATACTTTTAAGGTTCTTAACGTATCCTTCTCCAGCAGCTGAGAAACCCCAAAGCTGCGCTCGGGGAAATCCTCCGCTCTGCCAGGACTACAGGTTTCTGTCCCCTGAGAAACAGAGGGGGAAATGGAGTGAAAATACATCTCTCTCCAGCTCTACAGACACACAGGAGCTCTTCCAGCTGGATCCCAGCAGCCCAAGGCCATCCCTCGCCGAGGGACCCCAGCCCTGCTGGTTCAGAGCTGAGCCCCCCATCTGCCCCTCTGGAGCACCCAGGGGGGCTCTGCTGCCACAATCTCCTCTGAGGTCCCTTGCAAGAGGTCAGGTACTCCTCAGGGAAGTGCTGGAAGGTGTTGCTTCCTGAAAGAGCACTTAAAAAAAAAAAGAAAATACAGCTTCATGCAGTCTAAATACACCTGTGCTCTAAATAAATGCTGCTCAAGTGCATGTCCAAGTACTGGGAGATAAATGGATTTACACTGGCAGGAGGTACAAACATTCATTCAAATACAACATCCCTGTTTAGTCCCTGAGACCAACGAGCTGAAGTGGACACATGGGTTAAGTGAATGATTTTCCAGAAAGAATTTTTTTTTTTTTTTAACTCCCTCAAGTAAATAGTGTTTACCCACGACTAAAAGTACTATTTAATGGCAGGAGCACGTGTCAGAAAAGTCACTGGCATTCAGGAAGATCCCTGCGTGCTGCAGGCATTCTCTTTGATGAGTTTTTGAGAATGTTCAACATCTTAGAACGAAGAAACAAGAGCCAAATGTGCTGTGAAGGACAGAGGAGCAGCTCCCTCCCAAGCAGGAGCCCAGCCTGGGCAGGGTTTAGCAGGGAGAGAGGAGACAGGGCTGGGATGCAATCCCTGTGCTGGGGGAGGAGGGAGTGACACACGGTGAGGCTGCTGAGGCACAACCACGAATTCAGCCCTCTCCTGGCTAAGAAATTGTGTGCAGCTCAGTCCTCATAGCTGTGTGCTTGATATTCACAGCGCTTTACTGGGAGTTTGGATGTTCTGTGAATTGTTGCCACACTTTCTATCATATCCCTATGCAAATTGTCCCTTGAACAATATGTTATTGTTTCTCTGACTGCTTAGTTAAAATTTCTGTTTTGTCTGACTCAAAGAGAAGAAGGGGAAAACAACGTTGGGCACAAATTCCTGAGCGATCAGTTGCCATGAGCTCTGGAACTGAGAGTTTCAAAGATAATTTATCAGGGCATGGACAAAGGGAATTAAATAATCTGATATTTGCAATAGGCAGCTAATCACGATTTAATCTGATTGACATCCAGTGCATTCTGGATTTTCTTCTGGTTGCTGTATTTAAATAATACATATTAGGAGTAGACTCCCACGAAAAAATATTTTCTTCTCAGCATGGCCCCTCCTGTTTCAGAGTGGTTGAACTGGTCAATACTTTTTGGATTGGAGGACAAATCCAGCTTTTCCTTTTGTGGCTGTGGGCATTTTCCAAGGAAGAATTCACTGGCCACTCGCAAGAGGGCAAGAGCAGGATGGGGTGAAGGAAGGGACAGAGGTGGTGGCTGTGAGATTCCTGCCAGCCCCTAAATCCCTGCACAGGCCCAGGGGCTGCAGCACCCGGCAGGATCAACCCCCCAGGGGCTCTGCAGCCCCTCGCCCCCACATCTGCAGAGAGCAGCTCCAGGGTGAGGCCCTGGGGCATTGCTGACCCGAATTTCAGCTCCAGCAGCTGTCGCTGCGTCCAGGGGGAGCGTTGGCAATGTTCTGTGGGGACAAGATCAGCATCCTTCCTGCTGGAGATGCAGCACCTTCCTGGAGAAGGGATCTCTGGGGAGGACGGGAAGACACGGAGGGAGATGGTGTACTTAATTTGGATGTGTCATTTGTGCTTACCAAAGAAAATTGGACAGAAAAGCCCTGGCTGCTTAATGAATTGTTCAAATGCTCATTAGCATCAATCAGATTTATTTGAACAGATAATTATCCCCATATTGTGCTTTCATCACTGGAATTGTTTATGTTAAACTGTCAAGCAGCCGTTTTCAAATTTTACTCCTTGATGTGTTGAAGTTCCTTTTATGGCAAGAAAAACAAAGAAGCATTTCTCTTTTTTTCCCCCCCTCAGCTCTGTTTTAACCCTATTTGAAATCTTCCACGAGGCTTTCACGTCTGTGGGAGCAGTGAGTGATTTCTATTGGAGATGTGATGGATGTTGAGCCTGGTGTGAGCCCCAGCACAGGTGAGGGTCCCAGCACAGGTGAGGGTCCCAGCACAGCTCTTTATATTATGTTTGCAAGGAAAGATGATCTTGCTAACCAGTGTAAATCAGTTTTCAGTGGTGAACGACTGGCTTTTGGCAATGTTCAATATTTGATGTTCTTTAAAAATGGAATAATTTTTAACAATTGTTTTCACACCATCTTACTTCTCACAGCGATAAGGAAAAATTCTTCAAAGGTATCTCCCAGGAAAATTTGCAGGTATTCCCATGAAGAACCACTACAGGAAAAAAAACCAAAAACAACAAACCCACCAAAATGAAGCAAAAACCAAAAAAAAACCAAAAATCCCAAACCTATTACTAATACCTTGAAAGGTAAATAATCCTAAACAAAGTCAAAATTTCCTATTCTGCTAGTTCTCTAACTTCAGCTTTGTGTACTCCAGGATTTAGCATGGCAGCTACAACCAGTTGGTAAATGGCAATTTTGATCCCTAACTCTCTGACAACAAGGAACAGAGAACTGTGCCCGTGCTTTCACACAGTCCTCAGCCTGAAAACCTAACAGCAAACAGGAAAACAAAGTGTCCCCCAAGCCTTGCCCATCAAGCAAGGACGGACAAGCTCCTCTGTGCTCCCTCCCTTTTTCCTCATGAAATCCCCATTAAGCATTTTCCAGTAGAAATCTTCACTCTTGGCTGTAAGCTACCCTGGTTTTGGCCAGCTGTGCTGCTGAGTCTCAGCCTCCTGCGGCTTTTCCAGCCTCGCTGCTCGCTGTGCCCCTTCCCTTCGTCGCAAAGGCTTTTTTGCTGTAGAGCAGAAGCAGAAGCCTGTCGAGGAAAGATGGAAAGCTGCTCCAGGAGCGCATGAAGATGGGCGTTTTCTCCTTCTGAGTGCCCAGCAAGAAGCCTTTAGAGCTCTGGGAGATGCCAGTGGCTGCTGGCACAGGGGCACACAGCAAGGCTGGGCGCTGCACGGGGCTGGAGCCGCAGCCCTGCTCAAAGGTCAGCCCCAGGAAGTTGTTCTGCTAAAGGGAAATAAATCAGGTGTTCTAACTCCACGGAGCAGAGGAAGTTGCTTTATTAACTGTTGGTTTTGAGACTGCACAGGCAAGGCTTGAAAAATGAAGTGAGGATGGCGCCTGTGTTTTGCATTATAATTCAATTTAGAAATACCACACACACACACACACACACGCAGGGCTTTATTGCTAATGGATGCACCAAGCAGACCTGACTGCTCTACATCAACAGCAAAACAAAGAACTGCACATCAGCAGCAGACTCTCATTAGCAGTAATGTTATTCCAGAGCCTGGAGTATCTGTCAGGCAAATGTAACTGCCTCTGACACCCACCACAGTTCCATTTCCCTGGCTGGGCTGATATGTTTCAAATCGAGGAACATCTGTTTTGGGCATGTGATGAATCATCTTCAACTATATTTCCTATTTCCTGCTATCCTGTGAGATCAGATACTGGAAAGAAGTGACATAACACTATGATTGTATTGTTTTTCAGCACTTCTGAAAGTTTAGATTTATTTTTTTTTTACTCATTTATGGCTCACTTAATGGTTTAAAACAAAAACAGACAAACAAACAAGTTCTGCGAGAGAGGATATTTCCATTTTTAGACTAGCAAGAAGTTGAAATAAAAATATTATGGACATCCTTCCTTTCATGTTGATAGTGAGTCGGCTGGGGTGTCTCACCTATCCCAAGAAAACAATTTGAGAGAGGTACAACGCTATTTCTGCCAGTGTCCTCCCCTTCAGCTGATAAATTGTCTCACTGGATGTGTTAGAACTGTAGCTTGCAGAGGTGTGGGGGAGTAAGCAAGAAACAGGTAAAGTGAGAGTTTATAAAAAACATAAAAAGAACACTGTGAAAGCCTTGGTCATAGAGGAATTTGGCAGTGAAAAATAAGACCCTTTGATTGAAATGTAAAATTCCGCACATCAAAAAAAAAGGATTATTATTCAGCAATGGGACCTGAGAGCATATCAGCACAGCACATGTAGGAAAATTTAATGTAGCTCTAGTGAGCACGTCTTCTGCATTTTAAATGAAAATCGAGAGCTATTGAGAAGAGTAAGGATGTTTGCAAAGTGCAGGATTGTGAGCAGCAGTACGAACACCTTCACGCACGAGCAAGCCCCGTTTGCCAGCGCTCAGAAGGGGATCCCTGCGCCCTCAGCTCCTCCACCTGCTGCTGCGACAGCGCCTGCTTCTCCAGGAATAGGGCTTGTCTTTACAGAAAGGCTCTTGGGCTCTTGCTCGGCTGGTAGAAGGCAACAGGTTCTGCAGGTTTTGAGTTCCCTTTGGTTTCTGGATGCTTTACATTATCCTGGATCACAGCAGGTGATTCTGGCTAGGCAGAAATGACTCTTTCACTCAGCTGCAGGTCCAAATGAGGATCCCAGCTTCCCTTGCATTCACTGGAATCTGAACAAATTAAATCAGGAATTTAATTGGGCTCCTAGGCCGCCATGCCAGCTCAGGAGAGCTCTGTCCCCGAGCTGCACAGAATTGTTTATTCAGCCTCCACAGCTGAATCCATCACAGCCGACCCTGAGCTTTCCCCCAAAAGCAAACTGCCACCTCAGCAGGGCAGCGAGAGCAGCACCAGCATCTCCACCAGCAGCATCTGCTGCCTCTCCCTGGTTTTATCACCCTGGGAAGCGCTGCAGATAAAGAAATTAGCACACAGAAACGAGCACAGTGTGGAACCCTCGTGTTTCCATTTCCCCTGCCCCGTCCCAGCTCTCACCATGGCCAAATGATGCCACTTGTCTCTTGCTCCATGATCCCAGCGTTGCCCACACCCAGGGAATTTAGGAATTTTGAGGCTGGTTTATTTCCTTTTGCCTGCAATCAAGCTTGGGCTGCATATATATATATATATATGTATGTATGTATGTGGACAACAACTTTATCTCTTTCTAAATGAATGTCTCCTGTGACTGAACTCTCAGGGAATGCTGTTCTTGAAATTAATCTTGAATGCTCTAATTAGAACGGTAGTGCTTACAGAGCTCTCTAATGGCTACTTTGAAGAAACAATTACTGTCTTTATTATGATAACCCTCCAGATGAGATACTACAGTTGACAAAAGATTATTAAACAAGTTATTATTCAGTCACTGGCTCACTTAGGCAATTCCTTGTGCATGTAATGGTGGAGGCCAACATGCCAGCGCTTAAAAGTATTCTAATACTGTGCCCAACTTTTTAATACTTTTTGGACAGTATGATATTGCAATAGATGGAGCTTTTTTTTTTAGTAAATCGATGGTAATTCTACTATAATTAGATCTTCATAAGAATGTATAAGGTGTGATTTGCATACAGAATTTTAAACCTTTTATTTTCACTTCTCTCTGAAATTAGCTTAGAAGGTCAGAACCTAAGACAATGGGCATTATTTCCCCTGTGAAGAATTGATTTAATCCAATTTATCTCTCCTTATAGCCACAGCCATCAGTCAATCAGAAATGGGACTTCAGGATAAACAATGTCAAGTCTTTGATAAAGCCTGATAAAAAAATCAGAATGAAAAAATGCAATCCTTTGTACCACCAAAAGCAGCGTTATTTGGGCTAAAGGAATTTTTATTTCTACAACCCTTGGGTTGTAGCTACTTGTAAAATATCTCATCAAGAAAGGCATTGCAGAATGCAAAGATGTTATCATAAGACTACCTATAACCACTTTGCTCAATTATTCTCCCTAGGGATGTCTGTTTGAATAAGTGAGTAGTCAGTGAGATTTTGAATTAGTCTTGTGTATTGTAACTTCCCCGCATAGCTCATATTCCTCTGCTGTGGAGAACACAAAGATCCTTTCTAAAAAGCCACTGCACCAAGTTTTCTAATCAGATTCTTATACCCTGGTGACTCTGCAGACCATTTTCTGATAGAATTGAGGCATGGGCTATGGAGCTAAAATAGAACAGGCTATTAAAAATGTTATCTCTATGGAAGCTTATAATAACAATACTAAAACAATTCCATGATAGAGAAGAACCCGCTTGGAAAAACGATGCATTAATTTAGAGTGACTGCCACTTGCAAAAAGCTTCCAGGGAGAAAGAGGTCTATAGAAGGAAGGTCTGGTATCAAGGAAAGCAGCTGCATCTCTAATGGCATAATTCACTATATTAGACAACAGCTTTAAAAAAGAATAAAATAAAATTTAAAAAAACCAAAAAAACAAATAATGCAATAATGACTGAATCACTGGTGATTGTTTTATCTGATCTCAGATTGGCTGGGCAACTGCCACACTTGGGATTCCCTAAATACATATCAATACATATAAATACATATGAGCAAAGTCTAAAAGTATGCAAGCAATAACGTAGCAAGGCGAAAATCTAATTTCCTGCATTTTGAAGTGCTTGGATGCTCTTTTGTTCGGCTCGTGCTGTGCTGGGATCAGCAGGCTGCGCTGGATTCTCGGAGCAGAACAAGGACAGGGCAGCAGCTGCGGTTCCTCTGCCGTTGCAGGCCCTGATCAGCACCAGGAGCTGCAGTTCTGGGTGTGCTGCTGGCAGAGATGAACTGGGAAGGACTCTGGTGATCCCCAACGAGGGGGATGGCGGCGCAAAGGGAGAGGGTTTCACCACGGATGGCTTCAAAGCGCCCCAGTCCGTCTCTGTAGCCTGATACACAATTCTCCAGCAGATTTCTTTCTCTTCAAATAACACCATTTGCCTCTTTCCAGCCGAAGGTATGCGTGAATATATAATAATAAAACAAATATAATATTAAAATAGCGACGCCTTGCCAAAATGGCCCACTGAGCATCCCCATCCTTGGTATCCTTCGTTGCCATCATCTAGCTTTTGTGGAGGCACTCACAATAATCTTTCATCTTCACCCATGTCTTAGTTACTTTAAAACACCTGGTGAACATGAGAGAAAAATTTTTGTGGAAAACATTTAGCACCTTGGACAAAATCAACTCGTGTGCCCAACAATCCGTACCCAGCAGCAGTGCTGGGCTGCCACCAGCCCTTGCTGTGGAGCTGCTTCTCACCCAGAGGAACAAGAAACGCTGCTTAAAAACGCACAGCCCGTCTTGCCACATGGGCGCTGGAAAGCCTCACCACGTCCCGGGATGTTGTGCCTTCCCGGGGTTATGTCCTTACAGCCGTGTCAAGCCCAGGGAGCTTCGTTTCCCGAGCAGGAATTTGGCAGCAGCTGGAGCAGCTCCCGGGTAACCCCGGCATCCCTTCGGCTGCCCTCCAGTCCCCGGAGGAGTTCTGCGAAAAGCTCTTTAGAAAGTTTCAAATCGCACGCAACAAATCGCAAAATAGCGTTTGTTCTCTGACTCAAAGAAACGAAGTTTGCGGGCTCAGGTGTCGCTACAAGAAATAAGGGTTTGTGTTTATGAGGGTGCTCAGAGCCCAAGCTTCCCCCGTGTGTAACTTCCACAAATCCAGCCTGGACTCTCCCAGGAGGAGCAGCTCCATCGCTCACAGCACATTCTTGCAGTCTGTGAGCCTTCCCAGCCTGCCAGCCCTGCAGCTGACACATTCTGGGAAGCCTGTCCTGGCTCACTTGGGCAGCTCTTTGAGGATTGAGGCTTCTTTGATGGTGCTCCCAGCGCTGGGAATCCCGCTCCAGCCGGACAGGCAGCTCGTTATCTTCCTCCCAGGGATGACCCCGCCGCAGCACCCAGCTCCTTTGAAGCCACCTATCTGAAGTTATTCTTATCTGTGTCATTGTCTTATATTTCCTCTTTGCTCCTTTAGCAGCCTGGTTTGGTTTAACTCCCTCCACGCCGGCAGGAAGCCTGCTCCTCCAAAACTGCTCTGCAAGGTTCAATCTTCTCCAAAATAGCTTTTTCAGGCTTGTTGGTGTTCTCCCTATACCCAACTGATAACGCTCCTCAGCTGGGCTTCCATCTAATGTAACACCTTTGTCCTGAGGTTGAACCAGAAATCCATGAGGGATTAGCAAACCACACAGCAAACTTTCTGTCTCATTTCAGCAGGCCCCTAAATAACTTCTGCAGCATTCTCCCCTGCTGTGGGACAGGTGTGAGCACATCCTTCCAGCACAGGACCAATTTCCAGTTTCAGGTAACACCTACGGGTAACTTGACATCAATGGTATGTAAATACATTCCTGGGCCCAGCAGCTGATATCAACCAAGATTTTTTTTTTTTTTTTTTTACAGATTTCTGTGGTCCATGACTGGAAAGGAAGAGGGTTAGAAGAGCTGAAATGTGACATTCAGTTATTTAGCTTGAAACACTGGAAGAATTTACTGAACTGTTGTCATGGTGGTGGTTACATAAGGCCCTGCAGGAAAGAAATAGAACCCAAGACATACAAGCATTTCTAAAGTGCAAACATTTAAATAGCAGCTTCTGTTTAGTTCGTAGGGTTTTCTCACCTCCTCACTTCAGCTACAGTTCTCCCACATTTAATTAGCTCCCTCCAAATGGATCCCAGATCACGTCATGTCTAATGCATGGTCTCTATCAGATGTTCCACCTCTAGCTCTGCCTCCAGCAAATATCTACTTGTTTGAATTATGGATAGCACTGCTGCACTGATAGAAGGATGCAGAGTGCCTGGGAAACACAGATTTTTCATAATTCAGGACAGAATTTTAAATGCAGTATCCTAACTCACAGTTTTCAATGTCTAAAAGGCTTCAGTGAAACGCCAATGTGAGTAAAATAATATTTGCAGCTTCCGACGATCATCTCCAATGCTTTCTCCGATGTGTTAATGGCTCGGGCAATTTAATTTACATACAAAAGCACGAAGTGGAAAGCAGTTTCCTTTGAACACCTGTAGTACTTTCTCTGGATATACTGGGGGATATTGCAAGTGCTTCAAGTGAAGATACACGAGGAAAGCACTAGCCAGAGTTCATTAACTTCTTTTACTAAATACCAAATAATCGTGTTTAACTTGAAAGTGTTCCTGTTCAAAGAGATCCTACTTTTATCTCCTCAGTCTCTAAAGAAGGCTGTGGGAGAAAAGGCTCAAGCAATGTACTTTTCCTTTTCTTTAACTTGAAGGACACACATCTGAATCCTTCCAAAGTTTCTTTGCCTTCTTTATTCTGGAGAAAGAGCATGCATATTTCATCCCACTTTTCCTCCTTAAACTCCTTCACACCTACCAGAAGATGTCTGTACTCCTTTGAAATGTGGTCTAGTAACCAGAGGACACAGGCTGCAGCTGATTTCCATAACAAAACCCCCTCGACAAATGAAATAAACACTGGTTTGGGAATTGTTGGTACCCAAGCAGTTCACCCTTAGGATGGCATGGCTGGGGTTCCACAGGATCTTTGTGCAAAAGGCAGAGCTACTCACATCCATTGCCTGAGCAGGAGATTTGTCAGATGTTTTACTCAAAGAAAGAAGCAGAAATGCTGAGAGACTCCTTGAAGCACCCTTGGGCTGCCATGGACAGCTCTGAGCGAGCAGGGCAGTGCAGCAAGGTGACAGTGGCACTCAGAATTGGCAATAATTCCAGGCTGGCCATCCCTGCACCACAGGAGCTGCACGGGTTGGAGCAGAAGAGTCCCTGCCCTGGACCCCTGCCTCGGGGTTCTTCTCCGAAGCGTGCAAATCAAACAGCCCCGCCACAAATACTGCCTTGTACAGCAGTTATCACAGAATTCATATCTCTTACTTGTGATAAAACTCAGTTCTCGTGCTCCATTCGCTGACTTTGCTGCACTACACCTGCAACGGGAGTAGATGAAGGAACAAAGTGAATTTTTCAATTTGACCTGTTGTTTGGAATTCCAGTAAAAGAAATTTTGGAACAGTGTGAGCCCACACTTTCTGTTTGATCTTTTAACATATTCATATTTGCAAGTACCTAAACTAATTTCAAGATAAACTAATTGGGAAAAGCTTTAAATCTCACGAACACGCCTGAAGATTTTAAAAGCCGGGCCTAGAAAATGGTATTGGTCTATTAATAAATATCAAGGACATTTTTTTGCCAGGTCTGTTAAATGCTTCCATCAGCTCAAAGTGTATTATTTTGTAGTCAGAAGGGTGTTAACCTTTTAGTTATGTGGGAACAATAATAAATCCATCCTCTTCTAACATGGTTTATCAGGCCATGATGATACTTTAATAAATAGCAACGAGCTCTTTATTCAACAGTACATAAAACATAACTAGAATTTTGGTTAATGACTCATAACAGTTATTCCTTATTTTGCTACTTATTTTCTTCTTTTTTTCCTTTTTTTTTTCTTTTTTTTTTTTCAATTCCCTGACCTATTGTCCCCGCTATCCATAAGATACTTATGTGTAATCCTTAAGAAGTGAGATTTATCATCATGCCTTTGAAGTACAAAGGATCACAAGCCTCTTTCCGGATGGCTAAGATGCATTTTTCCAGGCAGTGCACCATTTTTAAGTGTTTCTTTTCTCGTTCACATGCCACGGATGTCACTGCACTCTGCACACAATGATTTACCAGGGCTCCCATCTGTGGACAGCTGCAGGATTGGAGAAGTCAAGGGAGATCTTTAAACTTGACCTGCCAGTGCCTGCCTGAGCTGCTGGCTTGTGAGCTCTCCGTGTGGGAACGAAATAACTCTGGGCTCTGTCTGGCATCTCAGACATTAGCCAGGTCTCTGGCAATTAATGACTTTTCTAAAAGGTGATTTCTGTAGTAGAAAATTAAATGTCTTTTCTAGAGCGACCAGAGACTTTGTGTAATACCAGAGGTGCCTATGTCAAAAGCATTTCTGAGTGCAAAAACACTTCCAGAGACAATACAGAGATCAGCAACATTTTCTGCCAATGTGGGATTGTCTGGAGATACAAGTTTTGCAGGAAAATTGATTCAAGATCCATGCGGTACAAGAAAAGAAAGCATTTTTGGGTTGTGATGAACTTTGGGCAAATGCTGCAAGAGAGCCCACATCTGAAAAACCACACTGAGGAACTGGCAAGAAAGGTACCAGGCTTAAAAAGGAAGGACTGAGAGAAGAGTGAATTTGTTTGCTGTGTGTGCAAAAGATCCTTTGGATCCCTCCCGTATCCAGGACTGGGATAGAAAGGGAACAGCAATGGCCCAGGCAAGCAAGGGGCTGTTTATGGATATTTCGTCTCAGAAACCACCAGCAGCTTTAGCTTTAGAAAAATGGGAGAAGGATGCTCATGCTGGTCTCTCTGTCTCTAGAGATCGGGAGAGGGATCCGATCCAAGCCTACTGCTGCTCCTGGTAGTGGGAGATACAAGGGGAGAAAATGAGTAAAATGGGCATCTAGAGGGATGTTTTGGAAATCACTGTTCTTATGTTATCTGATTGCTGAATTCTTCTGGCCTCCCTGCAGCTGTAGTTCTGTATAAAGGCAGCTAAGCTGCAGTGTTATGAGCAAGGGTTTGACAAAGAATAGCCTGCAATCTATTTATTTCCATCTGCAAATGTGTACATCTTGCTCTTCAAATCTGCATAATGAGAAGTGTAGTAGAATCCAGATGCTCATGTGTTGGATACACATTCAGCTTATTGGAGGGGCACTTCTGATGCCTCAGCTCCAGACCTGATGCGCTTTGAAAGTCAAAGCAAAGTCTCCCATCCATTGAGGGAACCCTGTCCTGACACTGCAGGGGTTTTCCATCCTTATCAAACGAAATTCCACCTCATTATTTGAAGATTTTCCTCCAGCAACCAGTCCTCCTCTGAAAGGTCTGAGCAAGCAATCTGCTCCCCTGAATCTGAGAAGGCATTTCCAGCCCCAAACTGGTGGACAGCCCCATCTCCCCAAGAACAACAGATCATATTTTCAGACCTCCACCCCTGTCATCTCCAAGGAGGCAAGCCAGGCTTCTGCCTGCATCCTTGCAGGACCATCTACCTGGCACACCAGGGCTCTGCAGAACTGCTTTACTTCCCTGCTTCTCCTTTACTTTTTACATTTTTAACTAGGCTGTATTCTCAAGTTGGAATCTGCCAGCTGAAGTGGAACCTCGGTCTGATCAGGACCATTGATCACAGGATAACAAAATAAAAAAGATGTTTTAGCAAAATTCAAGAATATTTTCACCATACCCATTCATATCAGATATATTTTAACCTTTTTGTAATCTCACCCTCTCAGATCCCAAACCAGCATCTTTAGAAGTGGAAAAGTATCAGTATAAAGAATTAAAATAATTTCTCAATGCAATGATGAAATTGTCATTGTCTTTTTCCTCAGTAGCCAAAGACAGTAATGAAATACTGCATTTTTAATGAAGTCTAACACTCACCGTGTCAAAAATGTATTAAAAGTTACAAAGGAAGCTTCATTTTAACTCTGTCCCACAGTAGCAGATTACCAGGAGAATATTTTCAGATTGCTTGACTTGCTCTGGGGGCAAGAGCTCTTTGCACACCGTGTGATTTCTGCATATGTCTGCACAGCTTTTTGTAAAAGTGTTTTGGCAGCTGTTCCAAAAACCCAGATCTTTTTGTATCTTTTTTTAAAGTGGGGTAAGATGGAACAATATCACATTCTGATTTTGTATCTCGCTGTATATTCTGCTCGGGTGTAAAAGATGACATGAATTATTACCGAAGCTGGTTAGAGTACCCTCAGTCAGAAAATGCTATTTGTTCAACAAAGTAATGAATTTCGGTACAATAAACCTGCATTTGCTCATCATTTTCCTAATGGCTGGTGCTTCCAACATGACAGAAAACAACTGCATATTGATAAATATGAAAAAAAAAAAAAGAAAAAAAAAAAAAAAAAAAAAAAAAGAAAGCCTCGAGCTACTTAAAATAACTCTCTGAGGCTGGGGAAAAGAACGGCGCTTTTACCAATTCTTTATCTGGAGCTGTGCGACAGGGCCCTCTGCCGTGCGAGCGCCGGCAGGAATGGCACTGATGCAGCTGGGCAGAGAAACCCCGCTGCCAGCAGGGCTGCACGGGAGCTGCAGGGCTGCATGGGTGCTGCAGGGCTGCACCGGGGCTGCAGGGCTGCACAGGGGCTGTAGGGCTGTACAGGGGCTGCAGGGCTGCACGGGAGCTGCAGTCTCCATGTGCCTGGCTTTGCAGGGCTGAGGTGTCCGGGGTTTGCAGGTTGATGTGTTTAGGGTTTGTAGGGTTGATGTGTTTGAGTTTACAGGGTTGAGGTGTTGGGGTTTGCAGGGTTGAAGTGTTCAGGGTTGAGGTGTTGGGGTTTGTAGGCTTGAGGCTGATGTGTTCAGTTTTCAGGGTTCAGGTATTTGGGGTTTGCAGGTTGATGTGTTTGGGGTTTGTAAGGTTGATGTGTTTGGGTTTTGTAGGCTTGAGGCTGATGTGTTCAGTTTTCAGGGTTCAGGTATTTGGGGTTTGCAGGGTTCATGTGTTTGGGGTTTGCAGGGTTGATGTGCCCAGGTTTTGTGGGTTGATGTGTTTGGTGTTTGCTGCAGTTTAAAAACCTCTTTCAGGGCAAACGAGCATTATTTTCCATTTAGCCCGGGCTCCTAAGGAGGTCAGACACATCTCCCACCCTTGTCAGGTGGCAGAGCCATCTGGCTGAGCTCGGGCTGATCTGATTTCTGTTTCATCAACTCAACTCCCCAGCCCCTTGAAAGAGAGACAATGGCCTTTTCAATGGCCGGAGCTCTTTCAGCCTTTGTTGCTCTGTTTAAAGAGTTGATGTCTCTTGACCTTGTAAATGTGGCCATTCACAGTGTCTGTAGTGCTGGAATGCGCTCTCAGAACACTCCAGCCTCCTTTACATCATCTAAGGCAAATGTTTGTTTATGAAAGTTGAAGTAAAACATTCCCATGATCAAAAGAGAAATGGACAGGCACCTGGTACACAGAGTAAAGAGATCCCGCCTAGGAGGGAACTTCTCCTGTTTCAGCTCCTGTTCTGAGTCCAATTAGGACAGATGAAAAGGAAGATTTTTTGTGAAATAAATGACAAATATCTTCAGGCTGACATTCTAGAAGATGGTGAACACTTCAGACTGTTCTTGCAAGTCAAGAGGTGGATTTTATAGATGTCTTTGAGAACAAGGTTGAGACAGTTACCTTCCTTGGAGAAAGAAAGAAAGGGGCAGTAAAATCATCTCCTGGCTGTTCTGGCAAGCAAAACCATCCAACAGAACAGAGAGAGAAAGCCCTGCAACAAAAGGCATTGTCATTTAGAGACAGGTTGGGAGTAGGCAGTTACGTGCTTCCTCTGGATGGAAGTCATGTGTTTGGGAGAAGAAAATGCAGTTGATATTTGAAATCAGAACAATGATTGTTTTGAAAGAACAGCACAAGCCTTCTTAGCAGAAAATTACAGAGAAGTCCTGTTCAAGGTTTTGTATCAGACTTATCAGAGACAGTTTGTATCCTGCCTTGGACAAACATGGCAAGTCACCCTGCAGGTGCCAATGCAATTGAATGATTTAACATCAAAGAACTACTCAAATAATGCATAACAATAAAACATATAATAAATATTATAATAAATACTCCAGAGAATAAAAACGACAATCAAAAGACATTCTTAATAAAAATGCTTCTGTCGTATTGACATTAAAATCAAAGTGTTCCCGCATGCTGTCACATGTAGCTTTAAATGAAGCCTCATAATAAAATTAGAATTGAGTAGCAAAAGCTCTCATGTTCAACCCTCTTAGAAGCAGTGGCAGCGAGGGATTCAGATTAATGCAGTGTATTGTTACAAGATCATTTCCCCTGAAATGGAGTTCCTTAATTTATTTGGTTAAAAGGTGGTTAATACTCTGATGAATGAGAGCTTTTAAATTTTCTGAAAATGCTACTGTTGTAATTTCAGACGTTGTCAATATAAATTTCCCGTACTTTTTAAACACTGCTGATCACTTCCACTGCTGGTGTCTGTGGGAAGGAGTTCCACAGACATTGCCTCTATTCCTAAGGGCAATTTAAAAATCGCTGTATTGCAATTATATTGAATATCTCTTTGGCCTTACATTAACATAAAAATTAATGAAAGTCCTGATTTACCTTTCCACTATTGCTCATTATTTATGCCATTTAATCATCTCTACCGAGAGCAATAATTTAACTGTTAACTGTTCTCACCCTACCCATAGGCAATATGCAAGGTTGTCTCTTGGAGCAGTTTTGCTGTGAGTCAGTAAATGTTTGAATGCAGTTGTGGAAATTTGGACAATCCCTCCCTTTCTACTTTTCAGTTTGGCAGGGCCAAGGAGGAACAGCACTCCTGATATAAAAATCATGATGTCAGCCTTAAGTCTAAATTTGTAAGCACAGTAAAATCAAGAAAACTTATAAAAGCTCCTCCATGAGTCTTTCTAGAGCTGTTTTTTGTGTTAGCAGACAAGAATGACTTCATGTACAATCTATTCCTGGCACTAAATGTGTGAGCCATCATTCAATGGAAAGATAACTCTCAGCCTAAAATGCCAAGTTTCCATCTTGGTGCTGCAGACAAAAGTCCTCCTGTTCTGATAGTGGGATGTATCTTTGACACTCAAGAGTTAAACAAGTCTGTCTGCTTCACACATGGGCCCTATTCAACTATGGGTTAGAAGCCAGAAAAGCTGCGGAATGCATCATGGAATGGTGTGGGCTGGAAGGGTTAAATCCCACCCAGAGCCACCCCTGCTGTGGCAGGGACCCTTCCCCTGCCCCAGGCTGCTCCAGCCCCAGTGTCCAGCCCAGCCTGGAGCCCCCTCTGAGCTCTGTCCAGCAGCTCCAGGTCCCTCCTGAGCTGGCCCCAGGGCTGGGGCAGCTCTGCAGGTGGGCTCTCACCTGAGGGGGCACAGGGGCAGCTTTCCCCCCTGGATCTTTTCTCACGCGGGTTTCGGAGCAGCCCAGGACAAAGTTGGCTTTCTGGGATGCCAGCACACGACGGAGCCCAGAGCATCAAAGATTATCCACAGAGCTCCAGGTTCAGTCTATTTCTTTTTTGGGCATCTTGAAGTTCCTCTTCTACCAACTTCTGTTGGCAAAGATGCTCAAAAAAGCACTGACAGAACAGTTCTGTGGAGAGCTTTCTGCCTTGATCTGTTCAATCTAAATAAAACACATCACTTCAGAAACCTGAGCTGCCTTTTGTAACCACAAAACCTGGTGGATGTTACTGAGGAGGGAAGAGCAGGCAGACTCACACACCCCCTCAGGAGTTCCTGTCAGTCCCTGGGGATGCTCTGAAGTTTATATCATCACTCTGCATGTCACAGCCTGCCAAACTGTGGTCTTCAGATCACAAACATGTAATAGGAACACAACTCATAGTCTGTGGCGCATCTGTAGAGTCATATTGTCTTTCATTTCTAATTAAAATTCTCATTACAGTAACAGTGGTGGTGGTTTCTGCAAGAAACGTTCAGGGCTGACAGTTTTCCATTGATCCAACAACTTGATCTCTAACTCTTCTTGCCTCACTTTAACCTCCTACCCTCACTGCCAGTGATTTCTGTAGGACTGGTGACACTTTGTAAATCAAAATACATCCAGGTCGCTGGTTTGTGCCCTGGTAATGTCATGTCCGTTAGTCTGGAGACATATTTATGGAGAGCTCAGCATGGGCAGTTATCACTCTTCTCCTCCTCCTCCTCACAATGTGATTCAGTGATTTCCAGGTTCCCATAACAAATGGAACTGCAGAGTATTTTGGATGGAAAGAGGCCTCAGGAGGCCATGTACCACAAACCCTGAGGCACTAGGAGTCCCACCTGGGGTGATCCCAGATTTCTGCTGAGAGGTGGAATGCCCTGGCAAAAGAACTCCGTAGCCTGTTTCAGGCCTATTAATTAATGAATGTACAACAAAATGCCTGAGCACTGAACACTGCATAGCGAACTGAAGTTTCAAATTGTTATCCTCTGGAGACAATCATAAGGTAGGGCTCAGTTTAGCAAATGCATCATTTTATGATATGCCTTTGGCACTTGGAGGGAGTTTTTGAAAGCAAATATGTAAAGCTGAATACTCAAGAAAGTCTTCAGGACCTTCAGAAGAGCCAGGAGGCTGCAACAAAACAGTTTCTGCAGCACATGAACATGTTTCTCAAAACCTGCTCAGATGGCTATCCTAATCCATTAGATGCCTAAACTGTTTTCCTAATACTTCTTTAGTTCTGGTGGTTTGTGTGGGTTATTTTGTTGTTTCGGGTTTTTAAAAATCTGCCCTAAGACAGGCAAGACTCAGCATTCTTATTATTAAAAGACAGCTGTATCTAAAGCGCCATTTAAAATCTGTTTGTTGCAAATTTCCTTCATTTGGTCGGGGAAAAAATAAAACCAGGCAAAAGTAACATCTAAAAGTTCCTGCTCCTTGCTAGACTATTATTAATTTCTAACTAGGACAATTTAATTGCATCTTCACTGATTTACAACAGTTATTGGCCACAGTAATCAAACAGCTATTAAAGCAATTTGAAGCATTATACCTTTCTAAGACTGTATTTGTTTTGCGACGTTTTCTTTATAAATAATATGCATTAGTTTGTAACATTATCCTCATCAGCCCAGAGGGCTGCTGAAAAGCAGCAGTTACGTGAAAGATTGAATTTCAGCATTTCAGGTCCTATTATGCCGGGTAATTAAATGAGAACCTCTTCTAATTGTAGTGCATCAAAGCCCGACAATGCCCCGGCAGAAGTGGCGTGGTGTTCTGATCATTAGGCTGGGAAAATGCGCTTGGAAAAGGCACTTGGAAAATGTGCTTGGAAAACGTGCTTGGAAAATGTGCTTGTCATGACTTAGGAACTGCTCGGGATGGGCATGGTGTGCGGTGTGCGGTGTGTGGGGCAGTGTGCGGTGTGCGGTGTGTGGGGCAGTGTGCGGTGTGTGGGGCAGTGTGCGGTGTGCGGTGTGTGGGGCAGTGTGCGGTGTGTGGTGCAGTGTGCGGTGTGCGGTGTGTGG
>VWZN01021489.1:241502-303980 GCA_013396955.1 Regulus satrapa
GTGAAGTGTGAGAAAGTTGCTTGTTTATGAGAAAAACTCAAAAACTTTGAAATACGTTTATGGTTTTGGAAGGAAATAAAAAAAGACTTAATGGTTTCCTGAGTACATTTAAAAATCTGATTTTTTTTTTTTTTTGTGCCCAAAGAGGAAATCTTAAGTAAATGAAAGGAAAGCTGATGTCCTCTGATGCAAAAGAGGGGTTGGACCACGGGATTCTGTTCATTAACTGCAGCAAGCAGCCCCAGGGTGTAGATGTTGAAATACCCCCACCAACGTGTTTAGAGTTTTATTACTTAGGTAACTGCTGCATTTTGCTGCTTGGTACCATTTTTCAACTGGGCAGCTCTTCACTTGGAAATATTTTTGAAACGGATACAACTTACAGGACAATCGGCTTTTAAAATGGGGCTGGCATCCCACATTTGCTTAGATGATTCTCTGCTTTTGGTGAGCTGTAAATTTAATGTAATTTGACCATTTTGACTTCAAGTAGATGTATTGAGGTACAAACAGACAGATCTTTTAATGCTTTTCTGTAATGCTGTATGCTGTTACAGAAATGAGCTGTTTAACTGCCATGGAAAGATTTGTCATTCCAAATGACTTGTGAAAAGCATTGTAACTTCATGTAACCATTGAATTTTCCCTTCTGATTAGGAGTGAAAGTTAACTTCTGGAGTTTTTGTTTCTGTCCTTGTGAGATTCCGTTTTCTAACCGGCTCTCCTGCCCGAGGGTGCTGTTCCTTACCAGCTCGAGCCAGTGGAAATTGATGCTGCCAGGTTTCTGCCCTCTCTCTCCCAAACTGAGCTGCCCTCTTTTTGTGCCAACCCTGGCATGCCTCTAATTCCCCTAGAAGCTGCTTCAGGGGAGATAAAGCACATAAAATGCTTTTTTTTTTTTAATAAAAGAAAGGGTGAGTTTGTATCACCTTGGGATCAACTTACTGCTTGAATAAGCAAGAAGGGGGGAGGGCCAGCAGAGCTGAGCTGGGTCCTGCAGCCCAGCAGTTGCCGTGGTATGGCTTTAATTTGTCCCTGGGACACTCCAGTAAAAAAAAGGGATTGTTCTGGGAGCTGCTTACATCATCTGCCCACTGCAGGATATTAAACACTGCGAGGTTAGAGAACATGAGAGGCACTCTGTAAACGATGCAGCTTTGATTGCTGTGTCGGGTGGAGGTTTTTCTCATTTTGCTGGTTCTGTATCACAAAGAAAAGCGAGGCTTACGTTAATATACGGCCATTTCCTCGTGCAGGTAGAATGTGCTTTTTGATGGTTGAGATAAAATTATTTTGCTATTAACCAAGCACATGCTATCACCACCCTCACCACAAAGAAAGAAAAGCCCCAAACCCTGAGTTTCTGGCACTCTTGTTTCAAAGAGGATTGGTAGCACTACTTTTTATTAGAGTTGTCATTAGGAGAGTTTGGTTTTAGTTTCTTACAAATTCCCCAACCATTAACTGTTTCAGCTAAAGGATTCCATGCCAAGCATCTGCCTCAGATTGAATTTTTTTTTTTTTTTTAATTTTCCAGAACTTCAGCCAAGAATTCAGTGGTTTACATGAACAGAGCTCGTGGAGAGGGGTGGGGGTAGAAACTCTGGATTTTCCTTTGTTTAAAAATAGTTGCTGACCTCTTGTTTGAGAAGCACTGATACCCTGATGAAACGTGCCAGGAGGAGCCTTGGGAGATTGCTGAGAAAACAGTCCATGGGTGATTTGATGGCATGTCAGGTTAGCAACATTTGAAAGGATAATTTTGCTTATGACAGGGAAAGAGTCCATGTGTCCTTAGAGCTAAAATTCACGGGAATTGCTGTGCACTGGGCGTGAGCTCTGCCCTCCAGAGCTCCAGGTACTCTCAGGGGCAGTGTCCACCCTTCCTTCTTCTTTTTTCCCCCCCCACCCTTCTTTTTTTTCCCCCCCTCCACCCTTTCCATCCTCGTGCTCTGTCCCTCCAGGAGACCCTCCTGGAGGAGAAGCAGAGCTGGGAGGCTGTGAGCACCCAGGGGTCTCCCTCGGGGGGCAGGCAGTCGGGCCCTGCTGCTCTGTGGTGCCATCCCCAGTTGGGATTCCCGCTGTGCCCAGCGCCATCTGCCTTGTTTGGAGGCTGGAGCCAACCACTGGCCCGGGTCTGCTCAAGTGTCTTGGATCCAAAGTCTCATTTCCAGCCGGGTTGCTGCTGTGGGTGTGCTGGTGGAGACAGTAATTATGCCTTATCCATCTTTATGCTTTTAAATCGTTTTTTCACGACTTGAAGTGGAGGTTTTTGGGGGTTTTTTTTGTTTTTTTTTTTACTTTCTAATCGCGTATCTCTCTGGAAATGGCCAGAATGTTTGATTTTTTTGCACTGTAGAACCAAATGGCCTCTCACTCTGCTGGCGTGAAATAAGAGTAGCAAATAGAATAAATAACTGCTGTGGGGAGGTTGATGTAGTATTGACTTCTCAATACGTGTTAATTTTCACTGATCAGAACATGGGGGAAGAGGGAGACTGAGTTTTGCTGCCCCTTAGTGAGGGGTGAATTATATAATCCTCAAAACTCCTGAGGGTTTCAATTTTGCTACAGATTCATGTAAAATCTCCTAGAGCATTGATGTGCGTTACAGCCTGTTGTTATTCCGTGCATTCCCACATTTTTAGTGACGAGTTTAATCTCGTTTTTCTTTATCTCCTTTGCTCTTTTGGTGGGATGTGAAATTTGGTGGTGTTGTGCGGCTTTGAGCTGTCTGCATGGAAAAGGTGCTTCTGTTTGTGCACAGCTGTAATTTGGGATTTAGTCTCGACTCCTGAAGCTAGAAAAGGCCCCACGTTTTCTGGGCAGTGTCTGTGCTGTGAAATGCTTGTAGGGGCGACTTTGTGCGTGGCGGGATTTGGCACCGACCTCACCAAGGAGAGCTGCACCTGCCTGACCCGAGTGTGAAGCCTCTGCCTCCTGGAAAAGCTGAGGTGACACTGCTGAGCTTGTGGTTCTTCTTGACTGGGTCTCTCGTGCCCATCCTGCTGTGCCGTCAAATCTTTGTCTTTCATTTTTACTTTTAAAAAGAAGTGGTTGTATTTTATTTGGCAGAGTGACTAATTGCTGTATTTCCCATCTTTTATAGGTGCTCAGAAAGACAGTGTTGTATGACAGATGTTACTGAGCTCATTCTGTATCAAGTGCCTTTGTGCTTCTCTTTTTCATAATTATACCCTTGATAATTTCAGAAAGAAATCTACTGAAGGAATTCAGAAACAGGGAACTCTCTTCCCATGTATATATGTGTTTAACGTGCTCCCTTGTCATTCCATCACAGTGAGAAAAGGGAAGAGCAAGGAATTCTGAGCGGTGTTCCCTATTTTCTGTAATTCTCTCCCCAGCTGCACGTGCAGATGTGAATGCTGAGGTAACCTGTCAGATTTCATTTGTTCTTCTGTAAAATGGGAATGACTATAGCACTTGATTACCTTTTTGTCATCATAATGTGGATAGCAAAAACATTTTTTTACTTTGGGGTAAATTGCAAGTTCTTTTCACAGTAGTACCTGCAGCTGCTTAGGGAGCACCGTGAATTATTGTTTTGTTTTTACTGAGGGATAACCCCACTCTGATAAAAGATCAGGATCACACGGCAGCGCTCAGCAGTTCGCTGCAGGTGCCCACGAGCTACATTTTCATATTGATTCCATAAGCTGATGTGTTGTGCTTTGGAATGTCAGCAAGCTGGTAAAAGGAATTTTTCCAATTGTATGTGACATAATGGAATTAGAATATTCTCCTTTTTCCTTTGGAGTGTCAGGAGCAGTCTGGAGATAAAAGGGTGGCGCTGACTGGTCTTGAAAGACAAATGTGGAAACACCTACAGTGCAAGGTCCATCTGGAAGGTCTTTATTGCATTATACCCTTATTCAAAGGACCAGGGATTCGTGGGTTGCCTTGGCTGTTTCACGGATTAAAATTGGATATCGCTGCAGTTCAGGCTCAAAGCTTCACAAGTCCTCAAAGCTTCAGGCTTCCATTGAACTTTAGTCTTGGTTTTGAAAATTCATTTAGAATTAAATTAGCTGTAGCGATGAAACTGTGGCACTTTAATAGGAATCATCAGATGACATTTAAACATGATCCTGTAGTGCAGTCATGTCAGAACCGGTTTGAGGTAAAAAAACCCATGCCTTTAGGCAGTATTGTTCAGGAAAGTCACAAAATGCAAATGGCTCCTTTGAACAGAGCTTACACTGATTTGTTGTTGTTTAGAGAAGAGGAGAAGGCTCCACCTTTGTCGGTTGCGGAGTTGTGTGAATTGGAATTGAACGCACAGTTCCGAGTGCCTCTAAAGTTTGGATCCTGATCTAGACCCTGAAATGCATCTCTCACTTTATAGAGCAGGCCAATTCAACAGTGCATCCAAACCCGCTGAGACGTCACTCTAAACTGAAACCTAAACTGGAGCAGTGTTCTGACCCTTTTTGTACCTTGTGCTGCTCTCACCTGTCCCTTTTTTCCTTTAGTGTGTCCCACTGGAGCCCTCGGTCTCCAGGGCTTACTAGTTTATCTTCAGTTTTCCTAGCTCATTATTTTATAAGTGTGGACTTTCCTGAAATTAAAGGTGAGATTTTAGTGTCAGAATGGGTACACGAAGACTTGCCAAGGCACTGGCACAAACTGCTGGCTGACAGAGTTTATTTATCTAGCAAGTCATGGTTGCTTGGTGAAGTGCCTTCAGCCCACCTTGTTTTCCATGCAATTTCCCTTGCAATGAACAAAACTGGATTTGATGTGTCAGACATTCATAGCGTTGCTCACAGTCAGATAATAGTTTACTTTTTTTTTTTCCCCACCTCAGCATTCACATATTCCTTTGTTGGAAGAGGGGGATGTTCAGGATGCCAGGTATAATTTGGCACTGCTAGACCATGTAAGAGTTGAAGTGATTTGGAAATTTTTCTCTTTTTGTGGTAATTATTCTATTTATAAGTGATAGGTGCGATTCAATTAGACCTAATTCAGTATCCTTCATGAGAGAATGTTTGAAACAATCCCTTTGAGTCCATTTGCTCACGTTATTAAAGGCCATTTAATGCAAGTTACAATGTTAAATGTATTTTTAAATGTATTTATCCCTGATTACTTGTTGGTTTAGCCTCTACAGAAATGAAATGTAACCAGAGTTTCCTTACTCTGCCCTGTGTCAGGCCTGGCTCGGTTTCTGGACTCAGAGAGAAGCTCTGGTGGAATTTTGCTCTGGAGTTCTATCAGCACAGCAGTTACCCATTTCATGTATCGCTTTATCAAATGCTGGTTTCTGGCTTCCTCTGCTGCTGAGAATTCCTGGGTGTCAGGTACACAGGGAGGCTGGGAAGAGAGCCCAGCATTTCCATGGAGTGTGGGTGTTTGGCTTCTTACTGCTGATGGGGCTTGGAACCGACTTTTGGGTGTCACTAGAAAGGCTCAGGTTCTTGTTTGTGGCCATCAAGGGAACGGCCTCTGCTCAGGAGGGGGATTGGAGTCCCCCCATGTCCTTTAGAGGGAGGGATTGGCTCTCTGGGCTGCAGCTGGAAGTGTTTTCTGCCTTGGGCTGGTGGGAACAGCTTAACCTGACACAGGTGCTGGCAGTGCCAGCGCTGCAGTCGCAGGTGAGCCTCATTCCCCCCAGTGATCCCGGTGAGCACGGCCCCTGGCTCCCGGGGTGCTCGGCACTGCTTGGGAATCCATCCCACTTGCACTGACTTCTCACTGAAGGTGAGATCCTGCGCTGCTCTCTGCTCTGCTGATCACAGCAGGGTGAGGAATGCTTCCAAGCTGTAATTCACATTGATGGCATGCTTTGACTCTGAAAGGACCTTTCTTCTTCCATCTACACAGTGAGTTTGTCTTTCTGGGCATCAAATGGGGGTAAAGCTCCCTTTTCTGTTACCTGTGCTCTGTTCTGTGCATTTGGTTATCCTGATATTACTATAATAAGGTATCCAACCTTAGAAAACAAATTGGGAGTTGCCAGCCTCTGCTTTTGGTAAATTTCTGTTTGTTTATGAAGAAAGACGCTTGGATTTCTATTGAAATTTACTCTACGAAAGTGTCACAAAAGTAAATAGCACTTTACATAAGTACAGGGTGAATATACACCCACCCAGCTCAACCCCTCCCTCTTACGATTTTTAATTTGTCTCACCACATTTCAGGTTTTAGCTCCTCTTAACTGAAAATGAAATCAAACAGAGTGAGCTTTTGGGAAACTGTTTTGAAGAACAGAAAATGCAAACCACATGGTACATTCCTGATGTGAAGATTTAGTGGAGAAATCTTTCTTCATTGGGAAAACAAACTCTACTGGGTTTACTAAGTGACATTTCAAAGCACTTGGAGATGAAAGGACTGTGGTCTAATTCATTGCATATGTGATATTTCCTAGTGGATAGGTGTTACATTGGAAAAGAGGCCAGGGCAGTGCAGTAAAACTGAGGGGGTTTCGCTCTGAATTTGTAGTTTAAAAGTGAGTCTAATCCCATTTTTCTATCTAAAAAGTGGCAGCAAGTCACAGTTAGAGTAACCGTTCAGCACTTGGCACTGTACTTCTTTTACAATGGGATGTTCTCAGGCTGTCGCAGTTTCAGCTGAGGTTTCTCGTGCTGTGTGTTTCTGACTGATTCGGAAAAGTCTCTGAAGTGGTTCAGTTGTTTCAGAGAACAAAGGCAGCTGGAGAATCCTGAGTTCCAGCCAGCTACAATAATTTCCAGGAGCAGCACTACTTGGGTTAAATCCTGTAATTTTCACTTTTGGAGGCAAAGATAGATGGTGTTTTGCTTAATCTCTCTTTCTGAAGTGATGATGATGTATGAATGCTAGCATTCATTTTTACTAAGGGAGATTCATGACTGCAGATAACTCCTGCATACGCGTCCCTGCATTACAAAAAGGCACATGAAAAGGGGGTGAAAATATTTTGAAGCATTTGGTTGAATCCCACAAAAAAAATCTATTCAAAGTTGCCCGACTTCTCGAGTCTGGAAATTTGGTTTAGTCCACTCTTGGTGCAGAGTTGAGGTGGTGGCAGCAGCATCATTCGGGGAGTCTTTGGAGGAGCAGGCTGCCTGTGGGATGGCAGAGCTGCAGGTGGATTTTTGGGGGTGTTTTTCCTGGGTTTGTTCCTCTTTGTGAGCCCAGTTTGCAGGGGGAGAGCAGCAGAGCTCTCCAGGGAGGAGGAGGAGGAGGAGGAAGCACTCGGGGCACCGCAGGGGTTAAGGAACAGGTGCTCACCCAGGGCCTGCTGTCTCATTTTGCACACAGGATGGATAGCTTCCTGGGAAAATATCCCAGCTTTGGCCTGAAGGAGGGCATTGTCCGTGGGCTCGGCTTGCTGCAGGAGCGGGAAGGTGTGGGGATGGCGAGGGTTTCTCTGAAGGAGCGGCGGGGCTGTCGCTGTGTTTCACGCTCGCTCTTGGTGCCAGCCCGCTAGAACACCTTTCTGACAGCCCTGCAAAGACCACAGCCTTGTTCTTAGGAACCAGATGCAAGGCACAGAAGGAAGAGAGGCAGAGGCTGTCTGGTTCTAGGCATCTTATATTTCCTCTCTGAAATTTCCCTCGGCGTTCAGGACTCCCATTTTTTGGATCCTTTCTTTACCTTCCCTGGCTGGAGCCAGATGTGCTGGATAAATTTTACAGGTTAACTTTTGTCTCATAGAAGGAGCAAAGATTGTAGAAGGACAAAGAGAAGTTTAGTAACACTCTGGGGAATTATATTTGGTTTCTGTTCCTGCTGCATAGCACTGTGCTGGGAGGAAAAAAAAGGGCACATTTCTGTTTTGCTTTGATTTTTTTTTTTTTTAATAGCTGTCCCTAATGTAAGCAGGAGATTTGATCAGAACTTGCACTAATACTGAATCCTTCAGAAAATCAGGCCACAGGTTTTCTAAATTAGGCATCTGTATTAGCAGATGCTTCTGAGAGTGGAGCTGCTAATTTTGCTGTGCTGCAGTTCAGCCTTTTAAAATCATGGAAAATTCTGGTGAAGCAAAGGGCTGCATAAGTTAATGCATTAATATTTCTGAAGTGTGCTGTATAGTACCATGATAAGCTGCCTAAAAAGTTTATCAGAACGTACATAATTCAGTGCAACACTTGAGTATTGTGTCTTGAATGACTGCATGGGGGTTGTACATAATGATAAAGAAATGGTGAGCAGCTGTCTGTTCTGTCAGCCTTACTCACGAGTACTCTGGAAGAAATAAATTGTCATTAAAGGCTGTATCTTAATGCATATGTATGTGGGGATGAATTAAGTTTAAGTCTGGATTTCCTTATTATTTTTTAGTGCTTTCCTTGGCAAACTTCACATTCTTTTTTTGTGAAGGAACCTTCTGGCTCATTGTAGGCTATTCCTGCTGCTTTTAATATCCTTTGAGATTGATTCATGAAGTGCCAACATCTTGAGCTGTGGAAAAAGGGTAAGAATCCTAAAGAAAGACCCTGGATACAGGAGAATAAATTTGAACTCAGATTCTTTCTGTGCCACTTTGATCTGAAAGAGGCATCTTGTGATTCAAAGGAGCTGTGCTGTTAACTAAGACCATGAATGTAGTCAGTTCCATTTTGATTAAAAACTGATAGCATTAGCAAAATATATAAAGACAACATCTGGTTCAAGTTTATTGGAGTGATATTTTAGAAAACTAAAAGAGCTATGTCTGGTAATTTCTGAATGTGTCTGTATGTGATAACTGCCTGGAGGGAAAAAAATAAATTCCCCGTGGCTGGATGAGCTGGAGAACATTTTCCTGCTGGTGATGTTCAGCGATGGATGTGCTGGTCGGTGTGTGCCCCTTTCTCTGGGGAGAGTTCAGCACAGTGAGGCCGTGAGGAAACCAAAGAAGGTGGAGGTGGAGGGTGGGATCCATCCCTGGAAGGATGCTGGGGTCCCGGGCAGACCTGCAGGAGGAGGTGGTGACCTCAGTGCAAGCAGCTTTGAGCTGTGCATGCTTTGAAAATTCACCAGCAGTGCAGGTCGTGGCAAGGAAAACCTGTGCCTTTTGGACTTCTTCAGCCCTCTGGGCAGAGGGCAGGAAAAAAGAATCTCAGAGCAATGTTTTCCTCTGAATTCACGAGGTGGCCACCTTGGCTTGCTGAGTGTGCTCTCAGCAGTGCCAGGAGGTTCTGCCGTTCCCTTTTTGCACACTGCATGCAGGAGAAATATTTTTCCCCCACCAGATTTCAGACGTTGTAGAATCCCCTAAAAGCTCTTTGCAGCTGTCAGGGAATGAGGATTCAACACGTTGCAGAAAAGGCTGAGCACGTTGAAGGTCAGGAATGGTATTGACCTGTATGGTTGATAAAAACATTACAGGAACCTCCTCCACTTTTTAATCCGATGCTTTTTTTTTTTAGGTTTGAATTTGATTTTTTTTCTAGGCTTCAACAACAAAAGTCATACTTTCTTGAAGATCTTTATAAATATTCCTGCTAATTAAGCTATTGACAGTGAAGCTGAGAAAATCCACTTACGAATTTTTTGAGTGTAGTGGTGAATGCTTTGAGAATTCCGTTGCCCACTGTATGAAGTTCCTTACAGTCAGCTTACAGGATGAAACTTTATTTGAATGTCAGAGTGGTTATTTCCTTCAGCAAGTAGCAGAAATAGGCTTAAGGCACTCAATTAATTAGTTTATTAAAGAAAGAGAAATATTAAGTGTTTAGAGAGAAAGAAAAACAGAAGTGCCCTCTTTTAAAGTCTCACAGAAATCTCTTCAGTGACTCTGGAGTTCCTTGATACTTCCTGGAGTGCCTGTCAGTGCCTTACCTGATGGTATTTTCATCTCTTTCCTGACACATCACCACAGAAATGTAGTGCAGGAGATTTTTTAGCTGATAAATCAAGCTTTTATCCTCCTATCCTTCTTGCAAGCGGGCTTACTTGAAAGAAGAATAAATATTTTGTAGGTTCTTTTTACAGTGTGAACAGGGAGCGGTTATTTGTAGTTCTGAGGGCTTTCTTCTGGGACCTGTTTTTGTTTCCTCAGGAAATGTACCTTATTCTCTTTTTTCCTCCCTTAAATGTCATCTATTAAAAATCAAATCCAAGGAATTGGTGGCGTTCAGATAATTGTACCTGAGAGCAGAAATCCTTGGTTTAGACAGCCCGGCAGAGCAGTCTGGGTTTCCAAACCCCNGTAATTGTAAACCGAGAGCAGGTTTAGACAGCCCGGCGGAGCAGTCTGGGTTTCCAAACCCCCCTGGAATGAGCAGGAGTGACCCAGAGGGTTTGTGCTCCCTGACAGAGGTCGGGATGCACTGCAGGTGAAACCCAGGCTGGGATGCAGCTCTGCCCAGCTCTGCCCAGCTCTGCCCAGCTCTGCACTGTGCTGCAGCAGGGGTGCCCAGCCAGCTCACCTGGCTCTGCAGGGCACCCAGCACCTCCCTGCCACGCCAGCAGGTGCACGTTTGGTTTCTGGCCAGATGGCCCTTGACAGCACAAAGTGGGTTTTGTGCTTCGTTTTTGGGATGGGGCCATTATGCTGGCCGAGCTTCTGTAATAAATTATTTTTATGTGCCTAATTCATCCTCGATGAAACAGACCAGTCCATTAAGGATTCTGCCCTGTTATGTGTTCTGGTGGTGTATGACATCAGTAGAATGCCACAAGTTAATTACATTCTTAATTACGGCTTTCTATTGAATTAGGGATGTGTTATCCATAGAATAATTGAAAACCTGCTGAGATCACGTCTGGTAACATCTAATTGTATCCCATGATTTTCTTCCCCCTAAACTTTAAATAAAAATTGGCATTTCATTTAGCATGGTTTTAATTAATTGACATGAGAAATGTAATTAGAGTGGAGGCAACAGACCAACTATCTTAAAATAAACCCCCTCAGAAATCAATGATATTTTGGGGAACAAGTAACAGTTTTCAGAGCAGGCTCTATTGTCCTGCATTTCTGGAAAAACCTTGAGCGGGCACAATTGAAGAGAGCACTCACTGCTCTCAGGAAAGAAAAATGCTCTGTGTTCAGAGACATTCTCAGTGCTCTTTCAACTCGAGGAAACTCGATCTGCTCGCAGCTTCAGGCGCAAGGAGCCCAGGAATAGCCCAGGAGGAGCATGGAGGTGTAAGGATTTTCCCAAGTGTTGGGAAGGACAGGCCGCGTTGGACCAGCAGCAGCAGAGCTTCCTGGTGGCCTGAAAGGCAGGAATTTCTTTGCCAGCTTTTGTTGACTCCAGTGGAATTGCCTCCCGCCTGCCGGGAGTTTCACCTGGCAGCAGGAAGAGCTGTCTGTGCCTTTCTGTTCCCTTTCTGCCTTGGGGTTTGTTTGCAAGCTGCTGTGCCCTCCGAGGAGCACTGCTCAGGTAACAGGTAACTTGATTTCCTCTTCTCTTGCTTTCTGCTCTTTGCTCTAGCAGATCCTTGCCCTGAATTTCAAGGCTGTGGTAGCTGAGTTAGGCAGGTCGTGGCAGTCAGAGTGGTTTTTCCCCTAGTCGGCCAAAACACCGGGCATCTTTGCTCCTTTTTGATAAAAATCTTGTCTGGCATCTTAAAGAAAACTCGCTGGGCTTCAAAGAAGTCATCTGAGAAGGAAATGCAGCTGAACAGTGGGACCAATGACAGAATTTCTGAGCTTAGCTCCTCTGCTTCTTTCTCACTTTCCTTTCGTGGGAGCCTTGGAAATTGTTTGGGTTTGTGTTTTGTTTAATGAATTCAGATATTTTTTTTCTATTGGTGTTTTTCCATAGAGACAAAGCCTTTCATTTAAATCCACCTACAACAAAGCTTTAATTCCAGGATGAAGAATAATGTCCTTTGGCTGTTTGCAGAAAGATTTATTTGTTTCAGGACATCCAGTTATTTCCTGTGTACAACCCAACTTAGAAGTTTTTCTGTTTGATATCTCTAAAATTAATATGGACTGTTCAGACCTGCCTATACATAAATCTGCATCTGCTTTGTTTATAAATGGAGAGCATATGCAGGGGTGACAGTGCTGTTTGAGAGCAGGTTTGAGAGATCTCGCTGTGCTTGGACACCAGCAGAAAAACCCTGGCTGCATCAAGGGAAAGCTGGCTGGCAGCCATAGCACACAGAATGGAGGGAATGTTTGCTAAAAGACTGGATTGTGTCAGGCGTGACTAAGCAGGAATTTTAGCTAAAATGCGTTAGCAAATTGAATGCTCGGAGCAAAATAAGGACGTTCATGCTCTTATCTTTGTTCACTTGAGACTGGGTTTGATTTTTACTATGAAAAATCAGTGGAGGGAGGGAAAGGAAATTCTGCGGAGTGTTCCTTGATTTTTAGGAATGCTGATGGAGGTGACTGCTGACTATTTTGCCATGGCTCTGTTTACATTCCTTGTGGAATATGCCTGCCCTTTACTCGCCTGTGGCTCGTGGGGTGCTGGGCTGTCAGTCTGGCAGTAAAATACTTTAATTACCCCCATGCACCAGACAGAGCAGAGAGAAAGGGTGGGAAGGGATGAAAGGAGTTCCCTTCAAGCTTACTTTCTGACTGTCAGAAGAATGATAAACTGTAAGTCCTGGCTGTTACTATCCTTCCTTTCTCCAGGAAGGGCATTCCTGATGGGGAGAGGTGTTGGGGTGGATGTGCTTTGTCGGTCCTGCTCGGAGTGTCTGGGGCTCTGGGAATGGCCACTGCAGAGTGGTGGCTCCGTGGGCTTTTATCCAGCAGCTCAGATAACCTAGAGCTGAGAGGGGGAGAGATTTTCTTCCCCTGCTTCAGGACCATGATGTGTTTATGACAGACTGTGATGACATTTTTCTTAACTTTTCCTTCTCTTCAAACCCTTAATTTCTTTTTTTTTTTTTTTCCCCCCATTGACATGAAAAACTCTTCCTACCAGGTACAGATCTTCAGCAGTTAAATTGTGCTCACCTGGAATAAATGGGAGCCCCTGTTGCTATAAGGTTTCTGAAAAGCTGTCTCAATTAATTAATAAACAGGTAGGAAGCTTTGCTGAAATACACGACCCTGCCTGCTCAATCTCTTTTTCTGGCCTGCTGTGTTCTTTGTTCATTACTTTTCTAATGATTATGTATGCAGCTCAATGAGCAAATCACCATATTCATATTTGTCCTCTACTTGGGCTTAGCATGTCAAACACTGCTGCTGTGGCACGGTTCAGGGGACTCTGGAATGGCAGAACAGGGCAGCTGCAGGCTCACAAATTAGTTAAAAGGTAATTCCTCTGCAGCTTTGTTCTACCACTGTATCCCCATGTTCTTGGGAATATAGGGAGAATGGGATTTCATAATGGAGCAGGGATGCTGTGGTTACAAAAAAAAGAGCTTTTTGGAGCTAGAAACCGTGGCCTGGCAGCGAGGGAGTGCCCTCAGCCCAGCCTGGAGGGAGCAGTGACCATCCTGTCACTGCTTGGAGCTGGGAAAGTCTGTGCTAGGAATAGCATTGGAGTGTGGTGCAGGAGGAGTCGGCTCTGGGAAACGGTGGCAGGAACTTCAGCGAGGCTGCTGTGTTGGACTCACGTTTCCAGAAAAGGCTCCTCTTGTCTCCTGAAGTCAGGGAATGCATCAGTAGGGACGGTGGTTATGCACAAACCGTGTGTCAGGCACAGAAAATTCCTCAGGACTGCTGAGATCACGTCTGCATCCAGGCTGTTTGCTCTGAACTGACGTTGGGATAGGCTTTTGGGGCCGAAACAAAGGGATCCAACAGCCTGCGTTGGTCAATTTCGGGAACTTAATTTTTCTTGCTGTGATTTCTGGCATCTTCCCGTCTCCTGAAGGCTGGAGGAGTGAGCCCATGAAAGGAGCTGACAGTAATGGGCATGTCTGCCTTGCCATCTCCCTCCAGTGTTGCCCGAGCCTCCCATTTTTCAGTGATAATGCTAAATGAAGTACGAGCTTGGACAGCAGCCAGGTGTCAGCACATGGCAGAAGGTTTTAATTCTGCTTTTAGAAACCAGATAAGTGGCGTGCTAATATAAGCTAATAAAAGCACAACCTCTCCTCTCAGTTGGACAGCTTGAGAGCGAAGATGATCATGACACTGCCGTGTTGTGGGGTTTTGTGTTGGAGCCTGTTAAAGCTCTGATGGTTACAGCTGTCTCTGCACCGTGCTGTCTCACTGTTATAACATCTATTTGATTATATGCAATGACAGAGCAAGCAGATACGTTCATTCCCCGGGAAGCTTTTTGTCTCCTGATTATGTGCTTTTCTCACAGTTGTGTTCCGACTCGGACGCTGCTCAGGATTCATCGCTGCTGTCGTCCTTTTCCATCCCCCTCCCAGTTGCAAGGCTGAGAGCTGTGTTTCTGAGCAATCACCGGGTTAGGGCATTTAGCTGCTTCCTCTCTGCGAGTGCCCGGTTTCTTTGGATGTGCTGGAACTTGTGCCCAGGACAAGCTGATTATGCTGTAGTCTGTGCATTCTGATGATCACTGGAGACATCTGGTTTCACTGAAGGAATTCAAACCGGAATGCCTCTGAATGCGCAAATGGACTGAAATTAGTGTTTTTAGCATTAACTGCAGTAGTGCTTTTTAGCCTTTCTCTCTCATTCTCCACAGATTTTAACCCCTTCCGCTCTTCAGCAAGTCTGTGCTTGAGTTTGTGTATACCCTGTAGCCTAGGAGAAAGGCTGCTTTAATTTTTATGGCTTTTAAGTCTATTTAAGATGTGGGATTACTGTAAACTGTTTTAGGGAGATGAGTGAAAAGAAAGTGACCCCCTCTCCCACTGCGAGACTGGCTCTGTGGTGGAAGGTGGGCATTTCTCCCCTACCAAGTGCCAGTTACAGGGCAGCTGCTCGTTTGGCACATTTTTGGCACCGAGGAATTTCGGGATGCGAGTCTGGATCAGCGGAGGAGCGCGCTGTTTTCAGTGCCTCAGAGAACTGTGTCTGATTTCTGCAGTGCTGGATGGGTGCATTAAAAACCTGCAGCTCCTCTGCCGGGGTTGCTGAGCTGATCCAGGACAAAGCTGTGCCAGCTCACTCGGAAGTGTCTCGATGGCTGCTTTGCCAGGCTGCTGTTTGCCAGCTGAATTTAGCATTCTCCTTCCCCTGATCAATGAATAGATTTTTTTCCCTCAGATCCTCTTTTATTTTTTCGGTTTCCTCTGCAGCTTTTTTTTTTTCTCCCCCCCCTGTGGAAGATGAAATCTGTCACAGGGGCTTAGATTTATTAACTGCTGCCTGAGTCGCTTTGTGTGATGTCAGGGCGGGAGAGGAACTGATTGTATCCTTAGAACTGGCTTAACAGAAAGGCTTTGGATAATTCCATAGATTTTTAAGATGTTGTGTTGGCTTAAGTGATTAGTGTGAGAGCTTCAAAGAAGACTAAATATTTAAGGCTTTATTCTGCCCTTACTTCCACCCATGCATATCTCTGGATTTTCACATTTGAATGGAAAAGTAATTCTGCATCTCCCTGCCACCCCTTCCCTGTTTCACCTCTCCCCCGCTCCGATGGCAGAGTTGGTATTGTCCCTTCAGCAGCTGGCGAGCAGCTGTGGAATTCTGCCAGGTACATGGGAACGGGGAGGGCAGAGCGGGTCCTAGTGGCACCCAGGACATCCTTCCCTGTCTTTAGCCGTGGCTGCCGAGTGCTGCTCTTCTCCTGATCCCATTTGCCATCTGTGGCAGTGCTGTAACTAGGAGCTGATCATTCAGTCAAGGTGAGAAGCTCGCTCAGCCTGGGGTGAGCTCTTTACAGTCCCATGGGGGCACTGTGTGTTAGCGAGGGCAGAATTCCGGCTGGGAAGGACTGACTGGGCCCACTCTGTTCCCTTGGCTGTTTCATTAGGGCTCTTCAGAGTTCACCTGCAGCTAAGCTGTGGGTTTTGTCTTTGCCAGGTGAGTTGTGGCCACTGCCCTGCTCTCCAGCTCCCCTTGCAGAGGCTGCTGCTGCAGTGGTGTGAGCGTTCCTTGCTCTGCAGCCCCACTGCCCTGGGGAGGTGTGGGCTTGCTGCAGGGCTGGGTGGCACAGCTGGGCTGTGTCAGTCCTTGCCAGGGAGGGTTGCTGCGCTGCTCAGTAGATGTATTTTCCCTGCTGGCCGTTTCTCTGGGTGCCCGGGGGCTGAGGCAGGGGTGGGAATTGCTCAGCAGTAGCCCAGCAGGGCAGCTATTTGCCTTTTGCCCCAGGTGGCCCTTCCTGGAGGGTGTTTTCCTGCCCTGGCTTTGTGTCCTGCCAGCTCTGGAGTGTGAGCTGGGGCTCTCCAGCTCTCACCAGTGGCAGAGTGCAGCCAGCCCTCCCACGAGCACTCCTGGAGCTGGTCAGGGGCTGGCTCAGTGTGGAGATGCTGTCCCCAAGAACGGGCTGCTCAGACCCTTTCAGCTGTGGAGCTGACATGTGGGAGGAGTCTCTCAAATGTCACTTGCAAGAAAATTAATCTAATAAGGGTGGCCCTGAGACAGGTTATAAACTGAGCCTCTCGTTAGCCGTGTGCTCTGTGGTGACCTCTGCCAGCCCCAGCGAGCAAACAAGGGCGCTGCTGTACACTGGATAAAGGAGGATGTTGGTTGTTCGAGATGTGGAGGGAGTTCCACCCCTGGAAAAAAGCTTAGAGGACTTTTTATTATAGCTTTGAAGGGCACAGCATTTGCTGTGATGATTCACTACTTCTGCCAATTTGTAGTTGAAAGGTGGGCTCTCTTCATTCCAACGGATTGATGGTTCTGAAGAAAGCAAATTTAAGTTGGTTTTTAATCCTTTTTTTCTTAAGTAAGAGCATTGCTTTTCTCCCAGCTGTGCAGAAAGTGAATCTGATTGCTTTCAGTTGTTCCTTTGTGGAATTCACTTACGTTCCCTCTCAGTAACTGAGGAAGTGACTGACTTTTTCATTATACTTTTGATAGTACAGATTGGCATAGAAGGTCCCTCTTGATCTTTCATGAAGTGGAATTGCAATTCAGGAGAAGGAGGGAAGAGGGGAAATCTTTTCGCTTCTCTCTCTTTCCCCTGCCCAAGTTCTTCTTTCTAATAATTATTGTGCAATTAAATATTTGCTACTGCTTAGTGAAATCACTTGGGATTTATCACCAAGGTGGTGATAATGGTAAAGCTTGGGAAGCTGATGAGGAGTCTCTAGTGCTTTGGAGCTGTTAGTGGAAGGCTGTGAGCTCTAAGGGGGGGCCTGACTTCAGGAATCCTGGATCCCAGAGAGGGTCAGAATGACACTTGGGCCCGTAGGTGAGGAGCAAGATTCAGCTGATGCTTTCCATTAAGGTTTATTGTAATCTGGCTCTTCCCCACTTGGTACTTGAAAATAAAGTAAAACCTAAACTGAAAATGGAGCATTCTGTCAGAGTGGGTTCTTTTGCTATAAAAGTCATGATTCTTTTCTTTTGTAGGAGGATGAGGCTTCATTTTTACCTCTGCAATAATAAAGACGCAACGCGTCACAGAAACCAGTACATCCATTTAGCTGTTTGCTTTGCTGCTTCTTTATGCTTAAAACACGTGCTCAAACTGTGTTCCTGACTATTCCCTCCTCCCAAAAAAAAAAAACCACAAAAGGAGTGTGTAAATATATTGATAAAAGTGTTTTGAGGAACTGCTTCTGTGTCTGCCTCACACGTGGTGTGCGCTGGGCTGTCCCCTCGGGTTGGTTTGCTGCCCGCTGCTGGTTTGGAGGCAGCGGGGATGAGCAAGGCGCCGGTTGCTGTTCAGCCTGGTGACAGATTGCCAGGGGAGAGGAGAGGGCTCTGAAGCCCTTCACGGGCTGTCCTCTGGGGAGAGGCATCCATCCAGCTGGGGCAGCCACTTGGAAAACGTGCTGGCTGCTCCTGGGGATTCCTCGGCTTCGTGGCCTTGGCTGAGCAGGTTTCAGAAGAGACCTGAGCGAGCGGCTGCTGCAGCAGCGCGCGTAGAAGAGGAACGAGTGCCATAACTGGCATTCTGTGTTCTTCATCCCCCGTGTGTGTTGATCCTCCCCGTGCCTCGCTCCGGCCAGCGTGTGTTGGTTTTGAGCCCACCTCTTCCTTTGGTATCACTGTGCAGCTCAGCCATCCCAAACCATCAGCAGCTGCCCCCTTCTCACCCCCCTAACTCAGGAGCTGAGAGAAAAGCGATGCTCTCACGTGGGAGCGTGCAGACACCGGGGTTTGTATCCCTTAACACTTGTTATCCTGCTTTTTCCAGGAGGAGCCGGGCCAGCTCACGTTACAGTCAGCAGGGAGCAGGAGCTGGGTGGGAGTTTGCAAGCTCAGAAATGAGCTGATGAGCTCCCTGGAAAAGGAATTGCAAACACTGGGTTAGTAGCAGCATCAAAAACCTGACTTAATTCACTTCAGAAGGAAGCGGAGAATGAGATGTGCATTATTGAGGCACTGCCTGATTTATCTGTATCTTCTCTAAAATCTGGATATAATTAAGATGCCACAAAAGTTTAGCTGGAGCAAAGAAATACGGAATCTGTGTTAATATTGAAGAAGCCCTTTGACTTATACCAATTGAAAATGAGATGTTGTAGAAAGACTGTTAATAAGGAAGATGCTTTAAAGCTGGGTATTTTAAATGTATTTCCAAGTGGAAGAAGTCTTTTCAGTGCTGGTATTTAAATATTGTAATTAGCTATAAATAGTGGTTAAGAAAATGGAGACATTTGTACAGTTATGTTCTCCTGTTCTGGTGACTTGAACCTGTTTTCAGTGAAAACTCTTCAAATGCATGCTGACTTGCAAAATGAGATTGCAGCGTGCTTCATTATACTGAAAAGCATATTTTACCTCAAGGGTTTCACTAGAAATCAATATAGAATATTACACTTGTTAGAACTGTTCTAACACTGTACTGTTAATACTAAAGAAGCTCCCCTTTCCCCCTCAGGATCTTTGGGTTGCTTGACCTTCATTTACTTGCTCTGAGACATCTTCTGTACTTTGGTTCTGTAGGAGACTAATTGAGGGAGTTCTGCTATTTTGTGTTTTGAGGAATTAGCCATTAAATAGCACCGACTTAAAATCTTCCTTGATTGATTACATGTAACTGTCTGAACTGCAGCAGTAACTCAGTGTAGCAGCCCTTGCTTATGAGGTGTCAGGTAATTTATCCTGCTAATAAAACATCATTGTGTGCTCGCTAAGAGAAAATATGAAATTCATTCCTATTACTCTGTATTTTTATATCTTGATTCCGTTCGGCTTTCTGCTGTAATATGAAAAAAAATATTCAATCGCTTCTTGTCAGGAAGATGACTTTGAAATCCTTTGCAATGGAAAAAATCAAGACAAAGATCTGCCAAACAGAAGTCGTATTCTGTGAATGTAAATAGGTTCTGCACCCTAATTAGTGATTTTTCTAGGGCTGGCCTGGGGGCCCTGTGTTGTCCTGGGCCATGGGTTTGCTGTGTGCCATGGGCTTTGCTCGGTTTGCCAACTTTCCTGGAAAGCGGGAATGGTTCAAACCACCAGGGGAATTGTTTGTTTGTTTCCTTGTTAGTTTTGGAACAGTGGGATTTAAAACAGTGGAACTGACTAGAACTGGTCCTGTTTCATTTGTTTCAGCTGTTTGTTTCCATTTTGTTTTCCTTCTGTTTTTTTCTAAGCCGTGAGTCACATAGAACAGAGATAAGGGTTTGCTGTGTATCTCAAGGTGGAAAGTTTTCTTGCAGCCATCAGTTTCTTGGTGTCATTTAATAATGAGCCCTTGTTTCTCTGTTCTTATCAGTAACTTTGCATGTGGGTTCTCAGTCGTTTTATTCCTTTTCCTCAACTGTTTTTCTGCTACAACATTGTTTGTTTGTTTGTTTTTCCATTTGAGCTGCGATTTGCAATCTTGCAAGCAGGACACACGGTTTGCCAGCGGTGGCAGACCCCAGGACTGGCTGACCCCAGGAGCTGTTTGGCGCTGAGGGTGACTTACTCAAATCCTAATCAAACGCAGAGAGCCCCGAAGAGGGGAATTGCTGCCTCCCTGCAGGAGAAGCGTGTGCGGACAGTTTTGTTGCAGCTCAATGGGCAGAGCAATGTTCCCCAGCACTGTCCTGCAGGGTGCTGCCTGCGCTGGGGTCCCACTCAGGCCGCACCCTCGTGCCATGTGCCAGCAATCCCGAGCTTTGGGATGCGCTCTGGGCGTCCCAGACCCACGCCAAGATTGTTAGCAGCGGTGCAGAAGGTCCTGGGGGGCTCCCACAGGGTGCAGAGCAGCAATATGCGAGTGTAAACCCACGTCTGGTGTAAAAGCTGGGCTGTGGGGTGGCTTTGCCCCGAGCTGTGTTGGTTTTGGGGCCTGTGTCTGGCACGGTGAGTGTGCACATCGAGTCTCACCAGTTCAAGCGAGCACTTGTATTCTTTGTGTGCTCCGCGTTAGCACCGTTGTTACTCCCGAGAGTAGTCGCTCATTCATTGCATCTCAGCGTGGCGGTCAAAGAATTAATTACTCTGAGAAGGGACAGGCCTCTTCCAAAGAGTTTCCCAACTCCAGCTTTAATGGCTGGGTGTCCCCGCTGGGGCTGCGGGCGCAGCTTGTCAAAGCAGCGCTGGCGGCTCACGGGTCAGCGGCTCCCAAAGCGGGGACACTGCCACGGCCGCCACGCTGCTCCCGGGGCTGCTCTGCCGGGGCTGCCCCTCCAGGCGCTGCTCCTCGCCGAGTTTTGAGGTTCTCATGAAGGCAGGACAAAATCAAAGCGGTACTTTACCGGAGCCCGCGGCGGCCGGGGCCGGGCGCTCGCCTCTTTTAATCCTTCCCCAGCTGATTGTCTGAAGGCTGTAGCAGCGTGCTGCCTGTTTGTTTCATTATCTAATGTCACTTATTGATTTTCATTAAAAACATGTCAGCATTGATTTTTCTAAAGCACCCTCGGAAATGCATTCTGACCTTTTTTTTTTTTTTTTTAATGTTGAAACCACTGGAGAGTCTCCCACTGAATCGGTCTAAAGCAGGATTATTTTCTGACTGAGAAATGTTGATTAAATATTTTGATGTATGAGTGGTTAAGACCGCTTTAAGAACAAAGCGTGCCACGGGGAAATGAACTGAGACAAGGGAGAGGCTGAAAGGGAGGATGCTATAAACCAGGCACTTTGTCCATTCATGCATTGTTAGCAGTGGAAATAAGCTGAAGGCCTGGTGCTGTGTATGAGTGTCAGTTCCACTCCAGATTGTACTGACATGATATGAGAAAGGAGATATTATTTTGAAATGTACTTAAGTCTGAGTACAGAAGCCTGGTGTATTTGTTTAGTAAGTTTTTAAATGCTGACAGTCACGGAATTTAAAGTACCAGCTGATTTTGCCATATGCCAGTGTTATTATTTTCCTCCTCTCCTCCTCTGGCTCCTTATTGCTGGATCCTCATATCTGAGAAATCGATTCTTAGACAGGTCTGGTGATGTGCAGTGGCACACGAGTGATGTTCTGGGTCCCTCACAGTAACTCCAGCACGGCTGCAGGACTGGGAGCTCGCTGCTCCAACACTTGTGCTCGTGCTCCTGCCTTAGTTGCCATTCACAGACTTGACACGCAGCTGAAGTTCAGTGACTGCAAAGTTCTGGTACTGCTGAACTGAAAGCAGTGGCCTGCTTTGGGTGGTCGTGTGCCACAGCAATCCAAACTGATGTCTGAAAACAGGACAAGGCTTTCAGAGTCGGCTTTGTGTGCACCTCTTTCTAAAGACAGGCTAGCTGGCTTCCCGGTAATTTTGACTTGCTCTTCCTACCCCATAATCTGGACTTTGACTAAATAATTTTGCTTGTTATCCTCTAGATTTTTGTATTTCAGAGGCAGAAAATGAGACTGTACTGCAGACTCCAGTCTCTCTGAGAAACAACACATTCATGTGGTAATTAATAGCCTTATTTGCCTGGCTGTTGCATCTCTTACGTTCTTACACTACACGAGAGCATTGAACAGTAATCATCAGCAAACCTGGCGAGGCAGAGGGAGTCTGCTCGCAGCTCAGGGAATATAACCCTGGCACTGCTTAGTTTGCAAAGCTCAAGTGGAGTTAGACAATTTCTTGGGAAGAAAGAGGTTTCATTACTAGAAAACAATGCCCAAAAACTCTGTATGGATAAAGAACTTGGTGTGTGGGAGTTCCCAACAGCTGCCCTGCCCTAATACTCCCTTTTTATAGGAAGAAAGTATAGAGGAAAAGTATAACGTGTCCCTTGCAGTGGTCCCTGACCTTCTGGTGGCAGACACTCAAACCCCAGGGCACACCTGTGCGTGTCTCTGCGTGTGGGTGTCTCCCAAACCTCTCAGTGTGGTGTGGAGCTCCTCTGAGCTTTTCCCTCCTTACCGTGCTGCTTTCACGGTGCTCTCAGCTGTTAGCACTGCTCTGCAGCACAGCACGTTTTTGGGATGGGCAGCTGTGGGTGCTTCCTGTGCTCCCTGGGGCTTTGGGGGGCTGGAGGTGTCCCCGGTGTGGGGCTGGAGGTGTCCCAGGGTGAGGAGGGGCTGGAGGTGTCCCCGGTGTGGGGCTGGAGGTGTCCCAGGGTGAGGAGGGGCTGGAGGTGTCCCCGGTGTGGGGCTGGAGGTGTCCCCGGTGTGGGGCTGGAGGTGTCCCAGCTCATCCCAGTTCAGATGGCCCCAGGAGCGTGGCCAGAGCCCCCAGCGTGCCCGGCCGCTTGTGCAACCCTACACCCCCGCTGCAGGGGGCACGGGGCTGCTCCCTGACCCCCACCTGTCACTGAGCCGAGCCCCAAAGGATAAGCCGATCTTTTGAAGTCAGGGCTTAAAATTGTTGAGGCTGGAGGGCATTTCTGCTAGTTCCTGGGTTAGCGAGGAGCAGCAGCGCCGGGGATGGTATCAGCTCTGCTTTGATCACGCTGCAGCGTTGTGCACACCCGCACGTGAATTTAAGAGCTGCTGCTTAGTGCTTACCTACGCTGTTTGTGTTCCTAAATCAGCGCCAGAGGATGTCTGATTGCATCCTTTCCTTGAGCAGATGCATGAGAGGTGGTGGTGACGGAAGAGGCAGGTTCTTTTCCCTGATAAAACAACGAGGGGACAACGAATGAACCATGACTTGTGGAATGTGTGTGTGAGTGTAAAATGCTGTGAGGCTGCCCCAGCTTGGAGATTTCAATGCTACTGAAATGTAAAAAAATTAAGAGCAGGCACTGGCACGAATTTACCCAGAGCAATGCACTGCAAATACAACTTCTGAAGGGGAAACACCTTCTTCGCCCCTCAAACAACCACACCATAAATTCTGCCCCTCTTTTCGTTTTAGTGCTGTTGTAAAAAGCCCAGGCCTGCTTTAAAAACCTGAAACTTTCTCTTACAATGGCCGGGGCTGAGCTTTGAGGCACTGCCACAAGTCATTGTCTGTGGAAGAACCCTTGCTGGGAAGGCTGTGATTTATATCAGCCTGCCTGTCACGGGGTGAAAGGAATGCCCGGTTTTTCATTTTGATCAAATGTTAGGTTTGAAAACCACCCACTGCTGTAAACTCAGTTGGAGTGGAGAGATGAGATGGAGCACATTGCATGCTTTGTTGCTGAGATAGTGTTTTAAGGCTGGCTGAATCTGTTTCCCATTGCTGAGTGCGGGGAGCAAAGATGGGGATTTAAAAAAGGGAAAACTAAACTGAGTACTTTTTTGTGTCTGCTTTCAGTGAAGTAGAAGATGGGGTGAGGGCAGTTCAGGAATATGTACTGCCTTCAGTGCAGACACGAAAGGAGGAGAAATCTTTGGTGTAGATGAGCCTGTAGAGAAGATGGGGGTGGAATTTATGGGGGTGGAATTTTCCAAAGGGACTAGCAGAGATAATCACCTAGCTCCCACTGAAAGCTGCTGGGCCTGCCTTTATGCCTAAAACTGGGAGGGGAAGACAAAATCATTCTGATCTGGAATTGAGTTTATCTCCTTTTATGAGATTTTCAGTTTCTCCCATCTCCTCTTTTTTAAAAACTTTTTTATTTAGTCTTCTGTTTAGAAGCTTTCACATTTTCCTTTCTGAAAGTTTGGATGTGGACACAATTCCAGAACCATGATGTTCTTTCTGTTTAAAATGCACAATAGTTTCTGTGGCTTTTTTTTCTCTTGGCTGTGTTGGCAACAGCACAGAGTGCTTTCCCTGGTTTTCAGTTTCATCACAAATTTCCAGCTTGGACTGCCCTTAAGGTATAAAAGCATCTGATCCGAGTTTGTGGCTTTGAATTTGTGACATTCAGTTCCTGATTTTTCTTAGGTTAATTCTCTTTTTGGCTGAGCTTCATGACGCAGAGTAACATTTTTACCTCATTAATATGACTTTACATTCACTTAATCCTAAAATGAGTATCAAAAAATCGGAATCTGAGATTTTAAACTACAGAGTTGGGAGCAGTCGTTGCTAAGATTGAATTAAATAAAAGCTGTGAGGAATTCCTATGTGTTTTGTGTTAAGAACATAAAGAATTCTGTGCTGTTGAGTGTCTGTAGGCTCGTGATCACAATCTGTAGATAGTTCTGAGAGATGCTCGTGAGCAATTTTTATGATTAAGGATTGACCACTGTGCGTAGGAAAACCATTGTATCTTGGTGCTGTTCCATTTGTAAACGTAAAATTAGGAGATGTAGATAATTTCCCTGCCCTGCCACCCCAGGCTGCACAACCTCGGGCAAGCCGTGTCTGTGTTCACCTGATACAAGAAGCGATAATGCAGCCTCAGAAGGGGGCTTTGAAACTAAGCACGTTCCAGATTAAAATATTGTGGTGACAGTGGAGACAAAACCCGCAGTGTGCTCCCAGCAGTGCATTTGATCAGTGCTCCAGGTCACAGGAGATTTAAAGGCCATCTGTGGTATGACTCCATTGACTTCTGTAAACCAGGATCAAACGTGATTCCTGCATCTGTGTGGTCTGACCCCTTTGAATTCTCTGGTCAAGTTATGTCAGGAAGGGAGAGAAGCACTGAGGTTTGCTATCAGTTTTTATGTGGGTCTTTGCAGAAAACAAAACCGTGTCAACAGCTGATGGGAGTTTTGCAGGTTTTTGTCACAGTTTCAGGGACAGGAGCAAGCTGAGATGCGCCTTTCAAGTTGCAGCATAAAAGACCTCTGTACGTTTTCAAGCCGAGCTAATATGGGTGTTATAAAGAAAATTATTTTTCCCCACATGAAACAGTTTAATGCCAGAACTGCTGAACTAGAACACCAGCTATTACTTTAGGAATACAGTTTAAACCCCTTGCTTTTCCATATTTTTTTTTTCCAAGCTATAGATTACACCTTTATTGATTTTGTATTTCCAGACATAAAGAGGGGAGTTACTCTGTGGCCACATAATTGTTCCAGCTGGGACTGGCCAAAAGGGCTGACTGATTAGTCCCTAACAGCACTCTACAAAGGTGGTTTGCAAATCTAGGAAGAAATCCAAGGTTTGTTTCATCAGGGCATCAAAGGCTGAGTTTTTATAACATCATGCTAGTACTGCTTCCCAGCTGGAACGCGTTAACTGCGAGTATTATCGTCAGGAATGGCAAACATCAGGTAACCTTGGGCTGTGGGGCTGGAAATGATTCTCAGGCTTCTCTTACAGCTCTCGTTCTTGAAATCTCTATCCTGGCTTTTCCTTCATGAGCCTTGCCTGCTGTTTGGTGGTAACTTTGTGCTTGTCCTGTTCGAGGTGTGGTGTAGCAGAGTACCCGGTGTCGGCGCTCTGGAATGCTCTTGCCAGGGACCTGGGGTCAGGACAACATTTGGTTCTCTGTTATTCTGCTGCTGTGTCCGTACCTGGGGAATCCGAGCCGGGCTGAGCCCTGGCAGGTCTGGCTCTGTCTGAGGCTGTTTTGCAGATAAGGATTTTAGAGCTTGGGTTTAGCAGCCATTCAGAGAACACTCCAGCAGTGAGATTGCCTGCTCGTGAGAGCCAAGGCTGTGGAATTAGGAGCTGGAGCTGTTTCTGGGCAGGGGTGATGTTATAACTGCCTCCCCAAATGAAAGGCTGCGTGGTACATCTTAGTGTTCCATCAGTAAGGTTCTTCCTAGTTGATGAAAGGAGATTATCTGTTGAAAAAAGCAGTGTAAGTTCGTTCAAAATCCTCCTTATTAAGTAAAATGGGAGACCTAGCATTTCTGCTTCTTATCATATATTCATATTTAGTTGCTGCATTTCTATCACAAAGATCAATCATTTTTGTGTACTGTCTCATTTGTTTAATTTGTGGGTTTTCTGTAAGAAAGGTGAAATTACTCACAAACCAAAAACATGGAAAATTGTGAGCTTTGATGGGTCTGAATGTTATTACAAAAGTGGATTATTGCTTAGTCTTACGATGTGATTCCTTGTTACCAGTTTAAAATGTTAATGGTAACTATTGCAGGACAACTGGGTACTTACAAGTCACAGAAAAGGAAGAACTTCTACATTTACTGCTGAATAGGCAGTATGAATTAGGGAGGCATTTGGACCAGTCCCATCTGCCCTGGAAGTTTGGGGACCTCAATATTTCACAGAAGAATTTAAGCCCCAGTGCCCTGATGGAGAGAGATCTGAAAATAGCTGGAGGGGTCAGCTCTGATCTCTGGTGAGGCTGGAATTTGTCCAGGGGGGTTCTTATCTGCGAGGCTCCCTCCCACACCTCTGTTTTGTGCATTTGTTGCACTCATTTTACCCAGCAGAAAAGGAGGCTTGCTGAAAGCTGCCTTAAAAACACGGGCTCTGAAGGGACCGGGGGGAAAGAGGGCAAATTCTTTTTCATTCCCATTTGTACAAATAATTCGCAGATTAAGGATTTTGGCCGAGAAAGAGAGGCTCAAGTCTGAAATGTATGGCCCCCATGTGGGCTTCATACGGAGCAGCTGAACAAAATGCTTAATTTCCAAAAGCCCCTGCTCAGCTTCCCTCTCTGTTCTCAGGAGATGATGAAGAGGAGAAAAGACGAAGACTTTGCAGCTGATTAATCACTGGGAAGCAGTAATCACTGGTGCTGTGTTTGGGATCATTATTCAAGGACTTCCAGACAGAAATAAACCCAAGAACTACCACAGTAGCTTTCTCTTAATTATTTTTCTGTGCTCAGCCCTACTTTGTGTACTGAGCAAACCATTCCTCTCCTTGCAGTTTGTGGGCAGCGATCTCTGGGGCACAGATTCCAACCACCTGGGGAGTTCATTCTGCAGACTGACCACATTTACAACGTTAAAAGAGGCTGTTTATTGTGGAATTCATTCTAAAATCATAGCTAAGGGTTTATAGTGTGTTTAAATGTATATGTCTGCTTGAAAAACACCTTGAGGTAGATCTTTGTCGTGTGTAAATTGGCACAGCCTCTCCAGAGCAGAAAAACCAAGCGGGTTTTCACCCACGGAAGTTTGGACCCCTTTGATTTTTCCTTTTCCGTGTGAAAATAACGCAGGGAGAAAGAAGACAACCCTCTTTAATCTGGGGAGAATTTAGACACTCATCAAGCGCTAAAGAGGCACCATGCCGAGGCTGAGAGCCGAAATCCCAAGGATGAAATCAAGTAATTGCTTTATCTCTTTCTTTTCAGACATCTCTGGAGACTTGCTTAAAGGCAACACTAAAAGTAAATGAAGGAATGGAGCCGGGTGGGTGTATGAAACTTGGGTGGATGTATGAAACTTGGGTGGGTGTATGAAATTTGGGTGGATGTATGAAACTTGCAGGGCAGTAGCAGCAGAGAGGTGACGTTCTGGGCAGCTTCCAAAGGCTGGCAGCAGCAGCATTCAGGCTGCTCTGGGGCTCTCTCCAGCATCTCTCTGAAGGGAAAATGTGCTTCAGAAAGGGTAAAACATTTGAGCTGAGCTTTGTTTTTTAAAGTGGCTTGTAATCAATTAACTACCATAAATATCGTGTTCAGCAGTTCACTGTCTTCGTGTCTGTAATTGCTCTGAGATCTCAATATTTGCCCAGGCCCTGGGCTGTTGCAGTCGTGCTTTAATGGTTTTTCTTGTGAATATAATTTGAGAGATGCATATTTGCAGAGAGCAGAAAGACAAAAAGTCTAGAGCAGGGAAGGGTTGGGCACTCTTTTAAAATGAGCTATTGAGACTGCATAACAACACGACCATTTTACAGTCACATTCTGTTGCAGCCAGTTTTTCATACTTTGCAATAGGTTGGGATCTGTTTATTGCTACTGGAGGGCTTTGCTTTTTCCTCAGCTTTTTCTTATGTAGATGGTTTTATGCTTCTCATCTAGGTTAGGAACAAGAAATGCAAATTTTTTACCAGACTTGAATAACCAAGTGGTTTCCAATGAAAAAAGTTTCAGGCTTGGACGTTAGGTTCTGGGCAAAGAATTTATGGTATTTTTGAGCTCACTTTGTGTAAACCAGAAAATTAATAGTGATCCAGCAAACTTAAGTAAGGCTAGTGATAAAAAGGTTTAAAAAAACCCCGATCAGGTTCTTTATTCATGGCAAGGACACTCCTGGCTTGTTGCTTGTTCAGTTTGTGGGAAAGCTGTTGACATCAACTTCCAGCTGCAAAATGAGGAGTTTACACTACAGACTGCATTCTCCTAAAACCCCATGGGCCAGATTTTCACAAGAGCTCAGCCTACAAGCTAGAAAGGAAAGAAAATGCCCAATTTCTAGAGCCCTGTAGGTTTGGTCTCAGAATTGCTGCCCCTGGGTGTTGGCTGCTCCCAGACTCCAAATGTGGTGATGCAAGTTCAGCCTGAAAGTCTGCACCCTAGATGTGTTGTAACTTTAATTTTGGCCCCTGAGAAGGCCAATTAACTCATACAGACCTAATGACAGCTCATCTGCACTTTAATTAACTGGGGCTGTGATCATGTTCAGTACAGGAGCCATACAAAAATGCCACTCGCATTTCACTTTAAGTGTTCTGTGTCAGACACCATCACCCAGGGATGAGCTGCTGCTATTAAATTTCATAAACAATCATTTGAAATAAAGAGTTGTCACTGGAGCAGACTTAAGCAGCATTTTAATGTTGCATCAAAGGCAGTGCTGTGCTGGGAATTCCAGAACTTCCTCCAGTCAGAAAGGAAAGGTCACCGGGTCTGGGTCGTGCTCACCTGAGTGGCCAGGTGTGATCGCCTGGGTGTGATTTCCCTCTTCCTGCTGGAAGTTACAGGTGTGCTTTGGGAGGTCCTGAGGCCACCAGACCCCTCTTGGCATCAGCCCTGGAAACACCCAGAGCGTGTGTGCCATTCCTGGCTGGTGGTGGGAGCTGCTTGGCAGTGAGCTGCCTCTCCACGATGAGGAATTGTGGTAGCAGAGCAGTAATAAATTCCAAACAGTCACTGCCATGGTCAGAGTGGGGGAATATTTACGTTTTGTTTCTCATGCCTGCTTTTTCTGAAGTGTTTGATTCAAGGGGATCGTGTATGTGACGTGTGGCTGGGGGATCTGAGTGCCACTCCCTACCTGATTTTAGAGGCTGGGACAGCATCCAGCTTTTCCCCTTGTGCCCTGTGTTCCTGCTGATGTTCAGTTCTTTGTGGCTGTAGTAGTAATTCTCAACAAAAAACCCCACATATTTTTAACTGTCCAATCACCTCTGGAGTTGCTAAAGAGAGCTCTCCAGCTCTCTGATCAGTTCAGCAGGAATAGTTCTCTGTCTGCAGTAAGACCAGGCCAGGCTCAATCTCCACGAGTTTGATACCTTGGAGCAGGTTCACGGATTCTAAGAGGAGCTGCCAACGCCACCTAGAGTTGAGGCTGCCTGGTATTTCTCATTATTATAGGAATTATTGTAAGGAAATAACACCTATTTCTCAGCCCTTTTGGCAGAAATACTGTAAAGGAAATAAATAAGTATTATCCATTAGCCTCACTGAAAAAGGAGAGATGTTCTGTGAGTTCCTTCTCTTCACCCGGGGGTCTGTGTTCCATTTTTCCTGAATCAGCTGTCTTTTTGCTTCTTGAATCCTTCTCCTTTGCTCTTGAGTGCCAGCTCTGGCAAGGTCTGACACACCCAGGAATCCCCCTCGTACCTACAGTTACAAAAACCTGGAGAAATCCAACCTTGCCATGGAAATGGGCTGGTTTAACCAGGATTTTCATCAGCTGTTTTCCTTCGCTCCCCCAAGCGTTTCAGGAGGCTTTCATGGTTAGGTGCAAGGGAGTTCTGGGAGATGGAAATGAGTATTTCTGTGTAAAATGTGGGATTGGAGGGGGTTTAGAAGGAAAGAGGGACTGGGTGAAATGTTTAGATCCCATGACTTCCTGCAGAGAGTGCTTGTTCTTCAGTTGGTGGAGCTCTTTGAGGGACTGCAGGAATGGTCTCAGATCCCTTCCTGCAGCATCCCTTCCTGGAAGAGGGAGTGGAGCTGGGATCAGCAGGATGATTCTCTCATGTGGCAGAAAATTCTTATTTGCTCCATGTCATCTGTTAAGAGTTTCATCCTGCTTTGTATGAGGAAAGTGTTCCGGACTGCAAGTAGTTACTTCTTAAATGAGATTGAGAACAACCAATATTTAGTATTTTAGTGAATAATCTAGACACTAGGAATCAAATCTAGGTGTGCCAACTTCTATCTTACTTCTCTGCCCATTACCCCATGCTCACCTTTCAAGATTTGTTTCAACTGGCAGCATTTCTACTGGGAAATGCAGCTTTAAAAGCCAGAAGCACATTTGTCTTCCTTAGTTCTTGAGGTGCTTTATTGTGAGGCTGGTTATGGTTCAGTTGAAGCTTTGAGTTGGGGACAGTGTTGAGGCTGGAAGGAAATGAATGGAAAATGCAAAACAGAAGGAGATTTAACAGGACAAAGTTGTTCATGTGGTTATTTGGCAGTTATGGGAATTAAATGTGCCCAAGAAGTTCCCTGCTTGATTCTATCGTACAATTGATTCCCACCAACATAAAATACTATTACTCCATCGGAGAGGTTTATTTATCCTCTTGTTGTAATAACTTGAAAAATGCTATGAGAAACCCTTTATTTACATTAATAATGCCACTAATATTTCCTGGATCTGTTGGAGTTATTGCTTTTTGCTGCTTAAAGAGATATGGTAATTCAAGTATATGAGCTTGAAGGAAAATGGGGAGAGGTGTTTGTCTGAGAGGAAATGAAGCTAAAACTCCTCGGAAATGTTTCCAGCCCAGATCAAATTCAAATGTCTCCAGCAGAGAGAGTGCTCAGTGCAGCCAGAGCAGGTTTGTGGGGCCAGGGAGGGCAGGGGACAGGCAGGACCCAGCCCCTCCTTGGCCCTGCTGGGTTCGCTCTCAGGGCAGGTAATTTCAGAAATCCCCTGGGAGTTCATTCAGCAAACAGCAGTGCTCCAGCCTTCGGGCTGGAAACACCAGCAACAGTCCTGGGAAGCCTTTAAATGCAAGTTAAGGTCGGTGTGGTTGGGAAATGCTGAGCAGTAAATATTTTGCTTGTTTGCTTCTATTTAAAGTTGAATCTTGGAGGATTTACATGCAAATTCTATCAAGTACCAATCTTTGTTCAGCCTTTGCTACGTGCTTTGTTTTGGTTTTTTTCTTCATTAATTTAAAAGCATTTGGGAAAGGAAAAGAGCCAGTGTTTTCTAATTGGCTAACATAAAGTGAAATTGCTAAATCCATATGTAGGCACCAGACTGTGCTTTGTTTCTTAATGGGGCTAATTTTGCTGGGACCTGAGGGACCTGAGCATCACAAATCAGGTTGCCTGTGCAGGTATTGCAGTTTAAGAGGCTGCTTCAATTCTCAGCTCTAGGGGCCTGCCAAGGGGGCAGGAATTGCATCTCTGTACTTGGGGAAAACGTTTGAATTGCTGCTGGCATCCAGATGATTTTTTTATGATAAGGACACGTAGCTTTATATATTGGAAAATTTAATGTATCTTGCTCAGATTTTCAGTCAGCCCCAAGCAGCGAGAAAGCCAGAAGGAGTAAGTCCATTGCTGTGACTGAGTTGCTGTCACGCCCTTGTTTTTAAGATGAGTTGGATTTCCTTTGCCTTCTGTAAATATTATTGGGAATGAAATTTCTCGCCTCTTCGCAATTCCGCTGGTATCAAATATCTAACAGATTTTTGTCTCCTCTTCCACCACCTGTACTATTGCTGCCATCTTTTATTGCGTGGAACTATGTGAAGGAATAATGAAAATATGCTTAAATATACATTTTTCCATTGCTGGAGTCAACCACTAATATGCTGATATACTCTAATATGTTTTGGTTTTATAATTTGAATAATATCACTCTCCATTACATAATCCCCCTTTCAAAGACCCCAAGCCATTTTCTGAGCACTGGTTAAAGCTCTGGGCATTTCTTTCTGCAGAAGACCTTTTAGTTATTTTACTTTAGCTTCTCCCTGCTCAGAAATGAGTGGCCTAAGGTAACTCAGCATCCCTAGGAGAATTACAAATACGCTGCCTCTTACGGATGTGGGATTGCCTTATTTTGGATTAGGAAAAAATAATCTGAGTTCACAGCTTTATCATCTTGGTGTAACTACAGCGAGGAGTTGCATGGTTTATTCCTGACCAGTTGATGTGAAATGCTCGGGTTTTTCTCATCGCCGCTTCCACAAAGGATCCCTTAGCTCTTGATCTCTGCGGGTTCCTGACCCGCACGTTCAGGAGAGACAGTGCATTTGAAGTAGTTAAAGATCTCTTTCCAGCTCTTCTGCATGTGGAAGATGTTGGTCCTGTAAGAGCATTTGGCATGAGTTCCCCTGGAGTTAGCATGAGACCTCTGAGAGGAGCAGAGCTGACAAAGCCCCTTGGAGAGCAGGACGTGGCAGCTGCCGTGTTAGGGGACGGCAGCAGCAGCAGGGCACCAACCTGGCTGGAATAGATTTGTTCTTTACCTGTTCTGCTGTGGGTTAAATGAGAGCAGATTTTTGGCTCTGAGAGTCTGTGCATAAATTCTGTCTGAATAGGAGGCGAGTTATGAAATGAGATCAGCTCTGAAAAGTAATTCTAACCAGAGCTGACTTTTTTTTTTTTTTTAAGGGAATATAAATTGCTACCTTTTGAGCAGCCAAAGAAAATGAGGGGCTTGTGTAGGCTCTGAGATTTTGCCAGGTTTTGTATTGACTTGTGTTAAGTCTGGTTTGCTTGAAAGGGTGTTTCAGAGAGGGTGTGAGTTTTCTGCATCGAGAGGACGCCCGTACCTGAAGCTGGCACGTCTGCAGGTGCAGAATGCTGTGTAGCAGCTTTAGTTTGGTCCACATCACTAACAGCCCCTGTCTGACCTGGGCAGACTCTGCCCACCTTTCTTGCTCCTGCAGTGTGTCTCCATCTCTGTTTTCTGGAGTGGGCACTGGCTGTGCTGGCATCTCTGCTCGCCTGAGAGGGGAGCAGTTATCAGGCTGTGCAGCTTTCATTTGCTGCCTGGCTGGACTGGATCTGAACCATCTGGAGGAGAGGTTCTTTTTCCTTGTTGTTTGCTAAGTTTTCTGAGCTGAAGGATGGCAGCTGAGGAGGGGAGACTGGAGGGCAAAAGTAAATAGCGGTCGAGTAAGGAGGAAAATAAAGCGAGACCAAGGCATGAGAAATAGTCGTGTGTCATTGAGGACAGTGCTGACTGTGCCAGAGACTCCTCTCCCGTGCTCCATGAGAGCTCTGGCCATGAGAGGTGCCCTGGGAAGCTTTCCCAAAGTGCTGTGTACACTGCAGGCCGCTTCAAAGCAGCGCTCTGAGCCCAGGTCTGTGAGCGCAGGCAGGCGTGCAGATCTAAAGTACACAGCAGCGTCCTGTGGAACGGGCTGCCAAGGGTTCCCACAGCTCGCCCTGCTGCAGCCCGGCCGGCATTCAGCTCGCTGGGGCTCGCTGTGATCTCTGTGCCTGCGTCTGAATCGCACTCTCGGCTCCTCGAGGAGGGGAGCAGCACAGCTCTGCCTCACACCAGCTCTGGGGGTAAGAGCTGCGAGGTTCTGGGGCTGATTATTGCTGCCACGGCATTCCAGGGTGTTTATCCCAAGTCGGGACTAAGGTTCAGAGGGAATGTGTGATCTGCAGAGTGCCTCCGCTGGAGCTGGTTCTAATTAGTCACTTTTATGAGCTCCAGAGTCAGACAAAAATGAGGAGCCCTCCCCTTGTGTAGTTTCCTGTTTGCTGGGTGCATGTAAAAGAGATCTGGCCCTGATGTATGTTAATAATGAGCTGATAATGTAAGCCAGCTGAGAGATGTGGAGTTAGTCTGGTCTGCTGCCAAGCAGGAGGTGAAAGTTCAGGAACTGACTCATGTTGCCAAGACCTGGTCCTGTGGAGAAGGTCTGCTCATTAATAGATTGAGTTTCTCATTAGGGCTACAGAGCATATGCTTACAGCTTTTGGGTTTCAGGCTGAAACCCAATCCCAGTAAAAGCCTGCTGAACAGAGAGGCAGATTTACTGGTAAATAAAGGATTAAAGGAACACTTGGCAGGGTTGTTGGACTGGAAGCCTGACTGGCCTTTGAAGATTTCTCCATATTGTAGGTCCTCCCTTTAAATTTACACCAAGAAGAGACGCGTTCTGCTCCTTACCACGCAGCCCAGAGGGCAGGAGCTCTCCGTAGTCTGCTCTGTGTCCAGCAAGGGCAGAAGGTGCTTGTGTCTGTCCTCTAAATCGCCTTTCAAGTAAGACATCCCATGGAAGCTGTTAGCTCAGAGGAGCCTGGTGTAAAGAAGGCTTCCCTCCCACACCCCCCTCACTCGGAGGCCTTGTCTGCACAGAGAACAAGACTCTGCATTAGTTTTCAGAGCAAGCAGCTCAGCATTTACAGCATCTCTAAAACTACTCTTGTTCTCTTTGGAGTTTTGAATGAGAGTCTCCAGCAAACAGGCACAACTGCCTGCTTGGGTTCCAGCCTGTGACGTTCATTACAGCTGGCCATGAATGGAGTTCATACTTGGCTAAACAGCTTTAGCAAACTGAAATGCAGGCAGGTTTAAATAGACTTATAAAGGGGGGAAAAAATTATATATATATATAGCAGTCCAAAAGCCCTACAGCTGACAAGAGTGTTAATACAGTACTTTGGGAATTCAGGGTGGCATTAGCCTTAGATTTCATTATTGAAGGAAAAATGATCCCTATGAAAGTTTTGGTTCTTGAATGTGGGTGATGTCATGGCTCTTGTACCTGCCTGGCCCTGGGCAGAGCCAGCCAGGTGACAGTGGGGACAGCCAGGCTCTCACAGCCTCCCCAGCCCCGAGCGTGCCTTGGCGTGCTGGCACCTCGCTGCCAAGGCAAGGCCTGGTGAAATCAGCCTTTGTTCAGCTGCCACCCCATCCCCTGCTCCAGGCTCTGTCACCAGAGCTGCTGTGGCTGCTGGCAGCAAGGCCAGCAGGGTGTGAGGGGACAGCAGATGTTGTGCTCAGACATCTCTGGCCAGACACATCAGCCCCTCCGTCCCTTAGAGGGCAGATAAAAACACTCCTAATGCTTAATAATATAAATTTGGAGGAGATCTTATGTAAACATATTCAGTGAGCTCTCATTAATTTCCCTTAGGAGCCAGGCTGAATGAAGATGAGTTTCAAAGAAAGGAAGAAATTAAATTTGTTGTTAAGGACTGCACATGTTGGGGAAAAAAAAATAAAAATTGGAGGAGGCACTGTGTGTTTTTAGCTGCGTGAATTAGGGATCTGTGGCAGGGACGTGGGGGAGGAGGGAGGTTTGGAAGTTATATTAGGAACGGATAAAAATAGTGCTTGCAAAATGTATAGCAGGGCTCTATTGCATTGATTTGCAGGGAGCTCTCTGTGATTCTTGAGCACAGCAGCACTTTAGGAGCACGAGACATTCAACCTCTTAAAAAGATGGTGCAAGTCATTTGCTCCGTGCAGTTTTGTGGTGCTCAGCATAACAAACTGGCATCCATCATTGTCATTTGTCTTTGCCAATGACTTTAGGGACACTTGAGAAGCAACAGGAAGGTAGGATTCTGCTTTCCACCCACTCCAGCAAGTACAGAATGACTCTGTTGTACCTTCAGAGCTGCGCAGAGACCAACTTTGCCTCTGACACTAATGCCCTTCCTGAGGATGCACCAGAGTGTTGCTGTGCTTTGTACTTCAGCTGGATCCAGGTCTTGTCTTCCTGGCAGGCAGGTCTTTATTTTTTTGCTTCTGAGTTCTGATAAACTTCATCTTGGAAAGCAGAACTTGGTGTCATTGGCTTCTGCATCCTAATTCCAGAATTGGAATTGCCAGATGTGTTCTCCCAGACACTTCCCTCAGGTATGGGTTTGGCCCTTCCTGGGCAGGTTATAGCAAGACATTAGAGCAAATAAAAGAGACTTGGGAGAGCGACTTCCCAAGCATCTTCTCTGCCTTAAAACCAGAATTAAAACCACGTGCTCACCATTCTTCTGCTGCGTTTTCTCCATGTATGTTATTTAGCATTCTGTCAGGTCTACTTGTGTTCCCTTAGAAGATTCCCTCTTCTGGATCTCATTCTTTCTCTTGCAGTTTTGCCTTTCCCTTCTCACTGCTGGCACCACAGCCTCTTTGTTCTCCCTGTCGCTTCTTGCCCCGCTCAGATTTCTGGCTGGGAAGAAGAGATGGCAGGAGGGCTGCAGCTGGGGGCTGGGGCTGGAGGAGCCCCTTCCCTCCTGCAGTCCCTGGGCTCCCCACACAGCCCCGGCCAGAGCTGGGGGGCTCCCAGCGAGCTCTGGAGTCAGGACAGGATACTGGGGAGGCAGACTGTGGGGCAGGGGAGAGCTGCTCACCCCACGATCCCCAGGGGCCTTTGCTCTCTTAGCAGCAGCCAGGGCACTTTAAGAGCAGCCCGTGGAGGTGGTGGGAGCACAAAGACACCAGTGCTCCAGCCATCCCTTTTGATTAATCCCTGGGAAAGGTGGTGTTTAACCAGATAAATTTCCGCTTGGTTTCTGTCCTGCTGCTCTTCTGGAATGATGAGTTGCTTTGTGCTCTGTGACAAAGAATTACTTGGGGGTTAAAGGTGACGCCGAGTTCATTTCCCGAACGGGCAGGGCTGTCCCCCACCCTCTCAGCCTCATTTCTCAATTAATCTTCTCATAAATCCTCACTGCATTTTTGAAATTGAGATGATTAGCAGGGTTGTAGCCAGGAAATTGGGATATTCTGGCATGGTTTAAGTCACAGTTTGCATACAAGCAACTGTTTAATACATGCAAGTATTAAAAATGTGCGTGCATTGCATCTGTTAGTGTTCCAAGTTCCTCCATGAAGGAGAGCAGGAGAAAGTAAAGAAAATATGTGGCTGCTTTATGCTTAAATTAAATTTCCATAGAAATAATAAGCTCTTTTTTTTTCCTCAAGAAGTAATTAAAAACTATTTTTGTGGCTGGGTCATTGCTGGTGTAGCACATGGTGATTTTTCTGTCATTTGCGAAACTTTATTGATTTATACCAGCGGTGAAACTTTCCTACGAGTGAAATTCTGCAACAGTTAACGCTGATGCAAGTCAGTGTTTCCAGGGTCTTTTTTTTTTCTCCACGCCGTTGATGTTTTCCACCAAATTTGCAGATTCCTGGAGACACCAGGCAGCGGGGGTTGAGGCTCTTGGTTCCCACTCAGGAAAGCTGATAGACTGGAGCTTAATCTTGGCAGCACTTGCTACCTTGCCTTGCCAGGCTCCGTCCCTCATCCCTGAGGCTCTTATGTGCTCTTCCCTTCCCTGGGGCTGTCACCTGCTGCACACGCAGTGCCCCGTCCCTGCTCCTGTCTGGACAGAGGGAGCAGTGCTTGCAGCTGCTGGTGTTCGGCTGCTGATGTGGGCTGAGAGGTGGGAAGGGGTTTATTCCCAGCAGAGCGCAGCACCCTGGGAGCACCAGCCCTGAGATGTGAGTTAGGAACGTATCAAGGTGTGCTATAAGTGTGTTACAGACCCCAGGGAAAGCCTGTCTCAGATCTGATTGTAGGAAACCCCTATTTCAGCCTTGGAATGACTCACTGCCAGGTTATCCCTGGCTCTTTGGGTAATGCCCCTTGTACCTGTGGAATGCTGGGTCTCAGTGTGGGGCAGTGTCAGATAAAGTCCTGTTTGTGTTGCTGGCTGGCTGGCTGTATTTTTAATTAGTACCTATTTAGAAGAAAAAATAATCTATTTTTTTTCTTTCTGGATGGCAAGAGGAAAAACATTGTAATTAACTTATTGAGTTCTCTGTGTTCTCCTTCTACACTTCCGCAGCTGAAATCTTCATCCTGCACAGGTCTGAGCTCATTGGTGCTCTTGGTTCTTGTTGGTTTTCATGGCAGTGAAGAGTGCTGAGCAAATTGCCCCACTCAGACTCTAGGACCCTAATCTCTCTTTAAACAAGGAGCTGTGCAAAGCAATTCAGTGTCTAAACAGAGGAGTGAGTGCCTATCAGCATCTGACAGAGACTTAAACAGCAGAGAAAGCACAGAGCTATTAAAAACTAGAGGAGACACACAGGACAAGGAATTGATTCATTGCCAAGGCCAGAACTTGTTCAAGTTTGCAACTTACATCTTGCATGTTCCAATTTTTATGACACTTGAGTACTTAAAAAAAAACCAAAAAACAACTCAACTAAGTGTGATATTCGTGTATTTCTATCATTATGGCCTTCTGGCCAAACTTTTAAAATGTGGAGGCTTTGATGAGCCATCCTGTAAGGCTAAATTTGATAACATCCCCTGAAGAGAAGTGTCTTTCACATAATTGTACAGCCACGAAAAGGAGACTTCTTCAGCTCTGTGTCTTCAGTGGAAGATAAGCAGTCCAGCTCTCAGAAAAGGTACTGGCTAAGGTAGAAAATGCTGACCACATTGCTTGCTGTTTCCCCACCCTGTGACTGCCACTGGGTTCTTTTTGCCTGCTATAAAGACCAGAAGCCCCCAGACTGATGCTGGTGCTTTACTTGATCTTCTGTGTGATGAACTCAACAAGCTTTTGACTCGCGAGTCCACCGAGCTTCTCTCATTCCATGGCCAGAGAAACTGGGTTGCAGGGCTTTCCTGTGGCTGCCATATGTTTTTTGATGGAGCTGGCAATAAACGCTGGTGCCCTCAATCCTCCTCTTCTCTGCAGCTCTCCGACGGGATCGGCTTAAGTGCTGTTTGCTTTGTGCTTGCAGGGATCCCCGGGGTTTGCCACAATGGGGCGAGCGGGGCTCCAAGGGGAGGGAGCTGCGTGGGACGTTTTGCCCACCGTGGGATGCTCACAGGACACTGACATTCGCAGCCTCTGGCCAGCACAAAACCCTGAATAGTGTTTGTCTAGAAGTTTTCCAACCCTTTTCTCTTAACAAAAGCTTCAGTTAGTGGAAATTCGAGTTCCAGGTATTTATCTTTGATTCCACGCAGCAAAGTGGCTTAAATAGGTCAGATGGCCTCGGCAGTGGAGAGAATTGGGAATGTCAGCCCTGGGAGGGGGAGTGATTCCGGAAATCTTCACTGACCTTTGCATGTACACTGTTGTTTTACAGACTCTTAAGGTCATCAACCAGGCTGCATCTATTCATTTATAGATTTCAGTCCTGAATGTCAGGCAGTCTTTGACTAGCGCAGCTCTGTGAGCAGAGGGTCAGAGAGAAGATAGGCCTGTAATAAAAGGACAGCTTGGGGTTTTCCAGCCAAGAACTGCAAAAAAACATCGGAGGCTGTTATTAAAATACTGGAAATGCGTTTCAGAGGTGAGGTTTTCTGAGAGCCCTGTGTTTCCAAATTAGACTTGAAAGCTTCTCTTTCCTGTCAGTGAAAAGGCTGTGCTTCACAAGCAGCTATTTGTGGTTTATACACGTGTCTGTTGTGTTGGTAATCCTGAGGAAAATGGAACAACCTGACAGATGTTGGATAAGGCTTTAGAATGCAGAGGTCTAATCCTGGGTTCTAATCGATGCAACTGAAACAAGGAATTTCACATGTGGTTAATGACACTGCTCTGCATGGTCTGCACATCAGGACGAGCGTTCTGGTCACCCTTTTCATTCTGGGTGACTTCCCTGGCAGGGAGCTCTATCATCTAATCGTGCTCTGTTTGAAATACTTTTTTATCCACTTTGAATTCCCATAATTTAGTTTTGGTGGCCATCCTGTCGTTTTTGTGTTTTCAGGGAGTGCAGAGGTTCCTGGTGTACCTTTGTTCAGTCCTTGCTTTAGGAGCTTGTCCTGCTCCTGACAGCTCTGAAATGCCACCGGAGAAGAATGGGGCACGTGTTCACTTCTGTACTAAATCCAGGATTGTCTGTCCAACTGCAGGGAAGATTTGATCTGTGGTAACATACAAAGGATAAATTCATTAAGGATATACTCTCAAAATGTGAGAGAAGTCTATTTAATGGAATATTACTGCAGTTTTTCATTTAACAATATACCGAATGAATGAAGTTAATCTCTCCCACTGAAATAAAGTAGGAAAATTGTTCACAATAACCGATTATAATGTCTCCCAACAGTCTTTGCAATGTGGTTTAATTGAACTCTGATCTAGGCTAAATAAGACTGTGTCTGTATCTGGGCTTAAAGTGTGTCTGGTTGGTTACCAGGCTCTGTACTCCCATATATGTGAATAGGAATATCCCATCCCGGGTCAACCTGCAAAACACTGCAGGTGCAAACCCATCCTTGGACTCCAGCTTTCAGTTTAGAGAACTCGGGATTCAAAACAGAACTGCTAAAATCGTTTTGCCAGCATTGATTTTGTTTGATGAAATTGCCCTCACCTGGGTACTCACGGAATATTTGAGAATAGGCTGCAACTTCCCTCAAATGTTTGCTCTGTGGATTTCTTTGCCAGATTTGTTTGCATGGTTTATTTTTAGTTTCCCAGATTGGTCCTCATAAGCGTGTGACACACCCTTGGCATTGCAGTTAGCCCAAGGTCCCTCTGCTCCCTCCGAGATGGAGAAGCAGATCTGCTGGGCACCCCTGGGGAGCAGAAGCTGTGCCTCCTGCAGCTGCCCTGCCATCCCGCTGGGTTTTTGGCATGGTCACGGCAGCTTTCCAGCCAGGAGGGAGTATGAGGCTGCAGTTCTGCCTGTGACTCGTGAGATAAACCTGTCTGGGTGTGACAACACGGACGAGCCATCGCTCCCTTTGTTGCAATAATTAATCATCCTCACAGTCCAAAATCTGCTCCATAGCCTGAATTTGAGCTTGTTTGGTTTAAGACTCCACTCAGGACTTCCATCAGCAAAATTTCCGATTTCTGGATGTTGAGAAAAGGGAGCTTGGAGGGGATGAGGGTACAGCTAAGGTCATTCTGAGGTATAAATGAATGTACTTGCTGAGCTCTGCTTCTGGCCAAAACATTGCTACGAAGGTATCATGTGCTGTGAGGTCACTAAATGTGACTGAATGTGGTACTGGCACAGAAGATTAAGGGAAAATGAGCCAGCAGCCATAGCTGTGGACATTTTGTGCTGAAGGAAGCACCTGTGCTGATTGAAGTGAATCTTCCCACCCTTCATTCTTTCCCTGCTCTGTAGTTCCTGAGCTGGAAGATGTGATTTGCTCTGCAGGTTTGTAGTGGAAGGTGGAGTCAGAAGAGAGTTGAAGGATGGGGATTTTGTGAGAGCATGGTTTGTGTCAGGTGCTCACCTGGGTGCAGGGCCAGGTGGGATTTGGGGTCCTTGCAAGGAAAGGGATGATCTTCCACAGCATTTTCAGGATTTTAGGTGATGGTGGTGCTGTGAACAATAATAGGTGGGGTTTGTTTCTTAGAACTCTGGTGGCGTGGAAGTGGAACAAACATTAAAGTCAGGGTGGTGCAGCATTCAATCACTGCTAGGAACGGGGGAGAGGTAGTGGTAAAGCTGCTGGAAAATCCAGAATTCTTGGTGGGAGCTTCAGCTGTGCTGGGGCTCCAGGAGAACAGCCAGGCACAGGAATGGGGTCAGCACTTTTCCTCTGCCTCGTCTCCTGCAGTTGTGGATGTGAGGGCCAGGCAGGGGCAGGGAGGGCTTCTCTCCTCACCCCCCTGTGCATGGGCAGATCTCTTCTGCCCCTCTCGGGCTTCTCTGGCTCAGAACCTTCTGGCTGAGGGGACGGGCAGATGGCTGCCTTGAAGGCTCAGTGGCTCATCAAACATCAGGCCAGCAGATCCGTGGCCAGTGGCCAGTAATCTCCCACCCACGAGCTCAACCCTTAATTCCCTGCCCGAAAGAAAGTCACTTCAAACCAACCTCATGAAAGAGCAACTCAAAGATATTAAGCTTTTATGACTGTTCCAGTGAATCCAGCACCCAGGGCTCCAGCTCCATGTGAAATACCCCCAAAGAAAATTCCTCTTATGCTGGAATCCAAGAAATAATAATAACACAGATCAGAAGTCACAGTTTCCCATCCAGTGAGCTCGCTGGGTTGCAGGAATTTGAGCTGCTCTGTCACACTGGAGCCAGTGATGTGCTTAGCAGATGCCTGCTTGGGTTCAGATGAAGTGCTGCAGAGGCATATGATGCCAGAAGAAGGATTAAAAAGTCACCAGGCTGTTACAAAGAAGAAGTAATTACTTGTAAGCCTTCACTTTTGTTCTTGGCTAATGCTGGCTTTGTTTGATGGTTGTTAACCTCTTCCATGCAGGACTTCATCTCTGGGAAGCTGTAACTCCTGTTAGGGAAGGGGGTAAAGCATTTTAAAATGCAAAAATCTATTCCAGAGCACCTGAAAACACAGGCAGAGCTGCCTTTTTTTAAATTAGTATTTCAGGTAGATAAAGTAAACACCGCTTAACGGTTATTTCAAATAATAACATGGGATGTGAAACTCAGGAAAACCCATGGCATCTTGTTTAAATAGATTCTCTGATAAATTAAAGAACTTTGCAACGGAGCTGATCAAGCATATAGAAATGTTCTCTGGAAATGTTGGTAATTAATTATATCGGGACGTGAGAGTTATTGGGTAGAGATGAAAGAATAGAACAAATCCCTTAAGTGATGGCCTGCAGTTGCTGATGCATGATGTTGGGATTCTAAAAATAAAATGGACAATTTAAACCACCAATTTTATCAGTAAAAGGATTAAAGTGCTTAAATAAATTGTCTAAACTACAGCCTTCAGTGTAGAAATAGAGGAATCCATTATGTATGGTATGGAAGTGGGTGGAAATCTTCAGACTACAATAAAAAAAGCGAAGCTTTTTTTCTTTTTGCTGTCAGTCTGGCCACATGGGTTTTGCTGCTTGTGTTCAGCCTGTTAAGGCAGAAGTTGCATGACTGTTTTTCTTAATATTGGGCCAAGTCCTGCATACCTCATGCATGTGATTACCCCAGGATAAATGAAGTGCCTGCAAAAATGAGCCCACTGTCTGTCTGAGGATAATGTGCTGCAGCAGAAGTCCTGGGAATTGCACAAAAACAGCTGCTGAGTCTCAAGCTTAGGTCCTGACCGACAACCCTTTGAAATCACAGGACTTCACTTGTCTCTGCAGCCTGCTGAGTTTATTTCTGATTTGTGTGGCTCTGTTGGAGGCAGAGTTTCCCTCAGGAGCGGCGGGGCCGTGTCTGGAATACCCCTGGTCATGGAAACCCTGCAGCAAACTGCATCCATGTGCTCAAATCAATCCCTGCTTTCCTTCCCCGAGGCTCTGTGTGCTTCCCCTGGCCACAGCCCTGCCCTCCGGTACCACAGGGCTCCTGCCGGGCAGCAGGACACCTGAGAAAGAAATTCTCATCAGTCACCAAGTCAAATTCAGTAGCCAGACTGGCCACCAAGAAATTGACTTCTTGTCTGCCCCACCAGGTGTTTTAATTTAAAGGAACTTTGGCATCTCTCGCGTCTGATGTCAGTGGTTGGTTTGTGCAGAGGGCTGCAGGGAGGTGGGCAGATCCAGCAGGCTCATCCAGGGCTGGGGAAGGGGCTTAGAGAGGAAACCCCTGCTTTAGGAATCCAAGTTCTTGTTCTGCTGCTGGACCAAAGAAATCTGTAGGCTTTCCTCTGTCCTCGAAAGGTCCGTGGTCCAAAGCGGACCTTCCTTGTGTTAGAGCACCTTGGGATGGGAGCCTGACAGACTCAGGTAAGGGAGATCAGTCAGCTCAGGAGGTGGCTTGTAACATCATCTGTAACATCATCTTCAGCAGAATGAAAGTGTGTGCCAAGGGTTGGAGCCTGGCAGGGCTGTAGCAGTGGCCACACCGATGTTTTATGTTTTAAATGTGGTTCTGCCTGACAGAGAGGGCTGTTGTGCTGGTAGCTCACAGTTTCTTTTCCTGCTTTTACTTTTTTTTTGTTTTGTTTAAATTTCTGGCCAGTCATGGCAGTTTGCTCAGTTATGAGAACAGTTCGTACCATCCAGTGGTGGTACATGAATTAAACATGAGGGAACACATCTTAATTCCTTGTTTCAAATTTATGGCTGCTGTCCTTTGAGAGCTCTGATTTCCCCCCTCCTCTACATTTGTCTCCTTCTCTTTTTAATTACCTCACACCTGCCTTCCAGAGCTCTTCCCTTCCCTGCGCTCTGGCAGTGCACGCTCCACAGGACTGCAGCCGGGTTGTCTGTCAGCAGCCATTTGGTGCCATGACAGGTATCGATTGTTGATTCATTACTCGAAAACATTTAATTAAATTTGACTGCATAATTAGCACGTTAGCAGCCAGACGCGCTGGGGCAGCAAGTGTGATGTGCAGAAATCCCCAGGCTGCCTCCTTTGTGAGGAAGGTGGCAAGACAGGGTCTCTGTGGGGTGTTCCGGGATCCTCCCTGTTCCTGACTTCCAGACCAGTCTGTGCATTCTGCCTTGTCCTTATGGTTACCTTTGTTCTTTAAAAAGCTGAGCCTTCACCGACCCTTAAATCTTGATTCTGATGGGATTCCCTGAGAACACTGGAACTGAGGGCAAGCTCTGTTTTGTCACTACTCCAGGAGTCCAGCACTAGATGCATCATCATTCATTTACCTTCTGTACCTACAGCCAGTCCCTTCACTCTAAGCTAAGAAGAGGGGTTGTAAGCTGTATGGCATCATCAGCACATATTTTAACTCTTCTCCACTGCTATCTGCCCTAACTTGGACAATACATTTTGCCTTCCAGCAACGCTTTGTTAATCTCAACAGGAAAACATTTAGGCTAAAAGGGATCTGATGCGCAGCTGAAACTTGAAATTAGGCAGCAATTCTGTGTGTATCTTATATATTAGTACTTGTTGACATACTTCTGGATTGTGATGCCCATCTGCATTTAAAGAACTTAGGAAGTTGAGGTGCTGTCAGTATTTTACCGCAGAGATACAGACTATAGTGCCAGAAAGAGTAACACAGGAGGAAGGTGGCTGGACAGGGGGAGTGAAATGGTTGTGTGTGTGAGAGAGAGTCCTTAGAAAAGCAGCTGCTTTGCCTCTAGATCAGAAACTCCCTCTGATCCTTCGGGGCTGGTGATTAGCAGCCCTGGGGGCTGTTGGTCCTTTGACTCCCCTGACAATGCTGCATTTTGTTTCCTTTTGCAAATGTAATGCGGAAAAGAATTACCTATATCTAAACAGGTAGCCACCCTGTAAATTTTTTTTGCATGGAATCAGGGAGGCTCCACTGAAGTTGTGCTGAGTGTCCCTTTGAATCCATAAGCAGACTTGGTCTAACTCACCTTTTCTTTTATTAGTGACAGAGTGCCGAGGGGTCTTGGACAATAATCAGCGATTTTCTTCGTTACCAACGTACCTACCTGTGAGTTATCGGCTCTTCAACGCCGAGACGTCTTTCTTCCTCAAAGAAACCAACCAGGACTTCATGAGAAATTCCAGTTTGCAGTCCAGGGTGGAGTCATTCTTCCCCTACAAAGCCAAGAGACCGCCCGTGTTAAACGCCAGCTACGGCCCCTTCTCCGTGGAGCAGGCAGTGCCGCAGGACCTCATGTTAACTTCCAGCTCTTTTGGATCCGCCAACAAGTTCACCTACAACTGGAAGCTTCAGGCCTACATCATGAGCACCAAGATCTACCTGAGCAAGCCGCGGGTGCAGGTGCTGTTCTACATCGTGGGCCGGGACTGGGATGAGTACAGCCCGGCGGAGCGGCTGNTGCGCGTGTTCGCCTCCCGCGAGACGCGCGAGGTGCGCGGCAGCTGCCGCCTCAAGGGCGACCTGGGGCTCTGCGTGGCGCAGCTGGAGCTGCTGCCCAGCTGGTTCAACCCCCCCACGGTGCTCACGGGCCGTAAGAAGCCGGCGGAGCAGCTGGAAGGGAGCCCCGTGGAGCTCTACTACACGGTGCAGCCCGGTGACGAGAAGGGCGAGTGCACGGCCGAGGATATCCGCAAGGGCAACGCCATCCGGCCCGGCAAGGACGGCGTGGACGAGAGCATGTCCCACCTGCAGAGGATCGGCTCTGTCAGCCTCTACCGCGGCCAGGAGGCCTCCCAGCTGACGGAGCTACGGCTGGACAGCAACGTGGTGGTGGGGCTGCCCTCCAAGCCGGTCAAGCAGGGGGAGGTGGTGAGCGTTTACGTGACCATTGCCAACAACTCCACGGTGGATCAGTTCATCCTCAGGTAAGGAGGCTGGCTGGGCGCGGTTCTGAGGCGCTGGGGGGACGTGGGGTGAATCTCGACTGATTGGAAGTCGGTCCCCGCTGAAGGTTGCTCCCGCTCACTGAAATGTTTTCTTTTCCTCTTTGCGTGCTGTGAAGAGGATTGAAAGCCCCCGTCGCCGGGAGGTTTGCAGCGTGTCTGCTGTGCCGTTTGTCACAGGCCCACGGCGTGCAGCAAGGTACAAAAGTGCTGCTTGAGCGGGGCCGTTTCTGTGCCGCGACAGACAGCACGGCATCAGAAAACTTCTCTGCTTTATGGCGCTTTTAAAACCAGGTTTTTTATTGCACAGGCATGGAGTTTGAATGTAGAAAAACTTCAATTACCTGCCTTTCTGTAAGTGCTCTGGCAGAGCTTGCCTCTCCCACACACTGAGTGGTTTTGTTAGGAGAGCTCTGTAGGGAGGGTTTAACTATCCACTTGCAGTTAAGCGGTGTTTGTCTTTGGCAGCACATTTGTCCTTTAAATAAAGCCCAAGGTGTTTGATATTGCTGCTGCCTTGTAAGGGACTGTTGGAAGTGAGTGCCATTATTTTGGACAGGAGTGGGAACACAGGAACTGCCTTACTGGGTCAGATCGCTTGCCTTTTATTTTCATTTTTAGCAGTTTCCCTACCGATCAGATGAAAATCCTTTGAGGATGACAACGACTGGGAAACTTGTTAATCACTGAAAAAATTGATGTATCTTTTTAAAACTTGTTACCAGGCTTTAAATTCAGTGGAAATTTCCACGGTGATAAGCAACAATTGCTCTCTAAAGCCTCAGGGAATCAGTTTCCCAAAAGACTGTGCACATGAAAGAATTTATTTCTAAGGCTTATATGAATTAGATTAATACATAGTTGACAACCACCGAGGAGAATAGCCTTTAGAACAGGAAGTGTCGCTTGGCAGATAAAAGGTTTTTCTTTGAAAAAAGGGGGGTTTTAGTCATCCCAGAACCGTTGTGGTGTTTGCAGCTTTGGTTAAATTGGCCAGATAATCTCCCAGACACCTGTTTACCTAGTGAAACCTCCGTGCTAGGAGTGTTTTCTGATGTTGTTACTTCTCTTCTGTCGAAAATCCCTTTACACAAAGTAGAAGAAACAGAATACTTTTGCACATAACAAACACAGCCGTGGTGTAAGAAGAAATCCCGAGGCAGTGAACTGGGTGGTTTTTGGGTGAATAGGAGTGGGGATCACTCTCTGAAGGTCCTTGTCTCTGTCTTTATTTTCCTGCAAGGCCAGTTGAAGATAAACAAGCTTGTTGAAATCTGGGGCTGTGTTTCTTTGCTCAGGAATGAATCTGGCTGAGAGGGGAGGGTGGGATGTTGGGAGCTGCCCGTGCGCCTCTCTGCTGGGGACAGCAGGGATTGGCTTTGGTTTTGGGAACATTGATCTGGAAGGCACAGTCTGGCACAGGTTGGTGTATTGCTGGTTCTGTGCCAGCACAAATGCAGAGCTCAGGTCGTGTTCTCTTTTGATGGAAAGATGATTTGCATTTTTGCTGAACCTTACTTTGAATCAGATGCAAGAGCACGAGAGGCTGAAAAACTGAGGTTTATTAAAAAATGGTTTTTTTCTTACTTCCAGTGGGGATGGGCAGGTGGTTGTTGTTTTCAGGTGTAGTACAGGGCTGACCTTTCTGGAAATCAGCCTTCTTGCTTCCTCCTCTCCTTGAGCGAGGCAAGAAAATGAACGTGAGGTGTTCCAAAGCAATCTGGGATTTGAAATCTCACAGGCTGGTGGATCTGCCAAAGCTGTGAAAGAAAGGAAATGTTTCTTGTGCAGGAGAGGGACAGCTGACCCCGCTGGCAGAGGCTGTGTGGGATGGGAGCATCCCACAGATCTTGGGCTCTGTGTGGCTCAGTCTGGGGCTTGCAGGGGCTCTTCCAGTGGCAGAGGGCTGCTGAAAAGCCAGGTGGAGCTTCCCGGGTCCGTGGTGGAAATCCGGTGTGTGCACTGCAGTTCCGAGGTGTGGAAGGGCGTGGAGTGGGGGCCAGGAGCCCGTGGAGTGTCCGTGTGTGGAACAGAGAGCCCAGGCAGCAGAGCAGGGAGGAGCAGTGCATATGCTGGGCTGCCTCGGGGCCCCCTTAACCTTCTCCGTGGCCATTTGCCTGCTTGGAGAGAGCTGTGTGCTCTCAACCTCCTGGGTTCCCAGCAGAGCAAGCCCTACATCCTATGACATGCACTCACATTTAATCATCCTAAAGAAAAACACACCACACATTATCCCCGGGCACAGCGGGCTTGTTTATTTTCTGCTCCTTGTATATTATTCATTGAGGTATTGCAACATGCAGAGCTGAAGCAAACAGCATGTGATCATTGCTTGGGGGGGTGGGAAATAATAGCTACAAATCTTCTCTGGCAAAAGGGAAGCAGAGTGGTCGGAATGACCTCATAGCCACAAATCATGGCAGTTGGAAGCGTGGTCTTAAATCGTGTCTTCATTCAGGATCCTGGGACTGTATCTGTGAATTGATCCATGTTCTTAAATCGTGTCTTCGTTCAGGATCCTGGGACTGTATCTGTGCCTTTATCAGCCCGGGGGAGTGAGGTGGGTTGGCAGGATGCTGTAGGAGCACCACGTGGATAAACACAGCTCCTCTTTTCTTGCACCCAGTGAGCACGGGACTGTTGTGGAAGCAGTTCAGACCATCCTGAGAGGTTGTAGGTCCTGTTCCGGTCCTGCTGTGTCACCTCTGGTAGGTCTTGAGGGACATTTTCTATCTGCAAAACAGGAAATGCAAGCAGTTGGTCAGCATCACCCGTGGGAGTGCTCAGTCCTGTCGCTGCAGGACTTGGATTTCCTCTCATGGAAGGCGTTTCAGGTTTGCCCTCTGTTATCAACAGAAATATGAATGGGAACATCTTGATGAAAGAGCTGAAGGAATAGAGAAGGGGGAGGAAAATACTGCCCTGCTTTCCTACCACAGGATTTCTGGGCTCCCCCAAGAGAGATGAATTACGCTTGCTGATGGTACAGTAAGGAAAATGACTGCTGCCTCTAGCAGTTGGTAAAGTATGAACAGAAGGAAAGAAGCATCAGGACAGCAAAGAAAATTTAAAAAACCCAACGATTTAAAAAACGAAGGTCTTGTGTCCTTCCCAGAGCTGCCACAAATTGCTGCCACTGGCTTCAGCAGAGCTGCCAGGACTGATTGTCACCTCTCCAAGTGCTGTTGCACTCTCTTCTAATCTGAGTCATCATTTTGGGCGTGTTGTCTGTGAGGATTAGAAAGCAAAATCCTTAGGGCGCAGCCCTGTTCTCGAATGCTTTCCTGAGCTGCCCTCACAGCCAGCAGAAAAGGGAAGGAAGCACAACCATGCTGGAAAGAAGGTGTTCCTGTGGGCTTTCCTCCCAGGAGGTCTTCCCGTGATGCTTCTCATTACAGATTTTGCAGAGCAGCCCGCTGCACCTGGAGGGATGTGGGTTGTAATCCGTGCTACCTTTGTCCAGCAAACAAATCAAGCCAACACAATGGATAAATAGGAGTGATAATAAATCTACAAATTGGATAAGGATCAAGGATAAATGCAGAGAGGAAAGCTGTTAAACCCACATTGGGTTTGGGTGCCTGATGAGTATTGACAGCAGGGCTGTGTTGGGTGGTGCTGGCAGCAGCTGGAGAGCAGCAGCAGAGGTGGAAAAGGTGTTTATGGTCATAACAGCTGTGGATGTGCTTGGGAATCTCGGTATAAAAAGGCATCGTGGAGGAATTGGTAATGAAAAAGGGGGATCTTCACCGCCAGCTCTGCCTGTTCTGATGAAGGATGTGTTTGAGCCTGCCTGGGGGGAAAACCTCTCTGAGGAGCTTGGCACTGCCCTCAGCTGTGCCTAGAAGAAGCAAACATAGCCACGTTTTCAAGCAGTAACTGTTTGCTTTCAGATAGTGGCATTTCAATCTTACCTTACGATGAAATGACTTTTACTGCCCTGAAATCTCTGTTTCACTGTTGGTTTATTAGTTCTTGACGCTGCAGTGTGGTGGCACCATGGCAAACACAAGTGACATTGTCCTGAAGAACTGAAGTCAAAGGTATCAAAACATGCAAAACCTAAACCAGAGCTGGAATCACTTGAAGTTTTGTGTTAGCCCAGAATTCGGGATGCGTTATCCCAAGGATCTGTTTCCCACAGTAAATGGCATGCAGGTTTTCAGCTCTAAAGTGTGCTTTTTTTACACTGATTATTCATATTTAAAACCAGCAGAGCTTGGAGTGAAATGAAGAGAGACAGAAAAGTTTGGTGGGATGCTCTTCTGGGTGTACACGTGGGTCTCCAGATGGCAAGAATTGCAACAAAACATTTTTCATGTCCTGTGCAGCTTTGCCTTGCTTAAATATTTAAGAGTCATTTCACTGCACGAAAGCATTTCAGGTGACATCTGGAGGGAGAGGAGTTTGAATCCTCTGGATGTGGCTCTTTCTCATTATTTCAGAGCATATTTTTAATTGGAAAATTGAGTCGGTTTATGGCATTGAGAGGGCCCCTAAAACCAGGTGCTAGTCCAGAGCTGCTTTGCAGAAATGCCCAGAGCTGTGACTTACGACTTGAAGGGGTTTTATATATTGACAAAGGTTTACAAACTTTAGGTTTGGTGTTCAGCCTTGTGAAACTTGAAATGTTAGTGATTTCTTTGTTTGTTTCATTTTCCCTCCTTTAGAACGATGAGTAACAATTCAGCTGCACATCTACAGTGGAGCTGGTTACTGGAGGGAGAGTACCCGGGGGGGATTATGGTTTTAGCAAGTGCTGAGGTACAGCAGCACCTTGCAAAGTGCTTTGTGGAGATTTCTCCGCAGTGAATTCATAGCAGTGGTGCCATCGGTTTGGGTGTTCTGCTCCAGTAAGCAACGGGGGCAGCCTGCTGGAGCACTCCTAATTACCATTTACTAGAGAACGTTACACACTAAAGGGGGAATATTTCCCAGTGTAGCTTTGAAAAGCATTTGTGATGTAAAAAAAAAACCAAACTTCTTCGGAGAAGGGAACGCGTTAATGCTATTTTGAGAGAGTGGCACGGTGCTCCAGTTTAATTTCATTAGCCCTTAGCAGGCACTTTTCAGGGACATTGGTGTCACACCAGAGGCAGCTGGGCCCTCCAAACTCATGACTCATTCTCAGAAAACTGCTCAGCTGGGGAGGATGTCCTTTAAACACCTGAGAAGGGTGCTCCTCACCGGAGCAGGTGAAGGAGGGAAGGGCTCACTCTGGCAGCAGCGAGTCTGGTTTAATAAAGTTTCAAAAGGAACTAATTATTAGCTTGAAATTGAAGCTACCTAGAAAAGACAAGACAGGCACTCTTCCCTTGGCTCTCTTCAAATGCCTCTATAAAACTGCCTGAGAAACCTTTTGAACAGTTCTCCACCTTACTGCTGAGAATGAGGTGCGGATTTATCGTCAGAATAATTCTGTTCCCACGCTGGAAATCCTTTGCTGGGTGAGCAGGTGGAGGAGCCGGGGCAGCCTTCAGCCCCTGCTGCCATCAGGAGCTGAGCAGGGAAGCCCAGTGGTGCTGGAGAGCTCCGTCAGAGCCTCCCTCCTGAAAACGTGGCCATTAACTCCTCGCTCAGCTCCTGTGCAGTGGAATTCCGTCATGCACGAGAACCAACGAAATCATAAAATCAGTATTTAAATAACTTTATTATATTCAGGTATATTTTAAATAATTATAATCTTTATTTAATGAGAGCATACAACGGAATAACACGTGCAGGAATGGTTTGTCTCGTGGAAGCAGGCATTCCCAAAGTGTGGATCTGTGGGTTCTCTGAGCCAGGTCCAGGGCTACCTCCATGGAACTGTAAAAAAACCTGCCCTGTATAGAAATATTTGTAAATAAGCTATATATACACTATAAAAATATATACACACTACTATATATACATATATACACAATGCTATATAAAAACATAAATACAATGCTATATATTACTATATATTACTATACAGATGCACACTATCTATAACTATATATATACACTACTGTCTATAACTATAGACTACTATATAAAAATATATACTACTATATATATACTACTGTTTATAACTGTGCACAGTACTATATATAACTATATACAGTACTATATGTAAATATATACTATATGTAAATATATATATACACAACTAGATATATATACTATACTATATATAACTATATAACTAAATATACTATAAATATATAAATATATATAAATATATAACTGCACATAAATATATAAATAAATACATATAAAAATGTAGCGTGTATATCTGTATATTCACTGTAAAATGGATTTGGACTTCTGCACTTCAGGCTTGTGTGTTTGAGAACTTCTCCTAAAGTGCTGATGGGGAGAGAGGAAGGAATGGATGGGGGCTGTTGCAGGATTGGCCGTGGATATTCTCCTCACCTTTGGCCGTTCCTCTGGAGGTGTCCTGGAGCACCCCTGGCAGGGCCCGCAGCCTTTCTGCCCCGGCTCTGGAGCCCCTGCCAGGCTGCTGGGGGAGAAGGCACCGCTGCTTGATTCCTGTTTGGACTATTACCACTCGTGGGACTCGAGTTACAAGCGTTAATTAAATCCTTGGTTCCCTGCCTAATTAGTGGCGGTGGTGGCTCGTTAGGAGATCACACTGCGTAAACCCCAATCCTCCCAAGCCAGCAGCGAGCAGGGAAATTCCGCTCTGCTGGGAGTTGGGTGGAATCAAGAGAGTGTTTTGTGGCTGTCTGAAAAGAGGCAGTGATCTGATGCACGAGGGGATCTCCTGGGAATCCTCGCTGTGATTATCTGACAAGCTGTTGGGTTCCAGGGCCCCTGGAAGAAAGAAAGCGTGCGAGCCTGTGGGTCTGCGTGGAAATGAGCATTCCTGAGAAAAACCGAGGCTTTCAAACCTGGATGCATCTGTTCAGGCTGCAGAAGCAGGAGTGACTCGCTGGAGTCGGACTGGGAGGGACAGAGCAGCCCCAGCTCAGAGCTGGCAGGGAGGAGGATTTGGGGTGGAAGGATGCATGGGGACCAGTCCAAGGGCAGGTGCCTGTGCTAGCAGAACCGTGAAATCCGACGGGTTTATTGTTTTACTGGTGCTTATGGGGTTTATTATTGAAGACAGAAAGTGTCGGATTGGTTGAAGTTTCTGTTCTGGCGGAACGCTGCTCCTCACTCGTGACAGCACAGGCACCAAGAAATGACATTGTTTGTATGTTCCTGTGGCACTTTACAGTTAAAACTCCCACAGAAGGCACAAGGATCTTGGGAAGAGCTGCTCTGCGCTTAGGAGCTGATCTCGACAAAATGCTGAGCTCTCCTATAAATTATGGAAGGTTGGACCCCAAGTTCTGCCACCATCTCCTTTGGGACCTCCTTGGGTGTGTTTCCCTGCGGTCCCACCCTGTCCTGGGTGTGCTGTTGTGTGTAGTGCTCTCTTGAAAAGCAAATTGCATTTCTACAGACTTTGAATACCCAGAAGAGCTGATTAATTCGTAGTTGAGATGAGACCGGGTTAAAAGGAAATTCAGCATTTTGTTTTGTTTGTTTGCCTGGTTCCTGGTGTGTTACAAAGTGTCTGTATTAGCAAAGCTGCCAGGGGGTTAATTTGCACTAACAGCCTCATCATCTCCAACGACATCATTTCAGCTTTTCATATTGCTGCTTACATCAGCAGGACTAGAGAAAGGAGGGCTCGAGGAACAGCGTGGATCTTGGGAGAAAAGAAAAATGGGGGGAAGCACTTCAGACATAGCCCTCTGCATTTTCAGCTGTCAGGCTGCTGAGAAGAATCTCTTTTTCATACAAGCTCTGGCTCTGAGATGTAACCCTCCATTTCCAAAGTGCCACGAGAGTGAGCACTTTGTACAAGACAGACAGGCTCATTAAGGGGAATATGTGGCACTTACCAAAATGTAGAGCTTGCTTCCTCAACCTCCCTGATTAGTTGTTAACCAGGACACATAAATAGTTGTGGACCATGAATCACAACTCGGCTTTGCAGATAAAAGAGCGCCTGACAGGCCAGACCATCAAGTCATGCTTAGTCTGTCACTGACCCCAGGAGTGCTGGGTAACAAGTTCAGCCCTACAGGTGATCACTGAGGCACAAATATTGTTACTGCCCAGCCTGAGGGGGTTCTTATTTAGCATATTGGACATCTGTGGAGCCTATTTTGGGGAAACTAAATTTTCCTATGGATTGCATGGCTGCTTACTCAGGGCTATAAGTTTTACCATGGCTTTTAAAAGCGAGGTGCTGTGATGGTAATTGCTGGAGTCACTGAGTCACTCGCTGGGCCCGGTCTCAGCAGGTTGTACGGATACCACCAGCAGCAACAAAAATATTGCTCTGCTTGGGGTTATGTCTGTCTTAGAAAAAGCCCTGATTGCACTGAGAGTTCTTCCCATGGAAAGGAAACACCAGCCCACAGTAGGAGCCTGTCACTTAGGAACGGGCCCAAATTTAGTCCTGTCAAAAGTAATGAGAATATTCACAGGCTTTAGGCTACTCTTTATTCCTCTGATTCTAGACATCCATGAGAGACCACATTAGCAGCAGCTTCTGATCTTCCCTTCTATAGCAGCCTGATGAGAGTTTTCCAGTAGAAAGCAATGACAAACCCGTTTTTTTGGTATGTACTTAGTGACTCTTGGTTGTGTGATGCTGATTGTGGACAGTGCGCCCTTGTCATGCTGGTTTTTGAGACAGAGGGTGATAAAAGGCTGGCGTTGAGGCTGTGGCTCCTTTGTGAAGAGAACAGAGCTGGCCCGAGCAGAGGCTCAGGGTGAGTGCAAGAAAGAGCAGGCAGCGTGCCACAAGTCATCCGTGGGACAGGAGTGTCACAGCCCCGCAGGTGACATCCCGGGGGGCTCAGGGAGGTGGCCTGGGGTCCTTGAGAGCTCTGTGGGAGGGTGCTGCTGCCCTCAGGATCCATGAGAGGGGCGATTCCAGAAGGAGCGGGCTCAGCCTCGCAGCAGAGCGTGGAGGGAAGCACCGGGAGCTCGGGGATGAGCTGGGTGGCTCTGACCTTCACAGGAGCCCCCCAGAGCCTCTCCTGCTGGGCCACAGTGCCCAAACCCTGCTCCATGGGCATGGATATTGCAGCCCACGAGGCAGCCTGGGCAGAACACATGAGCACGGTGTGTAATCTCCCTTTGCCAGACTCAGGGGTGCTGCTGAAGAATTTTCCTCTTATCTGTCGGAGACAATGCTCCTGTAATTTGTACTGGGCAGAAATATTGAGAGAGCTGAATGAAGATTTTATCAGCTGGTTGTAGATAGTGACAGCTGGTTAATGTTAATATCTTCTGAAAGATCTTAAAAGAAATCTTGAATAGTTGTGCAGAAATTAATACGCCTCATCCCTCTTTGTGTTACTGAAGTGGGGCTGTGCTGTCATCTCCAGCCTGCATTCTTTAATTTTCGTAGCATCAGGTGATGGGCTCTCTGTCCATTGCTATGGTAACTGCTGCTTTATTTCTTACTCAAAGAAAACATTGACATAAACCCCACTGCAACGTGTCCTTTTTATTCACTGTGCACACCTAATGGATGCCAGAGCTGTGCAAATATGTCATGATGGGGCTGGATGGAGAGCAGTAAACTGCAGGGCTCCTGCCCTGGTGTGGGACTGGTGTCACCTTTCAGCACACGCGGAATTTTGTGTCAGCTCCTTCAGCTCTGCTTTTATTCCTGCCCGTGGTTAATTAGATTTCAGATCCTTCAGGGTGGAAGCAGTCCCTGGCTGGGTGTAGGTAAGTGCTGTGGGGGAATGGGATCTGACAGCAGATGAGGCGTGCAAACTTTGTTTTTGCTCTTGAACGGCTCCGGTTTGAAGTGGAATTGATCCCATGAACCTTTGGCAGTTGTTCAAAATCCCTCCCAACCTTTTTGTGAACACTAATGAAGGGACTAGAGGCTCTTTCCCTGTGTTAGTCCTTCGGTTTTGTTGCCTTAAAACCCCCAAACGTCTCATGAAAAGCTCCACAAAGCTGCCGTAGCCCAAGTCCTCTCCACGAGGCTCTGCTGCCCACTTCACTCCAGACTGCTGTTCCTCAGATCCCCTGAGTGATGCAGATGCAGAATAAAGTGTTCCCAGTTCCTCCCAGCACGGACAGCTTGCTTTGAGTCCCCACACCCCTGTGGCACCCCTGTGCCAGGGACAGCTCTGCGGTCTGGCTCTTCTTCAAAGGAAAAATTCACCTGGAAAAAGTCTTCCCTCAGGTGTTTTCTAGGGTTTTCCCAGCTCCCTATCACAATTACCTGATAAATGTGGCAATTATCTTTTCATCTTAGAGTAAAAGAGAATTAAAAAGAAATAATTAGAAAGCTAATAATTATCTACAAGAAGAGGCTTGCATGTTCTGTGTTACGTTCTGGGTATGATTTTGGATGGAACCTCATAAAAGATCTTTACAGCCCTCTTAGGTTCCCCTCTATTAACTCCTCCAGGGGTTTCCCGGGAGGAAATGGCTCTGTAGCACCTAGCACTGAAGTCAAGGAGAGTTTAGCCTGCCAGAGCATCTCTTTGGGGTGCAGCCATGGAAGATGCTGTGCATGGAGGGGCACTGTTGAGGGTTGAGGCTGAGCCCCAGGGCTGTGCTCTGGACGGCTTCACCCTGCCGCGGGGAATGAGCGGTGAGGATTGTTGGGAAGGGGAATCGGTGCTCGCCCTCTTGAGAGGGAGGGAGCACAGTCCCTGCGGGGTTACTTCAGTCCCACAGCTCGCTGTGTTTGGGGTGCTGCTGCTCTGGGGCTGCCACCAGAAGCAGGACGGGTGGTTTTGGGGTGTCCTGCGCTGGGCAGGAGGTGGGTTAGGTAAGAGTTGCTCTCTTGTTCTCGTCTCATAACAACTCTGTTCCCATCTCCCCAGATGAGGCTGAGTCACGGCGGGTCTCAGCTGGGTGCAAGAGCAGTTCCAGGGAATGGGAAACGGTCGGGAACTCCTTGTTCCAGGAAGCTCTGCTGGTTCAGAAAGGCAGCGATTGTCCTGTTGTGTAATTATATCTGCCTCCACCTATCCCTCTGCTGCTCACTCCTATTATGTGTTCTTACCTAAGTCCTGGCTGTTCAAGGAGGGAATTTAACAGATTCGTGGCAAAAGCAGGTGAGAAACATCCACGTGTCCTCCTCTGCTCAAAAAACATCTAAAAAGGATAAGAAGTGTTACTTTGATAATTATTTAAATGGTGCTTAAGGGGCCTCCTGAGTTGGTTACATTTACTCTGTGGTTTGCCTTTTCACAAATACTCAACGGATTCAGAAACATGAAAGAAAAGGGGGAAAAAAAGGCATGAGGATTGTGGTAATTGAGTCTTTCCAAATATAAGAAAATTAGTGAGTTGTATTGAAATTCACAATTGCCAGTCTTGAAGCGTACTCAAGTGTTGGTTTTATGGCTAACTGGTTTTACCTTTTATTTGTCTTTTCCAGAAACGTAAAGAGGATAGAAAAATAAGAAACACAAATTGTCTAACTCAATCTGAGCATGTTCTTAGTATCTGAGGGAAAAAAAAAAATTTAAAAGACCAGCTATTCTCTGTTTTATATTAGAGCTTCATTATTCAGAGCAGAAAGAGACATGTGTGGGAATTCATTTCAGATGGGTACTTTGGAGAAAATTGGAATCTGGATTGATTTTTATAGGAAATTCTTAAAATCTGGCCATTTATGCTTTTTAGCATCTTCCTAGTGTGCTTCTAAAGCTTAAAGCACCATTGGAGAAAAGTTTCTTGTAAGATTCCAAATGAGTGGCGCTGACCTGGTGGGTAAAAGTGATTGTCCTTAACAGTCAGACTTCTTTTTTTCATTTTAATTTCAATTACGTTTTTTATTCTGATACAGGTAAATTTATGTAAGTGAAGAAATCGGTTGCACCAGAACTTGAGGTTTATACCTTTCCCTGAGTGTGTGGTCGAGTGTCCAAAATGCAGGACATCCTTTTGTAGAGCCGGGTGGACTGTTGTTTTCTTGTTTGAGTTGGCTCGTCTTGCTTAATCTGGAGCTGCGCCAAAACCATGAATATTCATGACACTGTTAAACAAGATTTTTATTGAAAACAAAAAATGGATCTGAAGCTTTCATTTGTCATTCTGAACTCAGCTAGTGAAAGCCCTGTGAACAGGCACATTTATCAGGGAGGTTTTCCTGGTGTTTTCTGGGGTTTTTTTTTTTGCTTATTGAATGAAAATTTGTTAGAGCCCAAGAGTATCTCCCCGGGCAGCGAGCCTGTTAAGATATTTCTGTGTACGGTATGAATATAATAGAGATGAAATACAGGAATTAGCAGGTAGTGTTTGATGCGTTGCATCAAGTATGAAATCCCCTGACAAGTGCAGAGTTACCGAAGCCAGCCTTGCCTTTTCCAGGGCTGCTGCTGGCCCTGCCATCCTGGGAGCCTCAGCAGGCTGGCAGGGCAGGGCATTCCCAAGCCTTTCTTTGGGATGTGCCTTCCCCGAGCTCGGTTCGGAGTCCCCGGGCAGTGCCTGCATAGGAGAGAAATTTATTTCCCTTGTGTGGTGGATGGAAGGGAGGAAGGGGAAAGGGAGAAGATGAGCAATCAGACAGGTTTTTCTTGCAGCCCCTGGCCTGTGCAGCAATTAAATAGGCTTGGCTTGTAGATAACACGTGCAACTGATCTGAGAGTCCTCGCTCGTTTATTATTTATAATAATAATAATAGTAATATTCTTTTATTTGAGGTGAAATTCTCATGAGAGCTGTCTGTCTGTTTCGCCCTGTCCAGCAGACTAGCTGGGATTTTTTTCTTTTCCTTCAATGTATGTTGTCCAGAAGAACAGTACCCAAAGGTTACTAGGAATTATTTATGTTCTCGTGGAATCCTGCTGAAGGGGTGCAGGGTGGTGCTTTGGCAACCTGTTGCCCAGTGTTAGGTTGGGTGGTGTTCATTTCTAAACCAGCAGGGATGGTGTCAACTACCCAAAGGTTGTGTAAGCTGCAGTGAGACCAGGGTTTTTTTCAGATGTCTTAATCCATTCTCCTCCTAGCTGGAGGAGGAAGGCAAGAGCTAATTCCACACACATTTATTGGGGGGGAAAAGGCATCAAAGAGCGCAAGAAGAGGGAGCAGCAAAGGGCAGGAGATGGCAGGCAATTCCCCAGTGAATCCCGATTTCCTCCACCCTGGGGGATCTGCCACCTGGATTATTATTTTTTCCCCAGCTGCAGTGATGGCCAAAGTTTGCCTGCAGGACTCTTGGACAGGCTGGGGCATCCCTGGAGAAGCTGTGGCCAAGGAGGGAGGATTTTCAAGATTTGGAAACCAGGGGGGCTCTCAGGGTAGAATTGTGTGTGGGAAAGAATTGCTAGAACAACAAACTATTTGCTCTTAAAGAGGGGAAAGTATGTAACGCCATCAAAGGGGGACAAGGATTCAAAGGGAAACACATGTCTGAAACACAGGGGTCAAGTTTATTTGAAAGGAAAATTTGTTTGCTTTTGATTCTTTATAACATTTCCCATAGAGACTAGCAAATATAGCTGCCACATTTTTGGCAAAGGGTATCTTATCCTAAACCTGAAACACTTAAATACACATACTTACATAAATACGGTCTCTATTAGTTTCAGCTGGGGGACTTCTAATCCCTGCCTTTTGTAGTTGGTTTTTTGTTTGCTTGTTTTCCTCTGTTGGCTGTATTTGAAGCTTTAAAAGGTCTTGGTAATAAAAGAAATGTTACTGCTTTTTTAGAAAGAGAAGGAAGGCCAAGGTGATGAAGAGAAATCTTGGTCAGGGGTTCTGGTGTCTGAGCAAAGGAGTGGGACACTGGTGGTGGCCTGGACTATAAAACCTTGCTGTAGGGTGCAATGGGCCTGAAACCACCCGAGGATTGTGGTTATTGAAAGTGCTTATTAAAACTGGTTGGCTCTTAGAGAAAACATGTGGGTAGCCATAACTCAGGAATCCCCTCTGGCTATGCTTTCCAAAAAATCTCCATTAGCGGAGTTGAAATTTGAAGCGGGAATGGGATGAAGTCAAATCAGCCCCTAATCACTGAACCATTCTGTTCCCAGAGCCTTCCCTGGGCTGGAATAAAGCAATTTTTCCTTTTCTTTTTCTTTTCTCCAAATGGCGCTCCAACCCCCCTCCATCGCTCTCTTTGATTCAGTTCACTTTGTTTATTTTTAAATAAACATATGGCACGCTCATCTCTCACCCAAAGCTCTCTTTGGTGTCAGTGGGAGCTTCCCCACCTCCAGGATGAGAGTGGGGATCGATGAAGGCGCTCCTGAGAGCTGGCCAGGCTTCTGCTCCACTCTCCCTAACGCAGGGTGCTGGAAAAAGCAAACGATCCAGCGAGACCTAATCAAGTGAAGTGGGTTTCACACACCCCTGGGGACTGCCAGCAGGCAGCAGGATGGATGATGGCAGCCTGTCCGAGCCGTGGTGCACAGCTGGGCCAGCCCGTGGCTGCAGGCAGTGCCCGGGTGGTTCCAGCCAGCTCTGAAGTGGGTGTTTGTGCACAGATCCCTGCGGGTGTTTGTTCTGGTGTTCCTGCACCTGTCCTGCAGCCGGGTCCCTTCTGCATCACCGAGTCACAGACTGCCTTGGCTTGGGAGGGATTCCAGAGCTCCTCCAGGGCTGGGACACTCTCCACTGCCCCGGCTGCTCAGTCCTGTCACTCTCACTGTGTTGTCCAGCACGTGGGACTAGGTTTAGGCCTGGATTGGGGTTTATGGCTCAAAGCTTTTGCCTTCTCCTCCACACAGGTGCTGCTCTTGCCTTTTCGTGCAATATTCTAACAGCTGAAACAGGAGAGAGCCGCGACAGCCACGGGGACAGTTGCCAGGGCTGGCTTGGCTCTGTCTGCTTTGTCTCTGAGCCCAAAAGCCGGGGAGGGAGAGGAGGAGCAGGGGCTCTGGCTGTTGGCCAGTTCGCACAGGGGTTTGTGGGGAGCACGTGGGCCCCTGGGGAGGAGGGATGGTGGCAGAATTCTGTCCTGCCCAGCTCTGGCCCAGGCGATGAAGTGCCCGGAGCCCCTGCTCTGACTCCAGCAGTGCCTGGCTGTCGGCTCTGAAATGACTCTTCATCAATTAAACCAGGTGTGCGCCCACAGCGGGGCTCTGCTCTGCGTCCTAAGGTCTAATTCTGTTATTTTTACAGCGCTATAGCTGTGATTTTTGGGTGACTGATAAGGCAGTAAATATGCACAGATTGTGTTTTACACACACTGAGATAAAAATCTCTTCCACTGCTGGGCTTCTTTACCCAGAAGGAATATGTTCTTTAAATATTTCTTCACAGCTAAACTCAAGCTGAAAGATTCAGTCATCTGCCACAGAGGCAATCTCTGTGTGCAGACCTGGTTTTGTGTACTGAACTTGGTGGGTGCTGGACTTTGGTTCTACAGACCTTGAAATTTCCTGAGCTGTGAGTCCCAAATGGCTCAAGTATTTCTGGTTCTTATTTTACTGAATAATATAAGCAGTTTTCCTCCTAGGAGAGAATCCACTCTTTGGGTTTCATCTTCATTCACTAAAGATACATCTTGATGTTATAACAGTTATTTAATTTCATGTTGTCAGCGTTGGGTTTTGGCCTTAGAGGTGAGGACAGGTTTAAGAGAATTCATTCCTGCTAACACAGAGATATTAAGAGATTCTGAGCTACCTCTAGGAGCGATGAGAAAGAGGGTGAAACATTCTAATGAGCCTTCTCTAGTAGTCTGACTTCTCTCCAGATATACCTGGGTTTTGCTTAGGAAATACGATTTCCATATTAATTTAAAATCTGTCAGACTCCCTTCCCGGTCTTGTTCTGCCTGTGTTACACAGTAAACCTGAAGGATGGTCTTTTCTAAGGACAGCCCGGGATAAAAATAGTATCTTTCTCACAGAAATGGGTGAAAGAGTTTTCACAGACCCTGCCAACAGTGTTCCTGGCTCAGAGCATTTCTATTTATCCTGCTTTTCTAAAAGCACTGAATTCACTTTCAAGTTTGAAAGCATTTAAAAAAAAAAATAAAAATTGGCGATCCAGATTTGATGGCGCACTTGAAAGACGCAGCAGGCTCTAAAGCTCCACCTGGTATTGGAGTTTTTTCAGCTTCAGGCACTGAGCTGGCAATCCTGAGCTGCTGGCAGTGCTCCTGCTTGCCCACAGAGAGCCCCTGGCTGCCCTCGGGGGCAGGAGGGCATCTCTGGCAGCGGCAGGGCCACGGGCAGGGCTGTGCCAGCCTGGCTGTGCAGGGGGAGGACGCACGGCTGGGGGCTGCTGGAGCACTGTCCCCTGGAGCACGGCTCCTGCTCTGGCCCCTGCCGGGTCACGGGTGCTGCTCCCGGGTCACACCTGC
>VWZN01021489.1:304067-356170 GCA_013396955.1 Regulus satrapa
CCGGGTCACACCTGCCCCTCCCGGGTCACACCTGCCCCTCCCGGGTCACGGGTGCCCCTCCCGGGTCACACCTGCCCCTCCCCGCTGCCACGCCCAGGGCACACCTGCCCCTCCCGGGTCACAGGTGCCACTCCTGGGTCTGCTGTGAAGAGTAAGAGCACAGTAAGAGAGGAGACTTTTTGTTTTCTGTATTTTATCATGATCTCGCGGGGCCAGAGGTGACCAGGGTGGCCTGCCTGACCACAGAAGTAGGAGAAACTGCCAAGCAGAGCCAGAGCAGCTCTCAGAGGCTCCTTCAGGCCCACTTTTCTCCTCTTTAAAATCAGACATGCTTAAAGGGAATCTAGAACTAGAGCTCTTTCCCTCATCCCCGACTTTTCCCCATGTTGCAGTTTGTAGATGCTTTTGCCAAGTTCTTTATGGTCATAAATGATTTAATTCTTTAGATATATATATATATAAATAAAACATTTATTTTCCATTATTTAAAGCATTTTTCCTGGACAATGTGAATCAGTTCCGTCTGTTATTCTCTGTGGAGGGCTGTTAGGTGCAGGTTCTGTTCCTTAACTAACCATGGATGAGTTTTTCAGGTCACCTTTGTGGTGCCTGAAGAGATGTTCTAAGGTCTCCAGCGCAGAATGAGTGTCCATGTCTTCTCAGAACTGGATCGTGGCTGCACATCCCCTGCGTGTTGAGCTGCTGCACTCCCTTTCAGAATCTGGGTGGGTCTCGCTGTGATTTGTGAGCTCCACAAAAGGGGCTCTAAGGGAAGGAGTTGCACATCTCGCAGAATTGCTGCTGAAACAACAGTAAAGGGCTCTGTAAGCTCAGAGCTCAAACCTGTTTCTGTATCTCTCTGAGGATAGAAAAGGAAGTCACGCCTTTTTCTCACCCACTGGAAAAATTCCTTTCCTTCTGTGAGCAGTAGAATTTTGTGCCATGCCCCCAATGGTCAGTGCTGCTCCTTTGCCTAGAACTAATTCTCACTTTGCCCAGAAGTCATTTGAAAAGCTCTTCTTAAATTTTTTTTTTTCAGTAGGAATAGGCTCTGAAATGTCATTGCAAAAACCCACAATACAGAAGCAAGTGGAAATCCACAGCAGAAGTGACAGATGTGGAAGAGACCAACCTGCACGTTACCACCAGTGCTCCTAATTATAGGCCAGCAAAAGAAAATGTTGAGCTGAATTTTGCCAACATTCAGCCTACAACAGTCAGTCTATGATTAGTCATGTCATCAAAATATAAACAAAAATAATTCAATCATCAAAGCAGAAATCCCATCTGCAGGGGGTGTAAACACTAAGATGAAAGCAAAGCTGCCTTTTAGAAGGACAGAGCGGGATCGTGTGGAACTTCTGAATCCAGCAGAAAGGCTCATTTACTTACCATGTATGTGCACAATTTCCAGCGGGGCTGCAAACACAATCAGAACTTCATTTCATGGCAGCACCCTGGCAACCAAAGCGTTGGGCCTGTGAATCTGATGTTTCCAGACTGGCGGAGTCTCAGCTAGAAATTAATGTGTCTAAAGACTAGTTTTGTTTCGTAGAGCACAGATAATATGAAAATGTGATTAGTTCATACTCCATCAACATAAGGGATATGAGGTATGAATATTCTATTAGCATCTTTGAACTGAACAAATGGCTGTGCCTGCTCGGTTGCAAGCACGGGGATTGCACAATCGCAGAAATTCTGTTTGTAACAAAGGCTGATCCATAATGCCAGCTTCAGGTATTTATCATTTTGCAATACCACTGCTAGGACAGTTCATGGTCTGCTACAGAAGCAAAAAAAAAAAAAAAAAGGGGGGGGGGGGGAGAGGGGAGGGGGGGTTAAAAANNNNGGGGGGGGAAAGGAAGCTGGAGTTATAAATGAGAACAGGGAAAAAAAAAAAGTCTGAACTGTCTCTGCTTTATGATTTTCATGAATATTATGAGAGACGGGTGGGCCATTTGAGTAGATAAATGATGTATGGTGGAAGTACAGAGAGCATCAGGAGCGAGGATTTTCCTCTGAGCATTTAAAAATGTCCAATTCTTGTGACAGAGGCTGATTTTTAGGTGAAGTGCAATCCAAACTCTCAGTGTCTACAGTGGATTAAAAGCTCTTTCTTGCTCCTTTTCAGAGGTAATGTTTTAACAGCATATTGTCTTTGGGAGCTCAGATCTTTTATCTTCTCAAAACCCCTCCTGTAGCTGCAGTTCTAGAAACAGTTCTGCTCTTGCCTCCAATCCTATTTCCGTGAAATGCTATGTGGCTCCCTCTTTCCACTGATGGAAAAAACTCCATTGTTGTGGTGTTTATAGCTCTGGATTATTAGGAGCCGAGTTTGGCTGAAATTCTTGGCAAAATGATGTGTTCAGTGAAGAGTACAACTTTGAGGCAGCCAAGGAAATTAATATGTCAAATTTTAATTTAAGAAAGAGCCGGACAACCTGAAAATGAAGCAGAGCCTTTCAATTTATGAAAAAAAAAATCCAGTAACATTTTTTCCTGCCTTCTGGTAAATAGCAACCCCCAAAACCATTCTATGTTGACAGTAATAATTTTACCTCTGTTAGTGCTTTAGTCTGACCAGCAACCCCCCAAATCAATTACTCACCAAGTTCTATTTCTGAGCTTTTGCTTTTTAATATCCTTTAAAAATGCGGGGAGTTCTTTCCATGATTTGAAGTGTCCTCCTGGGGCAAGCAGCATTTTTCAGTTGCTGGTCCCACTCTGAGGCTTTTTCCGAGTCACTTCTTGTTGCAAACAGCTTCCAAGGGCAGGGGAGACCAACTGTCCTGGGGCGAGAGAGACGAGATTTCCAAAATCTTGTGCGAGTCAGCCAGGTCTGCTCGTTTGTGTTTAATGTGGAACCAGCCCGAGGGTGAGGACAGCTCTCCAGGGGTGATGTGCTGCTGGAATTTGGCCCTGAGCTCCCTGGCCAGCGGTGTATTTTTGTATTTTGTGTATTTTTGTGTAAGGGTGGTGCCGTGCAAGCAGTCTGTAGAGGAATTTTCTTGATCCTTATGCGTGAACCAAATCCAGTGGTTATTTTAACACAGGCTGGCAAAATCTCTACAAAATTTCTCTTAGAGTCTTCAGGTCAATGTCATCTTATTTATATTTCTTACACATGGATTTTGTTCTTTTGGAAGGCAGGAGAAGTCTCTGTTGTTGTGTCGTGCCCACTCTTGAGCCAGTGATCCCATCCCTTAATCACATTACCAAACTGGCACAGAGGAGAAGGGGAAACGTAATGCAGGCTTTTGGATGAGAGTCCTGAGATGGAGAGAAAGCATTTCCTGGCTCCCTAATGGCTTTATTCCTTTTCAAGGGGAAAAATATGCTTTTATCAGCTTTGAAGGTCGGGTGGTAAAATCAGAGGTTAAGCAGTTTTGCTTTAGTTCTGGATGCAGCATTAAAAATTCCGATCCAAGGGCCGGATCGAGCAGCACACGCAGTCACCTCTGCCTGTTCATGGATCTCAGCTCCAGAGGTTGAATCACAGAACCACAGAAGGGTTTGGCTTCAGAGGGCAGCTCAGCTCCTCTCAGCTGGAACCTCTCCTTTGAAAGCCACAAGTTCAGGCCAGATTCTAGACCCACCGCTAAACAAGCAAAAGCCCCAAAATACAGCAGGTTTGTTGCTCTCCACAGTGGATTTCTGTCCACTTAGAAGTGATCAAATGCTACAGACCAGATGTAGCTGGATTAAATCTGTGAGGTTTGAACTGCAGCTGGCTCTGGTGGGAAATAATAGCCAGCGGAAGGCTGGGGGTGCAACCCCTCTGCTCTCTGTTCTGCACTCCAGGGAAATAAATAAATACCCACCCTGGGGCTGCCGGGGGACAGGCACCTCTGCTCTCTGTTCTGCACTCCAGGGAAATAAATAAATACCCACCCTGGGGCTGCCGGGGGACAGGCACCTCTGCTCTCTGTTCTGCACTCCAGGGAAATAAATAAATACCCACCCTGGGGCTGCCGGGGGACAGGCACCTCTGCTCTCTGTTCTGCACTCAGGGAGGAGGGCAGGGAGTCCCCCACACCTGAAATTGGGGAGCTCATCCTTTCTGTTAGCTGCTGAATTCCACGCGGTGGTGGAGGAATCTCGAGTCGCTGTGTTGATGGAGGGTTTCTCTGAGTGTGACAGCACCGAGCTGTTTAATGAGACCCAGCCTGTTGATGAGGGCGCTGATAAGGGCCATAGAAAGTCACTGTTATGGCTAATCTGTTTTTGCTGCTTTGGAATTAGGCCAAGGATTAGAGATTGCTCTTCCTGGACTTGACGCTGTGGCAGTAAAAGAGCCTTTCTTAAGTTCATATTGGTTTTCCTGCTGCCTCTTGCGCTCTGACTCGCTGGCCATTCTGTTTGCTAAACCCTTTCCCACTAAGCTTTCTATCTGTTCCTCACCTCTTGAATGGCCAGTGCAAAATCCACGGCTTGTAAGGACACCCAGTCAAGGGGCAGGGTATTTTAGCAGGGATTTCTCTGCTCCTTTTTTGAGCAGCCTCTGATTCCCAGCAAGCTTTGATTTCTCAGCAAGCAAACTTAAGCAAGCTGAGGTTGTAATAAATGGCTTATCTTGCTCTGGGAGTGCCCCACAGGTTGCTTTGATTATCTTCCTTTTTTTTGGAGGTGTCTGAGCATTGACTCTTGGCTCTGTCTGGTTCAAAGACTCTGTTGCACAATTAACCAGCTCACCTTCAGTCCAGCTGTTCTCCTGCTGCAGGGAAGAGTCCACTCAAGTCATGCCTGACACGATCTGTGCTTCTGGATCAGCACAGAAAGAAAAGGATGAAAAAAATATTGGGGAGAGTTGAATAAAGAGAACACTCTGGAATAAACCAATCATGTGACCTCTCCTATTCGGATACATTTTGAAAATTCTGCATATGTAGCAAAGTTCATTACATATTTATAGAAGAGCAGTTTATTTATTTATATAATAGCAGTTTATCGAGGATTATCCTGGGTTTGTGCAATAGCGTCTGCAGTGATTCTGCTGTGCCAGAGAGCAGTGAAATGATGTAATTTGTAAGAGAGCCAGGTGTGCTGGGTGATGAGCAGGAGCAGAGCTGAAGACTGAGAGGTGGAGCTGAAGAGGAGAAGTGGAAGCTTAGAAAGCAAAGTAGTTTTGAGAGTGAAAGTGAGTTGTGTTCCTGCCTTTTAGGTAGGGTAGTTGAAAGTTTCCTTTTTTTTTTTTTTTTTTCCTGTTCCTGCTTCATCTACAGCCGTCTGCTCTCTGCGGAGAGAATCTTTAGTTTGAAACAGAATGGATTTTCTTTTCTGAAATTCCATGGATTTCTGTGTCAGCCTCTAGTGTTTCCACCAAGATAATTCCGTATTAATGAGGTTAACTGAAAGAGCAGTTGTGCAAATCCAGATTGTCTGCATTGCTCCTCAAGGACTCTTTTAAAGTTGGGCTTTGGATCTCTCTGGCTATAAAACCATATTCTAAAAACTCAGGGCAGGTTTCTGTGCTGGTTTCCTCCCTTTGCTTCCAGCATTCAGCTGTTTGTGATAGAGCATGGAGGGAAGAAAGAGGCAGCCCTTGGCTCCTGAGCAGGAGAATAAATACATTATATTCAGAAATTTCAGGAGCATTTGAATCTCATTAAGGCTGCGTGGTTCTGAATCTTCGGGTTCCCTCGGTAGGAGGAAGCCTTGGCAATTCTGTTGACATTTGAGACAGCAAATCCTCCTCCCAGGGCAGTGTGCAGTATTCATTTCACTTCTGCAGTTCTACTTTACCTGCATCTGATCACATTCAGACCCCCCAAAATCACGACATCGTTTGGAGGATAATTTCTTTAACGACGTGTATTTGGCTTTTCCGTGGGCTGGAGGTAATTTCCATGCTCAGGCACTGTCTGTCCAACAATAACAAGGTTTAGAAGTGGATTTCTGAAATTCCCCTGGGTATTCTGGTGTACTTACACAGCATTTGCTGTGTGTTGGGGGAGACACGAGACACTGCACAATACTGATCACTGTGACTCAGCAACGCTGTCCATAATCTTCTGGCTCACTACAGAAATGACAAAATCTCCAAAGTTTGTGTCTTGTGGCCCCTGAGGAGCAGCTGCTACAACTGCAAATAAGGCACCATGGAGAGTAATTTTTGTTTTTTCATAGGAATTTCTTTCCAGGAGGTGTCCTGCACTCCTGAGGAGGAGGTGTGAGGGGTTTACTGAATCCCCCTCTTCCCGAGATTCCCTGTGCTGTGCTCAGGTGGGGGAATGCCTCATCGCCCATCCCTGTGCTGCAGAATTATGTGTCTCTCAAACAGCCCCTCCAGCCGCTGCTGCCCCAGAGGGCCAAACACACACAGCTCTCTCCAGCGCCCAGAGATGCCTCAGTTATGCCCATTCAGTCCTCTCAGCTTAACCGAGGTACTCTCCGGAGGGCATTCAGTGCCTTTCATCTTGGTGGTCGGTGGGTTCAGTTTGAGCAGGGACTCGTGATCCTGGGGTCCCCGTGGTTCCTCCAGACCCTGCAGGAGGGGTGAGGAGCACCTGGGGCTGGTAATTCCTGAAGCAGCCACTGTGGCCCCCTGAGCATCGTGCAGGAGCTCAGGGGCTGAACTGAGGTTACAAAGGGCCCGAGCAGCAGCACAGCTGCTCCCTGGCGTGCTGCTTGGAGCCTTCTGGAAGCTGTGGGTGTGTGTTCCATCAGCAGGCTGCAAACGGGTGAAAGGGGTTCACGGTCTCCAGAATCACAGTCAGAGCTGCCCACGACTGGTCCAGTTAAATCACAACTTTCTTAGGTGTCTGTATGCTCACTGACCTGCCACTTCAACAAAAAAATCTGGTAGTTTCTTAGAAAATGCTGTTGGGAAGATGGAATTTATATGTATGAAGGACATTACCTTGAGAATTCTGACACTCTGAGGACATGAGGTGTACTGGTTAATAGCTCAGTACAAAATCCTTCATCGCTAACTCTGATGTTAAAGAACAAAAAACCCATGAAAATCTGTTTCTGTTACGTGAAACCACACTCGCTTCATGGATGTGATGCTAATACTTAGCCAGGAGAATGCAGACTGATTGACAAGAGACTTTTAAGGACTTCCTTTAAGGGATTTGTACAGGCTTTAAGGGAAAACATCCTAACCGTGATTTCTTTTGAAGACGCTCTTTAAAGACATAGAAAATCAACAACCCTGCATTTACAGAAACGTGGCCATTTCTGCCTCGAAGACTTGGCCTGGCAGGGGTGCAGCAAGCCCCTGGCTCCTTGTGTGATCTCCCACATCTCCTGCTAGAGCACGGGGGGAGGAAGGCTCAGCAGCACGTTCCAGATACAAATGCAGCTGTGCTCTGGATGTGTCAGGGCTGAGTCCCCAGCAGTGTTTTCCTGCTTCACCTGCATTGCTGTGTCTCCATACTCACTGTAGGAACTAAAGCAAAAAACTGGGAGAGGTAAGAAAGCGTGGCTGTTGCTAGAGAGTTCTGAAAGTTCTGTACAACAAAGTCTGTGAGGAAAACAGGGAATCCCTGGGCTTGGAGAAGAGGAAAGATGGAAGAGGAAGCCCAGACAGGCTGTGGAATTTATATCCTTGAAGGATTTCAAAATCCAGCAGCCTGCTGTGAGTTGAGTGGTGACCCTGCTGTGAGGAGGGGACAGGATGAGGGTCCCTGACCTTGTGGGAATCAGTTAGAAAGGACACCTGGGGAAGGTTGGAGGGGAATGGGAATATGGATGTACAAAATCAATTAGAGAGCATAAAGCTAACTGGAATAAAATATGGATCACTTAAGGACTATCTATCTTAATGCATCATCTTTTCTTTTGCCAATTAATGTAGAAAGCAGATCAGCAAGTTAAGTCAGACCAGGAATGACCAGGGACTTTTGCCCATAATTCTGACCCTTTCCTGCTTCCCATCTGTGATGCGGTGCCTGTTGGCTGCCACATTTCCATCCTTTCTTTTAATCTCTGTCACTTCTTGTCAATAGGATTTAAAACACCCATAAAGATTTAATGATCTCAGTGTCTTCTCCCTGGCATTCCGTGTTTCTAACTTTTAAGTAGTTCTGTCTAAAACCCAACGTTTTCCAGCACATAAAAATCTCCCTTTGGAGCAGGAAAATGAAAGGCTTTTGTCTCGCTGCAAAGCCCTGGCTGTTCTGCAGGGAGGAATTCTCTTGCTTCCCCGTTATTGTGGCCTGGCCAGTGAGGAAAATTGGAGTTTGTGCCGCTCTTGGTGGCTCGAGCTTGAGTTAGGCTCTGTAATTTACAGGTGTGCTCCATTTCTTGGAGTCACTGATGACAAGCTGGGGTGATAGGATTTTCCTTTTTGGCTTTGACATTTTCCAGCAGCGATTTCAGGAAATTCAAAGGAGGCACGAACAAATAAATGCGATAACTCTGTTATTGAGACCAAAAGTGCTGGAAACGACCCCTTGCTTGTTTGATGCCTTCAGGATTAGTGCTCCTTCCCAGGAACACAGGGATATTTTACCCCATGATATTTACTGCTTCTTTTTCAATATCAATAGTTGTTATGTTGGTTTCTGCTAATGTTCATATCTTCTCATTTGGGAGCAAGACATTTATCAAATAAAGGCGTAGACACCCGGCCTGATTCTGTTGTGATTGCAGAAAAAATCAGGCTAAATTATGTATTTTTAATAACAGCACAATTTGGAAGCAATTGAATAGCCCAATAAATTATTCACGAGAAAATTAATACTTTCAAGGGAAAAATAATACCTTAAATTTAAATCTCCAGAAGCTAGGAATTATTTTATATATAACCTATAAAACAGACCCATAAAAGTGCTTTTCAGGTGACAATACATTTTCCAAGAATATAGAAGAATTCAGAATAGGCTGGACTCTGCAAAAAATATTATCTCCGAACTTTTGTTAAGCATCATTGTAGTAACCTCTGATTAAAAATTGAATATATTCTCTTAAGCTTTAACAGCACACCTGTGGTTCACAGCCCTTGGCTCCAGCCACCCCTGTGCCTTCCCTCACCTGTGTGATCAAAGATGAGCTTTCTTGAGCTAGAAAGGTGCCAAGCCCTGCTTCCATTGCAGCCCGTGGATCAGGGGAGATGCTGAACCTTTCTCGCGTGCAGCTCTGGAGATGTCACTGATGGAGGCAGCTGGCAGCTCCTGGCCCTCAGAGCTGGCACGGCGGGACCTGCACATTTACTTCTCGCTCTTGAACCATCCACTTCTAAGGGCATTGAACGGTTTTTCAGATTGAGAATGCCTTGTGCAAAAATAAATACCAGAACATCTCACTAGCAAGAATGGTTTTCCTTTCCATTCCCACTGGAAGGTCAGCAAACACACGCTCACCACTGCCCTGTTTTCCTGCGAGGCTGTGCTTTAAATTATCCCGTCTTACAAACGCTGCTCCTTTTTTATCATTTGGAAAACCTTTACAAGCATCCTAAGAGTCCTTGAAGCAGCTACCTTTGAACAATTACGGCGGATTGTTATAAATTTCCCATATTGTTTTTATTGCCTCTCTGAAGCGATCTGGGATTTTATATCCCTCCTTTTTCATAGGGTCTGGTTCTCCTGACAGATGCTTGCTTACATCTCCCAGGAACTCTAATGAGAGCCAGGCATATGTCTGCTTTCCAGCCCAGACCTCCTTATGCTCATTTTGCATATATTCTTTTTTCTCCTCAAACCTGCCGTGAAGTTAGAGAAGGGAACTGGGGCAGTTCCATCCTGAGCTGTGCCTTCCCTTCCCTGCTCCTGCTCCCAAGTCTCATCTTCAGTCAGCTGCAAATTAATGACACCAGTCTGCCTCACCAGAATTACGTTTTAATTCCTGAAAGAGCATTTCAGAAGGTTTTAAAAATGTGAAATAATGGCGGTAGGCTGCGATTGCACTCGGGGATTGGATGTGGAATTCTTCTCTGGTAGTCAGCAGTGGAAAGCTGCTGTTCTTACGGGTTTCCATGTGCTGCTGCTTTCTGCTTGCTTTGCCTCTCCACTCCCACCCAGGCACTAAGCAGCCCTCGAGATGTAATTGTGTGAATGGGGGGAGCTCAAAGGTTCTCAAGCTCGCAGAGTGTCCTGAGCTGGAGGGATCAGCTCCCGAGCATCCCCGAGCATCCCTGGCAGTGGTGGCAGCAGCAGCCTGGGGAGCAGCCGCTCTCCCCAGAGCTCTCCCTGCCCCATCTGGTGCCGTTTCCATCCCCACCATCGCTCGCTCTGCGTGCAGAGCTGCCCACAGCGGGGCCAGCTCCGAGGCACTGTGCACCTTGTGCCGCTCACAGCTGGCACCCTGCACCAAGGGCTCCCTCTGCACCTCTGCTGCGCCCCTGGGCAGCTGAGACAAACCAGCTTGGCTCTGGGCGTGCTGCAGCCCCGACCTTTTGGACTCCTCTCCTTGGTGTGCAGGTAGGAATTTCTCCTCCTGCCGGTTCCTCTGGTGTTTGGATTGTGACTGGAGCCCCTGAACCCTCCCTGTGAGAGAGGGGAAAAGCTGCAGTGATGGAGCTGACACCCAGGAGGAGTTCAGGGGCTGTGCTGAGGCTCCCTGCGTACGTGGGTGTCTCCTGAGACCTGGTCCGTGGTTTAATCCTGCCTTTATCTCTCTTCTAAGTGCTTCTGATATTACAGGAGTTGCAAGAAATCTAATTAGCTAATGCTCCTACACGGTGTTCAGATCCTCAGATAAAAGGCTGCCCACAGGCCTGCAGAAGGTGCCAAGAAAGAGTTTGGAAACTTTGGTGGTGCAGGGTGTCTGAGATTAAGACGGTTTGGGATGATGGGGCGACTTCCAGTCTTCATTCTTACGTGTTTGCTTATTAAAAGGAATAAATAGCTGCTAATTAATGCGGGCTCTTTGTTTTGCCATCTTAAAAAACTTTTCCTGGGTTGTTGAGAATGTCAAGAACTGCTTCTAAATCAGACCTGTGTAAAGAAGTGCGTACTAAGCCATTCAAGACTGCTTTGAGTATCAACTCAAAAACATCACGCTAAAAATCCTTCAAAATAAAGGAAAGGTAAGGGAAAAAAAAATCTTATTTTTCACTTCTGTGCATCTATGTTCAAACCTTGTCTCAGCACTAAAGCAGACAATATTTTGCTGCTCAACACTGAGGAGGTTGTTCATTCTCTGTGGCTGGAACTGTCCTCTCCTGACACAGCCCTGTTGAGAAACTCAACTGCTTGGCTGTAGTGCTCACTCCCATTAACGCAAAAAAATCATTAAGGAGTTGGATGGAAAATGCAAAGCTTCTGTGCTTCGTAAATCCCCTAATCCTATTTTGAAGACTTAAATGGTGAATAGGCATCAGCCTGGGGGTGAATTTCACTGCAGGTGAGTTAAAGTCACATCAGGAACAAACAGGCTGGGTTTATTCTGCTGCAGATCTGCACCGTTCATTGAGCTTATCCCATCCTGGAACGACTGGGGAAAGGCCCGATGCCCACAGCTTTTTTGGAAATGCTGCATCATCCAACCATATTCACAACATATTTGATGTTGACACACTAAAAACGTTCTTACAAAAGGTGCCACAGGTGTCACCAAGGACTGACAGCTTCGTAAACTGAGCAACTTGCAGAATAAGAGTGAAGATTACAGTGTCAGTATCAGTTGTGACCGAAACCAGCAGGTGAATATTCTGGACAGATAAAGCTGTGGGAAAGCTCAGCTTTCACTATTTGTTTGTGTCTGGGATTGCACAGTTGGTCTGGGAAGTGCCTCTGCCCTGGAATTCACTATCTGCTCACATGGCTGTGGAGTGTGATGAAGGAAAACTTTAGTTTTAATCAATAATATCCCATGCAAGTATTTAATGGCTGAACTGGTGTGGCTCAAACTCTGTCATTTACTCATTCTTTGACCTTTGTTGGAGGAGTCCAATAACAGGAGATCCTTCCTGCTGTCAGTGGAGGCACTCCCAGCTCAGATGTACAGAGCAGTCACTTGCTAACACTGGATTTCATGGTGTGCACCCCAGCAGAGGACAGAAACTCCGGTGTGGTGATCCTTTATTTGCACTTTAGACCCTGACCTTGGGTAAGCCAACCTTCCTGAGCTCCCTGCCCTCTGCAGAACGCTGTCAGCATGGTTTGGATCATTGATAACCCTGCTCCGCCTGCCTGCAAGGGCTGTGCTCTGATCATCACCTGGAAATAATATTCACGTGGATTGCACTCGAATTAGAACCTTAGCAATGAAGAGTCAGCATCAGCACCAGGAATTGCCTTTGCTCCAGCCCCTCTCCTTTTTATTGATATGCATTGGATTTATCAAGCACCTTCAGGTAAGACAGGAATGCTGAAATGCACAAATGCCTCTCAATGCACCCTCCAGCTCTGCTTGCATTGCTGCTTCCTGCTGAATAGAAAAAAAATGAGGCGTCTGTGGAGGATTTCTACAGGCTGCGTGCTCCTGATTTAACCTTGTTCCACGCTATTTATACAATCACAAAGCGTTTGATGAGAATATGTCAATCTTAGGCCAGGGTAATGGACGTTCCATTAGTTCATCTCGGCAGGCATTGCTGGAAACTCGAGGTGTAAAATCTGATTCATTACCCAGATCCTGGGAAGGAACAGGACATTAATCGTACTTTGGCTTGTTAAATTTTGTCCCTCATTGCCTCCTCCATTTATTTAATTATATTTCTGCTTCCCATTCAGAGGATCTGCACGAGCCCTTTCAGACAGGGATATGTACCTGCGGATTCTGGAGCTGATGCAAACCAGCTTTTGCTGTCAAAACACTCACAGGGTCGAATTTTTCCATGCTTTGCAGTTCCCGTGTTTGCTGATTGAAATGGTTCTGCAGAAGGTGCCCCATTTCCCGCATGCACAAATGGTAGGAACACAAGCTCCTGGTGGGAATCAGCAAAGAGATTCCATGTTAGATGTTTCTTGAGGAATCTGATACTACCAGTAAAAAAGGGGGAAGATATCACTTTTCTGTATTTTATTACAACCAGTGGGGGTGGAAAAAAGGCAAAAAATGGTAGTGGAAGAGCTAATTTACCAGGCTGTGATGTGTTCTGCAGTTCTGGGTGGTTTGACGTTGTGTCAGGCTGTTGGTTGCAGAACATTCCTGTTGCAGAGCGTTCCAGAGACTCCCAGCTCTCTCCCTGGTGCCTGGGTTTGCAATCAGCCCCTCTGTAAGTGTGAGACAGCAAAGCAGAAGGCTCTTTGCTTTGGAGCTGTTGACATGCGAGTCTGAAATCAAAACAGACTCGAGGGAAATTAACCTGTTTGGTTGGGCAATATTTTAACCAGGCAGACCCAGTGCATGAGTGTTTCCAAGAGGAGAAACCCTCCTGCATGTCACAACCTTTTACCGGGGTGATTTTTTCCCCAGGTTGTTCAGTTTTAGATTTAGCTTGATGGTGGGACGAGCACGGAAAGAAACATAAATTTTGATGTTTCATGGTTTGAGCCTAAGTCAACTGCATTTCTTGTCCAGGACCTGGTATCAAAGACCTTTCAATGTAAAGGTAATCTCAGTGCCTGAGGCTGCTCTGTGGTTTTTGTACTCTGAGTGCTTATCACTCCTCTGCCCTAAAGCTCCTGACTAGAACCCCTGCGAGGCTGAGACAGCTCCGGGACTGCCTGCAGAACAGGGAAATGCTGACAGAAAACTGCCTGGAGCAGAGGGGACCTGAGAGCAGAGCTTCAGGGTTTGGATGGCTGCACACTCTGTAGGGTGGGGGGTTTGGGGCTGGGGTCTGCTCCTCTGCCAGAACCCAGCCTGACACCCCCTCGGTGTTTATCTCCATCGTGCCTGCACGCACGCTCGGTGCAATTTGGAGAGTTTTAATCAGCACCTGCCTTGCTTTTCAGCATCAGTGGTCCTCTAAACACTCGGTTTCCTCGGGAATTTCAGTCTCATTTATTATTTTAATGGGAGCACCCTCTGCTACAGTTGAGGCTGGAGGACTGTGACATCATAAAATGATGTTTGGAGCCTTTATCTTTACAGAGAAAATCTCCCCAAGAATTTGAAGGATAATCTTAAAAGAGGAGAACTTGTGGAGTTCTTTTTTTACTTCCTTCCATCCCATGAGATAAGGGATCCCAGATCACTGGGTTTTAAACTGTTGAAATTAACAATTTTATAGAAAGAAAGTCTTGACTTTTTTTTTTTTGGATGCATCTATTTTAGATCACCCCCTGTGAAACACTTTACAAGAACATGTGCGCTCACGCCATGATTTCAGTTTTATTAGAAAAATAGCAATACCAGAAGAAAGTCTCTTGCCTAGGGCATATTCCATATGTTAGTGCTCTGTGCTTTATTTTTCAAGCCTGCAAGAAACAAATGCACTTATTCCATTAATAAAGCCAGTGACTTAAAGTGCAGCCTTACCCTGGGAAAAAAAAAAAAGGAAAAGAAAAAGAGAAATGTGAGGTTCTAAGTTCGTTTTCCATCAATAGCTCCTACACGGAATTTGTTCAGATTACAGATGGAAAGGTGGTGTTGTTTTTCAGCTGCGAGCCCCTGGGCCTCAGCCTTGTCTGTGCAAGGCCTTTGATTGCTGATGGGAGTCACAGATCAGCTCCGCTCTGCCTCTGCAGGGCGGCTCCACCTTCCCGTAAGGTTCCTGTTATTTACTGCAGCTCCGGAGCCTCTTTCTGCATGTAGATAGAGGGCAAATCCTCAAAGTCATTGAAATACACTCCGAGTGCTCAGCCAGGGGAAGGCACAGTCACAACCTCGCTGCTTTTCTTCCCCGGCTCGCAGAAGTTTCGATCCAAACGCAGGAAAGCAATTCCGTTCCCTTAAACCCCTCTCTGATGCAGGAATGATTTCATAGCTCCCGGTTCTCAGCTCTCTGCCTTATCATGAGAAGGTGAACTTTCCCTCTCGCTGGTGTTTATTTAGGATATAGGGATTTGTGGCCTCTGGAGCCCCCGTTCCCCTCGGCTCAGCTTGCGTTCCTGATTTTCACCAGCATGAACGTCAGGAGCCACGAGAGGATCCAACGTGCCCTGGGAGAGATGGATTCATCCCAGGGCCTTCAGCTGTGTGAATAGCAGAGGTGGAAATACAAAATAGAAAATAGGAAATAGGTCACTGCTCCTCCGAACGCCACCCTTGCAAATAGTCTGGGAGATTCCAGCGAGGAGGGCTCTGCTAAAGGGCCCAAATAGGTAAATTTCAAATTTTCAAATATATTCCGAGGTATTAAAGAGTTGCTAGGGGCTAATGGGCAAAGCTTTCGTTTTGAGGAGGGAAGAAGGAGTAAAAGCACGTGGTAGTGGCAGTGTTTGTTTTCTGCATCGCTTGCACTAAAATCTTTTTTAAAAAGTGCTGATCTAATGGGATTAGGAGGGCAAAGGTTCTTAAAAATTAGTAAAATGGGATTGAGCGAGCGGGTTGGTAGTGAAAGACTAAATTAGATGACAGCTAAAAGCACTCTTGAGGGCAGGGTTTGGAGTGGCTGGGTTTGCAGTGGCTGATGGAGGCAGTCCTCCAGTGCAGCCCTGGATCTCAGCTACGCCTGACCCCCCTTGTCAGAAATTGTCTCACCCAGCTGAAGCTCTTCCTCCAGTGTTCACCTTGGGAGATTTTTTTCAGATAAGTTCCACTGCTGCTTTTCCATAAGAGCAATTACACATTTTGTTATTTTTTTATATGCTGAAAGGGTGGCCTTAACATTTCCTGATAGGGTGTAAGATGTCCTTGCAGCCTATGACATAAAATGAAGTCAGGGATGATCCTGTGCACCGGGACACTGCTGTGGGTGGCTCAGGGTGACACCGTGGTGATATGGGCTCATTGCAGGGCTGCCACACGCTCTGCATACTAACTCATGGCAGCTCTGCTCGGGATATTTATTCCATTTAATGCTTCTTTGTGTTGAAAATCAGCTCTGGCTCTCCCCGTCAATGACAGGAACTGGTCTCTGGGACTGGGATAGATTTTCAGCTCCATGTGCAAATAGATAATACCTGGAGCTTGAGTAGTTTGATGCAAACAAAATCAGGGCTCCTCTAGCAATTTATGATGTGAGTTTTTCCCTTTCTTCTCCCTTTAACAAGCCCTTCTGGGGTATAAACTCTGTAATAATGCATTAGTGTGACAGCACAGCAGCTTTTCTCTCGAGGCTGCTGTTCCTGCTGACAGTAATGACATGGCCCAAGCTCTGATGTGCTCTGGGTTGCCTCTACAGATGTGCCCACCCTGACACATGTGCCCTGTGCCCATCCCGAGCGTGGCTGCACGTTCCAGTCCCACCGAGAGATGTTCTCTGGGCCAGCAGCTCCTGCCAGGGCTCCCCAGCATCCCCAGCTCCCGGGGCAGGGCATGCACATCCGAGGGATGTCCTTTCCAGGGAGCTCCAGGTTGAGCTGGTTTCCAGCACAGCGGAGCAGGCTCAGAGCTGGATGATGTCTGTGGGAAACTCCTGGCACTGGGAGAAGACTTAGTACCCGCTGGCCAGCCTTGCCCCCTTAATGTCAGCAACGTGAGCTGTGTCAGCCCCAAAGGACACGAGATTGAGAACATCAGAGTCTTGCTGGAGGGAAACGTGTGTGGAATTCTGTAGAATGATCTGCTAGACTCAGTAATTTGTCTCTCCTCCTGGTGTGCTCTGAGTGTGAAAGTGTCTGCTGCTCACAGGAAAAATAAAGGTATAATTGCACCATCAGCTGATGAAATCAAAGTGAAATTGCTGGCAGCCTTCTTCCTGCCCTCCCTGTGTTTTTCTAGCATTAACATTCTAGCTTTGTCACCTTTGATCAGGGGATGATAAATCCTTCCTTTTGTAAGGAGCAGAAACACTTTCCCTCGGTACATAGAATAATGGCCTCTTCTGTATATTATTCATATTCCTCTCTTTGTACTTGTCATTTCTCTCTATCCTTGGTTGTTGTATACCCCATAACTCTTGGTCGTTTTATCTAAGACCTTTCCAATAAAGAAGTGGATGGCTTAGGAGGCAGGGAGAGCTTTGCTAAGGCCTTAAATGGGCTGGCACACCCCATGTGCCCCATGTGCCCTGTACCACCACCCTCATCAGCTCCCTGCTTGATGGGGACTCTTGCATACAGGTAGAGATATTATGAAAGAAAAGCCTTATAAAATCAGGCCTTGCCCTGCTGAATTACCAGCTGGCCTGTAATTCCCATAAGGAAGAATGAGAGGAATGAGGAGCAGTTAGCACAACGAACTGTTCTTGTAGAGAAAAACAGTGTGCACCTGTAAAAAACAAGAATGTGTCCCATGAGAATCAGTGAAGAAAATAGGTAAATAATCCAGGAATGGAGACATTTGACAGACGTGCAAAATGCCATTTACAGACCAGTGAACTGAGTGGCAGGGAGCTGTTAGCCAGATGGATCTCACACTCTGCCTTCTGATATTTCCTACAAATATGAGCTTTGTGAATAAAGAATTGGCTTTTCCTGCATGGAGAAACCGAGTCCCACCTGCTTATTACTGCAACAGTGGGAGGGATCCTGGAAACCAAGTGTTTCTCACCTGCTTCTGCAGGCACTTGGCAGAGCAGCAGGGAAATGGAGCTTGTCTGGCCCAAACCAGAGTGTGCAGCAGCCTGGCCAGCCCTGAGCACCTCAGAGGGAGGGGCAGGAGGATGCAGAGTCCTATATATAATCCTATACATAATCCTCTATATAATCCTCTATATAATCATGTCCATTAGTGCTCTTTGTGTTGGCTGTCTGCTCTTTGAGCCATTCTGGTGCGCTCCTGACATTCCCAGGCTCGTCTCCACAGCCCAAGCCCCTGTGTCTTGAGCTGGCTCTAGTAAGTCAGGAGCTGTAGTAAGTCAGGAGTTGCAGGTGGGAGTTCAGGGGCAGGGCTGAGGTCCTGGGGCTGCCCTGGGGATGCTCCCTGTGCTCACCTGTGCAGGCACATTCTCCTTCTCCCAGCGTTTCCCTGGGAATGTTCTGTGTGTTGGGAGAAGCTGCTTCAGCACTTTGAGAGAGCCGATCCTTGGTTGCTGCTGGAGCCCTGAATCAGGTGCTCGTGTTGGGCCCTGTCATTTGCTATTTAGCTCCAGTGAGCTTCTGCTGCATTAAGCTGAAACAAAATGATTTTCACCCCTGCAGTTAGTTGCTGGCTGGAGTTGGATGAATTGAAATGACTTTTTGGGAGAGTCATCGAGGGGGAAAAAAGAGACTCCCCAGGAGATGATAAAGGTGACAGTGCTGATCTGGAACCCTCGCCAAGAGGGAGCGGGGAGCACAGCGAGGGCTCCAAACGTATTGATCTGTTTTATCCTGTAGGTGTTTTATGTTGGTTTGGGTATATCATGACCTTAACGGGCGCACCCAGGATCAGGCTGTTGCCTCTGGCTTTCACCGACAGCTGGTTTTCTTTTGATACATCCCAGAATCTTCCTGCTGATTCCTGCAGTATGTCAGAGGAGCTCAGCAGTTTGTTGCCCTCTCAAGACTACACTCTGTTCACTGTGGCTTCAAGAGCCCTCCATTCTCTTGAAGTACAAGCACAGCCACAAAAAGAAAAAAAAAATAAAATTAAAAGAGAGTCCTTAATATGTGCTCTTGAAATAGCTGATGCTAAGCCACGGGAGCTGCTGCTCTTGGTCGTGCCCAGCAGCAGTTGTTGAGACAATATTGATGATCTAAATGGGTCTGGCAAATCAAACATGTAAAACCTGGTCCGGGGAGCTCGTGGTTTCCAGTGTGCAGACATCTGCCCCTCGCTCCCAAGGCAGCCCCACCTCCATGAGAAGCCTTTCAGCCTTTTCCAAAGGGCAAACAGTGCCCTGTTTACTAAAGTGTCAAGTCATACGCTCCTTTTGGTTGCAGCTTTTTTTTTCCCCCTTCTCTCCTGCTTGTGAGTTTCTCTAGGAAAAGCCCTTTCTTTGACAGCCTGTAATTAGTAAATATAAAGCCCACCAGCTTCTGAAGAGTTCCTTAATGATTAGAAAAGTGTGTCCGTCTCTCTACTCAGTCACTTTCGGGGGGAAAAAAAATTACAGGAAAAGCTGCAGGAGGATGAGAGTGGTTTTGTACAGCAGAGGAGCTCCTGGGCCACATCCCATCCGTGCTTTTAGCATTGCTTTCCTTGCAGGAGCTCCCAGCCATGACCTAGCTGGGCAGTGGCCCCATGGAGAGCATGAATCTCATCCCAGGGCAGCAGGAGCACTGCTGCTGCTGCTTTACTGAAGGCTCGGGGACTTCTCCTCTGTGCCTGAACACACAAACTACCAGCAGCTGCCTCAGGGCACCGGGATTTGTGCTCGTGCTGGATAAACTCGAAGCATGAAAGAGCCCAATTTGGAGGCTGTAGTACAGATCAGTGCCAGCATTTACTAGATTAAGACTCAATTCTGTGATAAAAGCTATGGGTTCTGTCTGCTCTGTCCCCCAGACCATCCTAGCAGCATTGCCAGCACACTCCTGCATGCAGGGTGCGGCACGAGGTGTGCTGGTTCCAGCCCAGAATCAAGATTAGCTGCGTTAATGAGCCAGAAAGTGGCCATGAACAGGCGTGAGGGTTGTGCTGAGCAGAGGAAGAGCCCTACCGGGCGTGGGAGTGATGCTCCGAGGGCTGTGGAGGAAAGGCGTGCCCACGAGTGCTGCTCTGCAGTTACCTGGGTGCTCTTTCTGCCCCCTTGGTGCCGGTCTCAGGGCTGCCCTGGCTGGTGCTGCTCAGCCCTGCGCAGGAGGGCAGCAGGCAGGAGTGGGTTGGGGCCCCGGGTGCTGCGGGGCCAGCACAGGGTCTGCAGGAGCTCTGGGCCATCCCCCCGTCAGTGCCGGGCTGGCAGAGCTGATGCTGGGCTGAGCCCTGCTCAGCAGAGCTCGGCCTGGCTGCCTGGGCAGGAGCCCAGAGAGCTGCTCTTGGAGCAGGGGCTCGAGGCACAGGCTCCTCTCACTGCCTTGGGGATATTCGCCCCTTTTCCTCTCCAGCAGCTGATCTCAGCAAAATGATTTCCCTGAGGGAAGAAGGAAACACAACCCCTGTAGCTCCACGGGTGATGGCAAAACTGGATTCATAGCAGCTGCTGAAGGGGGAGTGAGGATGGGATTAAAAACACAAAGGGGCTGCATGGGAAGATTACTTCAGAAAGTCACTTGGGTCTAAGTAATAATCCTAATAACCACTGCAAACAGTAAGTATTTTCCTCAGCACTGCTACTTCTCTGCCAGCTGGGGGAATGTCACAAATATGCAGCTTAGAGATTTTTTTGGTAATAATAGAAACTGGATGTAGTAGGGAAATATAATCTCAAAGCATTTGCTTATCTAAAAAGTGTCTCTGGTCCTATAAAATAGATCCATGAGCTTGTATTTAGTATGTGCAGCTGAATCTGTGCTCTGGATTCGCCCTGGTAGGATTTTTGTTTACACAACACCCATCTCTGTCTGTTCTGCCTCTCTCAGCAGGCATGTGTTGGTGTGAGAAAGATTATTCCAGCTGCCTTTGTGACAGCAAAGCAGACAGCCTGGTCTCCAGTGCCTCCCCATATGATGAATTCATAAATGAGTGTTCACCCAGGTACTGATCCCACAGCAAAGACTTCCCAGGGATTTTACCTGGATGTGATTATGCATCAACTTCTTTCATTCCTTGAGATGGATCTGTCACTCGTACCCGCTGGTTTGCTTGAGTTTCAAATTAGAAGAGAGCTTTGCTGCTCATTCGGCCTTTAAGGAAACGGAGAACTGCACACTCAGGCTGTCCCCGTGGCAGCTGAGGTCAAGCATCTCAAGTGCTTGGGATGAGGAGCAGAGAGGCTTTAAAGCCCTGCTGCGAGCGCCTCTCAGGCACTGCCAGACTTTGGTTTTCTCCGTAATTCCCCTGCATTTCTTGTGCACCCAGAATTTTTGCTGATTCCACGAGTTAAAGCCAAGTGAAAAGAGGGCTAATAAACTTACTGGCCTTGTCCCCTGTCTCAAATGACACGGGACAATATGTCCAGCAGAGCTGCTGGCTAACATGTGCAGTGTGAATTTGGAGAAGGAGAGCTCTCTGTGCCATCCTGGGACAGTGATAATCAGGAGGGGTCTCCACCCTTCCTTATAGGAATGGGGTTTCCTATTCTGAGGTGCCAGGCTCGGGTGCTGGAAAAAGGAAAAAGAAGGGATTTGTGTTTTTGAAAACACTCTTCTGCTTTCAGTTTTCCCTCTTCCCCATTTCTTAATATCTGTGAGGATTCATTGCCAATGGCTCTGGGTGTTGAGGCTTAAACATGCGTCAGTAGCTAACCCCGCTGTCCATAATTAAAATTGTGGGGTTTGCCAGCACCTGCTACATCCAGAGGATCTTGAGGCTGTGCATTGGGGAGTGAAAAAGGGAAGGAGAAACTCCAGCCAAAGCTCCAGCTGAACTGGAGCTGTTTGGGGCAGGATTTTGCTTTCTCCTACCTCAGCCCATCTTGTCTCCTGCCTTGTTGCTGCTCTGACAATCAGAGCTCAGTGGTTTTGTCACCTCAGTGCCCCCCAAAAAGCAATTTTCCAGGGCAGAGAGGTCAAGGAGAACTTGTGGCAGCATTGCAGGAGCTCCCTCAAGTTCTGAGCCTGCTGCAGGTGTGAATGCTGCCCCGAGCAGTGGATCTGAGAGCCCCTGGGCCATGCCTGGGTGCTTCTCTGGAAGCAGGAGTGGAGTTAAATGCAGCAGCAGCTCCGTGACAGCTGCTGGGAGCGTCAGGAGTTTGCAGTGGTTATCCTTGCTGGAGGCAGGATGTTGGCAGGTTGTAAAATCAGATTGGGTGTCCTCACAGCTTGGAAGACAAGTCCAGATTCTCTGGGTTGTCTAGTTCCATCCTGCTTTTATTTAGAGATTTTTTTATTATTATTATTATTATTCCCCCCACCCCCTGCCTTTCCCAGTCCCTTACCTAGTGCTGTGAAATTCAGGGCTGGACAAGGCAGGTTTGCCATGGATCCGTGAGGAGGTTCAGTGGCTGACTGTGCCTGGCAGAGGGTTGTCCAAACTTCACAGAAAACACCTCTTTCTGCTTTTCTTTTAAAACTCACTACTGGCATACCTGACTCCTCAAGAGGACTGGGAACGTTAACAGAGAGTTAACCACAGATATCGGCCCCAAACCAGAAGAACTGTCCCTGGAACATCCCAAAATACATTGGATTTCTTTTTTGGAAGAACAAAGTCTAAAATACAGCTGGCAGCATCCACCTCGTGCCTTGCAGCTGAGCTCTTCAAAGCTTCCTAAGGGATATGAAGCACCTATTCCTATTGAAATAGAAGACAGCTGATTTTCCAAGGGTCTCAGGGGATTTCAGTTATGTAAGAAACACTACAGAAGATCAGCCCTTGAGCTATTTTAGATCCCAGGACTCCTCACTGGCAGTGGGAGAATTTGTATAATTTTGATGGACATGAAAGTTACCAAAATATGCAGTTTTGGGGAAGCTGAATTTAGTCCAGTTTGCCAGACCGAGGAGGTTTCAGAAATACTGAAATCTGCCTCCCTGTATTCAAGAAGCTTAGGCATTCTGGTTTGGAGATTCTTAAAGGGTTTTATTACTACATTTTCAAAGGGAAATATTTCCGTTTGTTTTGTTTTTGACGTGTTATTTTTTTCCAAAGTCATTTCAAATAGACCAACATTGTGGTCTATTGGAAGTGAAAGGAAAATTGTAAGGAGCAAAGAGCAAGGACTGCGTGCCTAGAGTTTAGCTGTTTTGACATTTTAAAGGCTGTTTTCTCTTTTTCTACAAAAGTGGTTTCCTGAGGGCCTTTTCTGGATACACCACGAGAGAGGAATGCCTGAAGGAGAGAGGATGCTCTGAGCAGCAAGGTCTTTGCTTTTACTGATGATTCTTGCATGGATGGTCCTTTGGAGTAGCTTCTGAGCTGGGGACCTGAAATCTGAAATGCTGCTATTATCAGAAATTTATTACCTCATCCATTTAGTACCCAAATTCTGCAGCTGAGAGAGGGCTCTCCTTTCCTGCTTACGTGGGCTTGTGGCTTGTCAGTGAAAATTTCTGTAGGAAGGAGGTGGCCAGAGAGAGCACTGGAGCTTGCTGGAGTGGATCCCGTGTGCAGCCCAGCAGGGAGCTGATACCTGATCCCCAAATTCCCATAGCTGAGCTGCTCAGTCACACTTACTCTGTCCGAGTGTTTTGCAAATTAAAGGATGATATTTGAAAGGCTGACACAGCTAACCAGGGCATCATCCTCTGCTCCACTCCTGGCTTCTCAGCTTTCCGTGAGTAATGTTTTGCAGGCAGATGTTTGTCCTGTTCCTTCAGAGCTGCAGTGAGATCTGGCTACTCATTTCATGCAGAAAGATGAAAGGGAAAATATTTACTTAATAAAGCAAATCTTGCTTGATTGCTGTGGTCAGTCTCTTGCCTGGGTTTTACGGGTTCCTGCAGCTGGCTTTAATCTCCTGATTTACTCTGGGAACAAAGGAGGGGAGGAATGAACATAAATCACGGCAGGAAGAAGTTGAGGTTTTTCTGGCAGAACTGACGAAGTTTTGAGCCTTACTGCAGCGTGCAGCCCAGCAGCAAGGCACGGAGAGCTCCCCTGGCCTTCAGGAGAGCCACCCCAGGAAATTCTCACAGCGTGACCTTTGCAGCCACAAGACTCAAGGGCTTCTGGGGAGGGCAGCTAAGGCAGCAAAGAGTGAAACGCCGAGGCTCCGGGGAAGACTGACCAAAAGGGGTCAGCATTTGTTAAGCTGAAACTCCAACGTGCCGCGCGAGGATTTGCGGTGAGCAGGAGCATCCTTGGGAGCTGCAGCGAGCAGGGAGAGCCCGGGCAGAGCCGGGGCGGCGTTCGGAGCCCTTGGGCAGCACAGGGGAGCTGGACACGCTGCTCTGGCCCTGCTCCCAGGCCAGGGACACAGGGCAATCGGGGACATTTATTGGGAGCGCCGCGGATGCAGCGCTGGGAGAACCCACGGCAAGCGAACGGGAAACGAGGCTGAGTCTGGACAGCTGTCCCAGGCATTGTGAGGCTCTCTGGATGTAGGGGTTGAGTGTTGATTCAGCTTGCTTGGAGCAGCCCTGTGTGCTGTGTAAACTTTGGGGGCAGTGTGGCCCCAGGGAGAGGACCCTGCTGCTGCCTGGCCTGTGCCCCCTGCAGCCGCTCCTCCTGCCCGTCCCGGGCACTGCTGCTGTCCTGGGGGATGCTGCAGCCTCAGGACAGCCTGCACTGCTCCCAGCCAGCCTGCCTGGAGCCCCAGAGCCTCCCCTGCAGCTCCCTGTCCCTAACACAGCCCACCTGGAGCAGGAATTCCTCTGCAGTCTCAGGGGTGATGCTCCCTGGCGTTAGCACACGTCAGCAAAGCCCTGCATGGGAGAGCTGTCGGGGCACTCACAGCCTGCCCTCTCTAAAGCACTGCTGCAGCGAGCAGGACCCTTCCGTGGCCACAGCACTGCTGCAAGATTAAAATGCAAATTTAAATAGGAAGCTGTAATTTGAGCTCCTTAAATCATAAGTCACATCTCCAGCTCTGGCTGTTGCTGATTCAGTTGCCTTTTGGTTGCTGTCTTTAGTAGCTGTACATTATTATGTCTAAATATTGCTGACATTTCATGTAATTTAAAGATAGTGAAATGGAAGAATTAGATTTTCATCGGCAATTGATCAGAACGCATTAATTGGAAGCATCATTTCTAGGTTTGACATGTTAGGAAGGTGAGATGCTGAATAGAAATCTTTATATATAACAAATCTTGGAGTTGAAAATGAAATATTCGCTTGGAAATTGCACATTTGCTGTGTGGTTGTGCGAGTAAATAAATGCTTTTACTTGGTCTTGACACAAATTAAGCAATGATTCCTAGGTAAGCTGCTGGAGACTCTGTAATGTCTTTGAGATGCTGCTTGCTCTGCACGCCAGCAGAATCTTTTAATTCTCCATCTGAGAGATTTAAAGAGAAGCAGTTATTTTGAGACAAAGCTGAGGCAGAGATTTCCTGCATTAATAACCTCAGAAGTTCGAGCAAGAAGATCTCCCAGAGCTCTGGCTGCCGTGTGCTCGGAGGGCTGGGAGCCCCTCGGGAGGGAGGGGGGAGCCCTGAGCTCGGGGTTTGCTCTCCCAAGGATGGGCTGTGCTCCATCTGCTTTGTCAGGAGGGGAAAAGCTGTGCCCAGCTTCCAGCACACAGACCATCACCCTGCAGTGAACCTGGAGCTCTGGGCGATCCAGGGACACCCAGCAGGTGGGGGAGATTCCGTGGAATTCCGAGCTGACGGGTTCTGGCTGGTGGCTCCTGGAGCTCTGTGTGAGGACAGCAGGGTGAGCAGAAACAGCAAAGAGCTTCCCAGCAGCAGTGGGGAACCCCACCCCGAGGAAACCTGCTGCTGTTTGTCCTCTCCATTCATGGGCACCCTACCCGCCAGCCTCAAGTAAACACAGTGAATTTATCAATACTCTGAGGTTAGGTGGGTAAGTACTTGACAGTCATTTGGCCTCCAGGTCCTCGGTCCTGGGGTTTATTGAGGTAGTATAACTTACACATTTTTATGTGCAAAGTTGGCACTATTGATTTTAAAAAATGAATATTTAATCGCAAGCATCCGACAAGGTCAACAAATCTTTGGTAAGTAATTAAATAGACTTTTCCTTGCTAGCCCTCAAACACCAAGTAAATAAAAATTGGAGTGAAAAACATTTGTAGCATATGTGTAGAGATTGCATTTGGAAATGTGTGGGGCTCAGTTCTTTCTGACTTAATTCTGATTCGTCCGTTGACCTTGTTATGTAAAAATCAGTGCCCTTTTTAGAGGGAGAGTTGCAAATTGTGCTTCTGCATATTTATTTCAGAAGTTCAATCTTCTGGGTGTTCATACCCTAATTCCAGTCCTAAGTGCAATCACAACATTGATTTTTCTCACTAAACATAACCTACTTTACCCTGGGATGGAATTTTTTTTAATGGGCTTTATATAATGGCATATGTGAAAACCACTCAACTTAATGCCCCATCCTGTAGTTAATTAACAAAATGGCTTTGTAGCCGTGGTCTGCTCCTCTGGCAGTCTATCTGACCACTAACCTTGGCCATCCACAATGTCCATCCTAATTAGCAGGAGCCCAGGTATTGACTGTGTCAAGCTCCATGGTGGAAAGAGCAATTTGCAGCTGCTGACAGAGTTTTGTAATTCTGCTGAAAATCCCAACAAGGGAACCTCATTTTGAGTGGTGTTTTGTCATTTCAGAGGCTGTCTCAAGGAACAGCTGGACAAAGTATAAACGATGAGTTTTTACTTCTCTCTGGTTGCCAAATTGCAGTGTCCTAAAAGACATTCACACATCTCCTAAAATACAGATTGCCACAGAAATCCTGCTGGATTTACACGGCTTCGAGATTGGCAGGAGCGTTTTATATATACTGAAACATTTATTTATTGTTCATTTATTTGAACTGTAATATACTGGGAAACGTAATGGGACTTAAAGCTTTAATGAACATTCAGGAATGAATTTGATTCTTCTTTTGCCTCTCTGTTGTCGCTTCTGAGCAATTCAGCTGAAGGCACAAGAGATTCATCAGGCTACTTTTACAAGAGCAAGACAGGATTCTGTAAATCTCCATGGTGTTTCATGTTACAAATGAGAGGATTAATCATTTATGCTTTTATACGGAGAAGAAAAAAACCCCAAACTTTTCTTTTTCAATACCTTAAATTAATTGTGTTTTGTTGAAAAACTGCAAGAAGACAGGTGCTCTCAGTCATTCGTAACGACAGCTTTTGAGTGTTTTGTTGGCCAAAGATGCAAAAAGACCCGTTTTAAAAAGAAACTTAGTGCCAAGTCCTCATAAACGTCAAGAAGATACCAACGTCTTGCTAGATGATGATTTCTGCTCAGTAACTAACAGTTTGTGTTGCATAAATATTTTTGAAAGCTGTGCTTTTGAAACGTAGCCCCTGAGCTGTGGTGAGGCCGTCCCTGCTGGGAGAGGCTGGGCTTGCCCTGTGGTGCTGACTGGAGTCTGGCATTTTCCCTTTCCCTCCTTCCTCTGAGGATGAGGCCAAGCTGCTCACAGGGCTGGGGTCTCCTCAGAGGCATCCTCCTCCCCACATCCTCACCATCCTTCTGTCCCTCACTGTCTTCTGAAGGGCTGTGTAACCCTTCCTCTTCCCCTCTCCTGCTCCGAGATAGAGCCGAGCATCCCCAGCTCAACGTCCTGCACCCAGACAACACCTTTGCAGGGAATTCTTTGTGCAAGTGCTCTTTAATTAGCGAGTGTTCTGTAATTAACCTTCCACGCAGTTGTTGCTGGTGTTATTAGCATCACTAGATAAGTGCAGTTAACCTTTCCTCAGAGTATAACAACTGAGTGGCAGAAATCTGCATCTGTAAGAGCAGCTCTGGGTTACAAAGTCTCGTCTTAACCAACAGCTGTATGCTCTCTGGGCTGGAGAGTTCAAAGAGAAATTTCCTTGGGAATCTGTAGGAAAAAGGAAATTGTCAGGCAGAGGAGCAACAACCTGTCCAATGATACCTAGAACATCATCTGGAACAAAAATGGGTTATTAAAAAGCCTCCAGTGGAGCATTCCTCTGTGCAATGATGAGGCACAATTTTCTATTGAGGCAGACAAGCATTCCAGGGTTTTCTGTGTTGGGACAAACCTCTCTTTTGGGAAAAAAAATATTGCCTGAATAGAGAAAAGAACCTTGAGATTTTTGCAGGTTTTCCTACAGGTTTTTCCAGGTTGACTCGGAACTGCAGCCTGCTGTTGGCAGAGCACAGAAGGGCCCTGTCCCCGAGCTGTGCTGTTGCCATAGGTCTGCGTTCACCACATCACTCTCCTGTTTGCTGCTGGGCTAGCAGCACACCCAGCCCTCGCCTCAGGACTGACCTGCTGAGATCCCTGGCGCTGCAGGCAGAGATCCCAGTCCCGCAGGAGCCTCGTGAACCTTTCCCAATTGCTGTTTTCCAACAGGGCGAAGGTGAAGAAAGGTGTGAACATTCTCGGTGCGAGGACGAGCGACCCCCGGCAGTGGGACGTGAAGCAGGAGGTGGGCAATGGTGGCAAGCACTCGACCACTGCAGTTATCTGTCAGAGGATAGCCCCAAGTTCAAGGAACAGGTATGAAACCTCATCTTCTCGGCACATTAAACTCATTTAAGTCCATGATACCATTCAGAGCTTGAAAGACTTAAAGCTCGTATTAGCATTGCTCGTGGCTATTAAACCTGCAGCCTGGAAATCTGGAGGCATCACGTTGGCTGTGGTACCATCTGCTATCTATAATGGGTAATAAAATCCATCGGTTCAAACGAAAAACATTAATAGAACAGACCTACATTGGGGCTGGGGGTGGCGTCCTTTTGGCAGCAGTATGAGTATTCCTAATTTCAAAGGGTTTTACTGAGCCTTTAACTTTTTTGGCTTGATAGTTTTGACCTTGTTTCTCTGAACGTATCACAGCCTCCGTGGCTGGTTCACGGAGCAAGCAGAATTCTTCCACAGTGAGCCACCGTGCAGGGTAGTTCAAAGCTCTCCGTGTGTAGTCCAGAAGAATCTCCGTGGCAAACAGTGGATTCTTCCACAACTGGAGGTTCCTTTGGCCTGCTGGGTGAGGCTCTGAGGCAAAGCCCTGTGGGAGCACTGGGATGAGCTGGGCTGCCAGGGCCTCCCTCCCTGTTTGCTGTAATTTTAGGGACTTGGTCTGGCTGTTCCACTAAAGCAGGGCTTCCTCCATCAGCAGGATTGCCTCCATGGCACGCAGTAGAATTGTGTATTGGCAGTGGAGATTTGCTCTTCCCAGGTGTCATAGTGAATTCTCACAGCGCTGCTGCTCATCAGTGCATGCAGAGGATTTCCCAGTGTACACATCCAGACAGCCTCCCCAGCTCTGTGGTTATTGTTAGCCACAAACCTGGAGGAGCACCGTGAGATCTCTGGTGGGTGCTGGGCTGGTTATTGCTTTGTGCTGCACCTTCAGGCACGCAGAACCAGAACAGATTTTAACTTCTGCGTTCTGTGCCCAAATACTGGGCATGTGTGAAGTGCAGGAATTGCTCCTGCCGTGAGCAGCTCCCGACGAGCTGATTGTGTCAGTGTATTTCCACTGGTGACTGATCTCTCCCCGTTTTCATCCTGACCCTGCATCTTGCAGTCTGTTTTTCTCCCTGTCCAGCTGAGGAGGGGAGAGACGGAGCTGCTTTAGCGGGCACCTGGCATCCAACCAGGGTCAGCCCACCTCAGGACTGGGAAAGGGAGAGGAAAAATGCATCATTTGAGGCTGCCAGGAGTAAAACCTAAAGCAGTTTGGAAGGGAGGACATAGCTTTAGAACAGCATGTAGCTCCGAGCAGATTTGCAAGTGCACGACTATAATAGTCAGGTTATCAAACCCCAAATTAAATCTCCTCAATGCAATTTGCATGGAGTCTAATTAACCCATAAAAATATTTTTGGCGCTAATTATGCAAATAAAACTCAATGTTTTAATTAATGCTTCTCTCATTTGTGCATGTAAATAGTTGCTGTCTTCTGAAAGCATGATGAGCCTTGGTTGGAGCGAAACGTTTGTGTACAGTGGAGAAGTGGGTAGGGAAACCTGGGGGAAAGCACAGGGTGTGCTGGGCATTGCTGAGCTCATCCTCCCTGCAGCAAACTCAGCCAGCTCAGAAACGTGCTGGTTCATTTTCCAAAGACGGAGTTTTCCACCGTGTTTGCTCAGAAATCTCCCTGCTGCACCATGGAGAACCATTGCACTCTTTCCCCTTCACACCCCTAGAGACAAGTGCCCAGACTCAATAAAAACACTGATTTTTTTTTTTTTTCTTTCCAGCTTTTCATTTCTTGCACATTTCTCTGGAATTAGTGTAGGGATATAATTACATTGTAAGCACTTTGAAATAAGCAGTTTGAGTCTGAACGCAACAGCAGCTAATACATCTTTCCCATTATATAAATAATAGAACACAAGAGATATTTTAGATACATCACATCAGTAATTGTTTACCATTACCTTTGGAGAATTTAAGTGGGTCATGCTTCTTTACTTTTTTTTAAGAAATACTTCGTGGTGCTAAAGCCAGGAGCCAGAGCTTAGCTTCAAATTATTCAAAAAAGCTTCGCAACTGTGGCAAGTAACTGCAAACAGCTTGAAATCAGCAATGTGCCTCATCATGCAGTTTCTGCTGAGATTCGAGTAGCTATTGATGAGGATAACAACAGTGTTGATTAGTGAAAACAAGGCCCAGACAACTGCTTGGCTGCTTGTTTTCCTTTGTTGCTTCTCCTTCTGGAGGTTTGATGTGTGTGCTTGGGCTAGACAAAAGGATATTTGGGGGTACTGCTGGAGCCACTTCCGTCTCTCGGCAGTGCCTCTGTTTGGCTCCAGCCTAAGGCTCCTGTGGTTGATCTCGGGTACCTCACTCACAGAGAACAGCCCCAGTGGGAGGGCTCCTGGGTTTTGGGTGGTTTGTTCTGGGTTGCCACAGGGAGGAGAGCTGTTGCAGGGCAGAGCACGGGGTGTCTGTGGTGTTTGATTGTTTAATATAACAAACTTCAGCATAGCAGACCTCCACGTGCTGGCTCGTGGGGGATGAGAATGGCAGATGAGGGGTAGGAGCAAGGAGAGGAGGGGAATTTCTTAGGCTGGCTTCTCTGCCAGAACAAAGCACCTGAGCATCCTAAACGGAACGTCAGGAGCTCAGAACCGAGCCTGGTCTAGCCCTAACTCCTCTTTCTCCTGCAGACCTGGGGTGTCCTGGAAGGAGCTGCCCCACTGGCCTTTCTGCCCCTGGACGTGGCACTTTGTTTGGGGGGACTGGAGCCACCCAGCCGGGCAGAGAAGCTGCGTGTGGAGAGGCGAGGTTTGGACAAGCTGACATAATGGAAAACTGCTGTGATGCAGCGCTTTATCCTCTTGGCCTTGAACCTTTTGAGAGGCCTGTGGGCTTACGGCTCTGCAGCCATCTGTCTGATCAAGAGGCAGGCTGGGGAAGAGTGCTTCCAGATGTTGTGGTGGTGTTTGGGCCGTGTCACAGCCCCTCGCGCGTTCTCTCGGGTTGGGGTTGCTGTGGCTGGTTTTTAGCACTGGCTGCATGCACGTGGGAGCAGGAATGATGTTACCAGGCTGTGTTTCCCGTCCTTAGCACGTGGAGGAGAGCAACAACGCCGCTGCAATTCTCTGCAGATCCCTGCTCTGTCTGGTAGCACCATATGCTGCCAAGGGATGGCGGTGAAAGAAATCCCCTTGCGGTTGGAAAACAAAAGTAAAGTCTGTATGTACAACAGGAGTCAGGCTGGAAAAAGTGTGAGCCATGTGGAGTGTGTCTGCCTGAGCACAGCCAGTCTGTGCCCGGGATGGGAACAGACAGGAGCAGTCACACGCTACGATCAGGGGAGATGTTATTAATTGATTCAGAATCTGGGTCATCCTGCCCTGGCAGTTTTGGGTCAGAGTGGTTTGCAGAGCTCAGCAGAGTGGCAGTGGTGCCTGCTGACCTCAAAACCTTGCAGCCCTAGCAGAGAGCACGATTCTCACCAGGATTCGGAGGTTTAGTGCTTGAGGGTCAGGATTTTTTCATGGCAGTTGTTGATGCGTTTGGCTGATAAGCGAGGCAGGAGCGGAGCTGAGATGGCACGTGGCGCTGCTGTAGGAGCCTGGGAGGTTGTACACACCTGCAGGACTGAGCTGTACAAACTGTAGAGATACTTTGGGAGGGAGACACCAGCAGTGGATGCCTCACACCATTAAACCCTGAAACAGAAACAATTCCCATTCATTTAGGAGAAATTTACATATGAGCAGGCATTGTATATAGAGATATGAATGAAGGAGAGCTCAGGAGAATCTCCATTCTTCATTGTGACAAAGGATGAGGAAAAGGCTGAGGCATTAAATGCCCTCAGCTGAGCAGAATGAAACCTTCATAATTCAAGGGAAAATAGGAAGAAGAGCCTGGAGGTGTCGGCTGGCAGCTGGCTGAACTTGAGCCGGTTGTGTGCTCAGGCAGGGCGAGAGGAGAATGCCTCAAATTTCACCATGGGAGGTTTAGACTGGATATGAGGAAAAAATTCACCGCTGAAAGGGTTGTCAAGCACTGGAACAGGCTGCCCAGGGAAGGTGTCCCCGGAGTATTTGAAAGACAAGTGGATGTGGTGCTTGGGGATGTGCTTTGATAATGGACTTGGCAGTGCTGGGTGCATGGTTGGACTCAGCGACCTTAATTAAAAGTCTTCAACCTCAACAAGTCCCTGATTCTGGCCCTTTGTTTGTGCAAATCTGAGTGCAGCCTTTTAGGCTGCTGGCAAGTGAGCGGTGCAGCCCTGGGAGCTTCCAGCGTGAGTCATTCTAGTGCTGAGCATCTGAGTGCTTCCAGTGCCACTGGGCCGCGTGTGGCTGTCCAGAGCCGCGCCAGCAGTCACAGCTGAGCCTTCACACCTTCCCCTCCCTGCGTGCTCATCCCATCTCCCAGATCGGCTCTCTTGGCCCGCTCTCCTGTCTCTGGAGGTGTCCCAGTGCTGGGATGCCTGCTGCAGGCCAGCTCAGGGCACAGATGTCTCCGGCGGGCAGGGGAGGTGCAGAGACGCGCCGGACATCTGGCGCAGGGACGGGGATCAGCCAGCTGTGCCCTGCAACAAAATCCTTTCTGGGGCACACGAGGCTGGGGTTAGAAGGTGCCTTCCCAGAGGAGCCTTTCATATGGCTCCTCTTTGGCTGCTCTGGATGTCAGCAGTGCTCACGAGCCGGGATTTCAGCAGAACCACTGTTAGGCTTAGTCCTGGCCATTCAAAAAACACAGCAATCATCTTCATACATAACTTAAAATAGTATTAGCCAAGGAGTAAGGCATGCCCATGAGTCTTTTTATCTAAGAGAAAAATTAATTAGTAGAGATGAGATAAGAAAGTACATTAAAGAGATCTATCCATGATCTCTACAGAACTTTCAGTTGCAATAATTGTTTTGTTGGTTTTTTTTTTTAAATCTACTTTGGAGTTCCTGGGTCTGTTAGGAAGCAGAAGGGCTGAAGCTCCAATAGAAAGGTCATTCTTCACATATTTCTTGCCCAAATGAAAGCATCAAATCTGTTTGCACAGCCAATTTGTATAGTTTGGAAAAGCTTTTTACATGCTTATCAGAACCAAATGCTGGAGGCTCAGTCAATGCCTGCATAACCCAGCCTTGCTGAGAGAGCTGCAGCCAGAGCCTGCCCTGCTTTCCAGGCAGGTTGGATGTGTTGTTTTATTTCATTATAATGTAAATAGAGCAGAGCCCACACAAACAGAATGGATGTGCAATCATGGAATAATGGGTCAACAGCTTTCCATCCATCCAGACTGATAGACAGGTTCAATAATAACTCTAACTCCTGATGTCCAGGGTCAGAGTATTTTCTGACTCTCTGACAAGGCAATCATTTCTCAAGAGCCACCTGCAAACACACAGACTGCTTTTCAGCTTTCACTTAGGCTTGGGAAGGGCTTCAGCAGCGCTCCTGGAATATTCCAGAGGAAAAGCTGCCCATCCCACTGGCGTCCTCTGCCCCACACTGCTGCCTTCTGGCAGCTCTCAGCAATCCCCAGTGCTTCCCATGCCAATCACCTGTAATTCCCAGTGAAGTTACCCAGGAGAATCTCCTGGTGCAGCCCATTCATGGGCTGACACTTCTGCTCATTTCCTCTTGGCTCTTTAAATCTGCTCTGGGGCAAGGTCAGCTCTTATTTTGGTGTGACACTGTTTGGATGGTTTAGCAGCTATTGTGGCCGAGCCTTCCTTGTGATCTGGAGGCAGTGGAAGATAAGAGACAAAAGATGCAGGATTGGGGAGGAGGAATTTGTGCGTGTGTATTTTTTTCTCACCCTGCCTTTGAAGCAGAAACATCTGCTGAGAGCCACAAACAGCTGAGTTCAGCAATACCACATCACGCTGCCAAGCAACTCTGCTTTCCTCTGGAACTTTCACAGCAGAGGAAATAAATCAGTCAGGCAATAAAGAATGGAGAAAAATTAGGAAAAAAGTGCCAAAAGCCAAACCTTTCAAGAATAAAGTGAATAAGAGCTTTGTTAGTATTCGGCAAAGCAAATTGAAATATGTTTCTTATACATGTAAGCCCTCTGTGCCATTGCTGCTTGAGGAATTTTGTAATAACAAAACTCCTCTGAGCTAAAGACACTTAAAACTGGTGAGGAGAGACCTCTAGAAAGCTGGCTACAATATCATAAAGGATAACTCGATTACTTTAAATATTTCTTCCATCTTGTGTCTCTGTCAGATCATTCACAGCTGACCAGCTAACAGTGGTAAAGTACCACCATTTATCTGAAACCTTTCCATTCCTTACACAAAATATAATATATTGAACAGCTGAACCATTTGTTTCTGCACTGGCTTAGTGAGATTTACTCTTCCAATCAAAGTTACTTTGGTTTGATGTGTTACTGCCTATTTAAAGTACTGATAAAAATCACTATTTCTTCTGTTGTATAATAACAGGGACTGCTCTGTGGAACAGGTGAAAATTGTTACCTGAATGCTGAGTCCTTGTTGTAAATCGTACAAATTAAGCACGGATGGTTAGAAAACCAGTTGGTAAGTGCTGACTGGGAGGATTTTGGGATGTGCTGCTTTTGGGGGCTCCTGCTCCCCACTGGCAGCAGAGCTGTCCCTGCAGTCCCCATTCCTGCCTGTCCTGCTGCTTCAGAGCAGCACGTTCAGTTCCCAGCTGCCCCTCGTGTGGAATTCCATGTAAAGCTGCACTGAGGATGGTTAAACACGGCTCAGTGAGGGGGGCTGATCTCCAGGCGGTGTTGGAGCATCACTCCAGGTGTGTCCATGAGCTCCATGTCACTGCACTGAGGATGGTTAAACACGGCTCAGTGAGGGGGGCTGATCTCCAGGCGGTGTTGGAGCATCACTCCAGGTGTGTTTGCCTCTCTGGGACCCTCACACCTCAGTGCTCTTCTCAGCTGTCCTTGCAGGAGGTGTGGGGAGTTGCTGGCCCTGCTCCTGCGGCTCTCAGGGCTGTTCTTGGTGTCCCTGCCCTCCTGCTGCTGTCCCTCTCCAGGGGCAGGCTCGGTACCTGTGCAGCAGGATCCCAGCACGGGACATGCACAATAAAATCACATCTTTTACCTGGTGAATTCTCTGTCCCTGCCTGCAAATGCCTGAGTGGATCCTTTGCAGGCTGGCACAGAGAGAGCAGGGATCTGTGGCAGTGCCTCAGAGTGCAGGGAGCAGCAGCGTCGTTGCTCTGCAAACACTCCCAGCCTGGGAGCTCTGCTAGCAAACACAACAGTTGGCGTAATTCGGGCTGGACAGAGCCTGACACAACTCAGCAAAACCCACGGCTTCTCACATTCTCTGAGGATGGATTCCTCTCAGCTCCCCTGCACGTTTTACAGGGGATAATACACGGCCTGTTACAAGCTTAGGAAGTAAAAATCTCTGCCTGTTACAGAAAAAGCAACTCCTGTGGTTTAAAGAACTGTCTTGTGTCCGAGATCATTGCAGTTCTCCACACAACTCACACCTGAAAGAGGAGGTTACTCTGCTGGCTGCTTTAAGTCATCGTTTGCAAATCATAATTTATTTACAGCCCAGGCTGCAGGAGACCTCTGGGATGTCACGTTCTGGGGATGACAGAAGGTCTTGGGTTTTTTTCACTGTCTATTCATGGTGAATATCAGCCAATAATGACATTTTAAAAGGCAGCCTTTTCTTTTCAGAGCCGTGCAGCCACAGTGCCTGAAGTGTAAATCAGTGTTGGATTTGTCTTGCTCTGTGTCAAGGGCTTGTACAAATCACCTGCTCTGGGTTGACGTCTGTTCATGAGTTGGTGGCTTGGAGGGGATGTAGGAAGTGTTTAGAGGATTCTCTGCATTTCCTAAAGCTTGACAAGGTAGAGCCTGGCTGCTCTTTTGAAAGGTGGTAAATGTCTGAATTCCACACAAAAAGGTCAAATCCTGGCTAAAGAAGTCTCTGGACTCCTGTTTCTTTGAGTAGATGTTATGGACAGTTAAGATCTGTAAGCACATCCTTTTGTAGTGCTTTCAAAATGAGGAATGAAAATTGAAATGGGAGCAGCAGTATTGTACAGAAGTTGCTGATGGTTTTGGATGCACCTTCTCCTTAAGCAAGGCAAGTCACTACTTCTTCTTGGAAAAAATCTGTGCTGCGTCCCTGTTGCTTTGAAGGCTCAGGATGAGGAGTGTCAAGGGCCAGTTTAAATCAGTCCACATCCACTGAAATAATCTAGAGGGGTTTGTCCCGTGGCCATTCACAAAAACTCCACCAACTTTGCTGTTGCTCCGTTTCCAGCGTGCCAGTAATTCCACGGAGAAGCGAGTTTACCAAAGAAAAGGGAGATGTTTGTTGTAGAGAGGCTTTTGGAGCAATCAGTGCTGAATTCCTGATGGCTTGCCAGGAAGTTCAGTCCCAGTTAAGTTTCCAGGGAGGAAACCTTGGCTTCATTGAATCAAATGGCAAAATTTCCTTTGCAGGCTGAATTTCAGCCCAAGTTTAGAATAAATTTGGACTCTTCTCTGGTTTCTCCTCTGGCGTACAGCTCAGAAAACCAGGTGATCTCTTTTCCATCCAGGGCTGTGACAGCAGCTTCCACGCTCCCCTCCCGTGTGTACACCCTCATACATGTTGATAATTATTACAGAAAGGAGTTTGAAGTAGCACCCCATTGATTTTTGGTTTCCATGCTGCAAATTAATGGACTGAGCACGCACTCTTTGTAATCACGCTGGTAGAAATTCAATAATGACTCTGCCAGAGTACTCAAGTGACCTCAGACACTGAGTTCATCCCTCTTTCAACGTTTTTTGATGAGACTGGCATATTTAGCAATGCCACCAGGTGGTTGGGAAAGCAAGGTGTCCTGTCAACCAGAGCACTACTGATGGGCCAGCGGATGAGGATTTCAGTGTTTACATCTGTCCTCTTAGCCAGGGCAGCTCACAGCGTCTGTGTGGCATGGAATTCATCCACTGGAATGTTCTGAGCAAAAGCAATTTGTGATGTGTGTGATCTGCATGCTGCACTCCACTAGAACAAGATTTCAGCCAAATCAGAGCTCAGCAAGTACCGCTGACAATCCCCAAAGGAACAGAATCTCTCCGGTTAGTTTAGCAATTGTTCACTTGGGTTTGGAGGCTTTAATTGCATGTGATTATCATTTCCTATGGCGTTTTCTGTCATGTCTGAGAAAGTGCAGGAGCATGGTGAGGCTCTCCACTTGGAGATGCTATTTGTCAATTTTTGTCTTGAGAAATGCCCAGAGATTTAATGAGACTGGTAAGGAATATTTAAAAGCTGAATCTGTTCGTTGCAGTGGGTGTTTGGCTGGCTGTATGTGTGCAGTTCCACAGGTTGATTTCCTCACCAGCTGTAAAATTCCTGTACATTACAGATAAACACTTTTTAAATGCAGGGTAAATTCCCAGCAGAACTCCTGGAAAAATTAGCCTGGAAATGTCGTGGTAATGCAGGGGACTTGGTCGCTCAGAATTGGCCAGAAGCTCAGCTTTTGCTAGCATTACTCCCAGAACCACCCAAGAAGGGGATTGTGGCCATGTTCTGTTAATCTAAGCTGTGTTAATTATTTTGACAGGCAGCCTCTCCTGTTCTCTTCAGTATTTCTGGGGCTGGTGGAGTTGCTGAGGTGAACTGAAACACAAAGTCATCCAACATGATCTAATTGCCACGTCCCTCAGCGATGCAAATCAGTGGAGATTTGTTGTGGTTCACTGTGGATCGCACATTAATTCATGGTGTGGGTTTATTAAACAGAAAAATCCCACAAGATACCCGGAGTCATAGAACAGAGTGCATTTAGAGCAAACCCAGGCCACTCCAGGGCAAGTGGCTTTTACGTGTTGTGCATAAATAGGCTCTGGCTTTTCAGATGTTGGAAGAGTGTGACCTCTTCACCACCATCTGCTCCCAGAGGACTCCTGATTTCCCTGGCTTTGCTTTGACCTCAGCAACTGATTTTGAAGAGATGTGTCTGTAATTGGGAACAGGAGTTGAGACCCAGCTATGAGGGCAGAAAGAAATAGCCAGGGTTTGAATTTGGAGGCTGAGTCAGCGTTTGGTGAAGTGTAGGGAAGAATGTCCATCCGCTTTAACTGTGTTTGTGGGGATAGATAAATTAATTTGGGTCTGGAGCAAGGGCTCACCATGGGTGTGCATGCAGTCTGGGCATCACCCACACCGGGTGGGATGCTGAGCTGCTTTGACCAGCAAAGTGACAAGCAGTAAATCATTTCTGTGGTTTGTTATTTGCCATCTCTCCCGTGTGTCTCCAGTTCTCCGTTCCCCGTGTGAGAGGCAGAGCAGAGCCTTCGTCTCAGAGACACTCTCAAGATAAACCCCAGCCCATGTGGAGTGAGCAGCTGACTGAAGTGTTTGTCAGGCTCCACTATAGCTGCTCCTGCCTTCTGGAAAATTATTCACAAATACACAAGCATGACTTCATTTTGCCAGGAAGCAAGGCCATTAATCCTGCCTACTTTGAAGCCACGTCTTTTGTGGACTGTGGTGGGTAACTTATCTGTTCAGATTACTTAGATGGTTGGAGACTTCATCCCTTTGTGATGTTAATGACTGCTGAGCAGCTCAGCCCTGCATGAGAATTTTTTCTTACGTTTAAGGCTATTTTTCTTTTCCATCTTACATTTTTTTCTTATGTTTTCTTACATTTGACTGTGCTTAGTTCTAAATTCTTGCATTTCTCGTTTCATTATGTATTTAGTATTTTTTTAATGATAAATCCTCTCAAAGGGGGATTTGGTTTCTAAGGAGTTAATTGCTGCATGCTCTTTTACTCATGAGCCAGTTGAATCAGATAATTTGCTGTTTCCTGAGTAATGTCAGAGAGTGTACAAAAAGATCTTTTGTTCCACTGAAGATGTTAAAGAGGGTTTGAGGATTCCTTTCTCTGCAAATCCTTTACATGAAAGATTTACAGTATGTACGCTCCAAGATTTGGAAATGCTGCTATTTAAGCATCTACACATGTAATTAGTCACTAATTGTTAACAGCTCCTACTCTCTTTGGCTTTTTTATTAGACCTGTTCCAGATATGGCAGAAATCACATTCAGGAAAGTGTGTAACCCCTTTTGTTTTATAGTTGCTGCTGGTTTATCACCTTAAGCAGAGAAAGATGGAATTTTCCAAGGCACTGGAGTGCTGAGGTTCTTACCCCTGAAATTCAAAAGCTTTTAGCTGATTGTAGCCCCCAACTCCTTTTTGTAGGAGCCAGCCTGGTCTGTGCTGCCCTGGGGACAGCAGCAGAGCTCCCTCATTCACACAGAGCACAGCTGGGGCCCTCGGGTGCCCCTTTTTGTTTCCACCTTCTCCTTTCTTACCGGAGACCGGCAGCCAAAACCCTGGTGGGGAAACCCTGGGGAGAGAGGATGAGTGTGAGTGAGACTGAGGGATGAAGGACAAGGAGCAGCAGCTCTGGAGCACTGGGTATGGGGTGAGTGTGGGATCAAAGCAAGCAGCAGCTCTGGAGCAGAGGTTTTGGGTTTATTGTGGGATCAAACCAAGCAGCAGCTCTGGAGCTGCCAGGAGCCCTGGCTGCAGCCTGCCCGTGGTGCAGAGCTGGGGCTTCACATCCCAAGGTTTTCCAGAGCTCTGAGGCTGTGCAGGTTGGCAGTGAGCCCCTGGGTCCCTTGTCTCAGCAGCCAGGGTCTGAAGGAGAACAAGGAGGGGTAATTAGCTGGGTCACCAAGTGGTCAGGCTTGGCAGGAGTGCTGTGAGGGAGAAGGACTCTCAGTGGGATGGAAGGGCAGGGACCAAACCTCTCCTGAGCCTTGAAAAGTCCTCTGTCTCTCATTGAAATCAAGTGTAGATGATTTGGGCATTTCAATTTCTGTCTTCCATGTCTCTGTATTGCTCTTTTTTAAAATCTTAATGCTTCTGACTCCAATAGCCAAAACATCTCAATTATTGTCAGACTCCAAGGAGCTCAATGATAATAATGCTCTACAGGGAAAACGATAGTTTAAGTGAAAGGAAGAGATTATTAGATGCAGGAAAGATATGTCAACAGTCAATCTCTCTTTGCTAAGTAGTTGTAACTTAAATTTTAAAAGAGAGTATTGAAATTACTGCTCTTCAAAGGGAATTCAAAAGGATAATGGCTGTTCTTTTTCTAAGGAAAGTCACATTTCTCCTGGGGCTGATGCCATAAGGTTCTTTCTTTGTACTGAAAACAGCAGAGTGCTAAACGAAGACTAAAGATTGATGTTATTAGAGGAAGATTTATGCACTTACAGTTTTATAGTTTACAGGATGCCATTCCTGGTGTTGGCTTCCCTCTGTGCATTCCTGCCCACCAGGCTACAGGAACAGAGTTTCCATATTGCCATCAGTCAGTGACAACATTCTGACATTTGTCCAAGGTTATATGTAGATAATCTAACCCCAAATTTGCTTCTGCTAATACCTGAAAACTCTAGATTGGCAAGTCTGGAACTTGCAGGCTTTCCCAGAGCTTCCTGAAGGTGTATAAATGAACTTTCAAAGTCTCTGTAGGACTCAGTGTCTCTCTAGTCTCTTTCCTGAACCAGTTTCCACATTCATCTGTCATTTTGCTCTGAGACCTACTGATGTGGGTAGAAATCACCTCCCTAACTTCTCCCTCTCCTAAGATACATTCTGGAGATAACAATGGCCATTATTCTGCTTGGCAGGCCAGGTTAGAAACACCAGGAGCCCTCAGCTCGGCTCTCCCTGCAGTTGCAGGCGGTTCCTGGGCAGGACATTGATCTCAGGGTTACCCATCTGCAGCAGAAAGGCGCTGGAGGGGTCTGGGGTGACCTCTGGGTGCTGGAATCGCTGCTGCCTGGAGCTCTCCATCACAGGCAGAGCTTTGGCTGGGCCAGTTCAGGTCCCTCGTGTCGGGAGAGGGACGCGGCTGATCTCTGAGATCCAGAACATTCACTTTGCCCCCCTGCACTCTGTCCTGGGGCTGTTTCTGTCCAAGGATGCCCAGACAGCTGCCCGTGCTCTGGGACTGACAGAGGAGAGCTGGGTGGTTTGTGGTGGGATGCAGAGAAATCACCATGCCCGTGGATTTGTGCCCTGTGGGCTTGTCTGACCCAGCCCTTCTTCACTCACCTTCAATTTCTGCTCAGCACTGATGAGGCCCCCAAAGATCAGAGCTCTTCTGTGGGGTGGTTGCAGTCTCTGCACTTTGCTGCCAGAGCTGTGGCAAGCAGGGGAAGGCCGTGCTGCTAATTCTGAGTGTCTCTAGCCCTCCGTTCTCTCCTCCCCACATTTAGCTGGCTGCCTAAAAGTGTCCTTTACAGGAAAAAAGCCACAGTGCTGCAGGACTGGCTGGTCTGCTGGGACCTGCCTGCACAAACTGCATTACCCCCAGTGCTCACTTGTCCTTTGAACACGAAAAGACAGACAGGTGGAGCCTGGGGTGTTACTTGGTACAAAGCAAACATTTAGAAAGCACGGGGTTTCAGGTCCTTGCTGGTAATGGAAAGTGCTATTTTCAAAAGTGCCATTTGACATTTGGAAGATTAAGTGGTATTGACTTCCTGTGTGAGTTGGGCTCCTGAGTATCTGAGTCACTTTTGGAAACCTGAGCTGGCCATCTGTTTCACTTAGGCTTTGCAGTGCCAAGTGAAGCAATGCATAAATAGTTTGATGACTATAGTTTGTAGTACCTAAATTTTAGAAAGCAGTTATTTCAACAGCCTGACACCTATTGGAATTTTCAGAGCTTCTGGGGCCTCGAATTCCCAGTGCCTGGGAGAAAGCAGATGCATTTGAAAGCAATCAGAGTTGAAACAACTTGTGTTCCTGAAAACCCCAGAGCTACCCCAGCCCTTTGGAATGTGACAGTAAGACACTTCCAGAAATTTCACCCGCATCCCAAGGAGGATCTTGCAACAGACTTAAATTTGTAAGCAAAGTATATTTGTTAACATGGAGCCAAAAGGTGAGGTGGAAAATGGTAACATACCCAATAGGCACCTTCTACTGCAAATTTGTGTGCAGATTGATATGGAAAAAGTGGATGGATCTGCTCTACATGGGGCTGCTCGTGGAGCTGCAGGGAAAGGCACTGTGCTCAACAGTGGCTGCTAGCTTTTGGTTAAAGACAGCACTGCAATGTATTTATTTATTTTATTCCGTTATAAGGAACTGCCTGCTGATTGTTTTTAAGGAATTTAGAACGTTGGCTCATGTTCGAGTTTATTGCTGCAGCTGGGTCAGGAGGGTAGAACAGCCTCAGTTTTATGATTTCTTAGCTTTAAAAGTGAATTAAAGAGTCATTAATCCATCCAGGGCTTTCTGTATGAGGCGGATCTGCACTGGTTAACGTGAGAGTAGATGCAAATAAATTTCAGAATGCTTGGTTCCTACTGTATAAACCCCTGATTTCCTTTACAGCAATGCCAGAGCACTGCGAGCCTCCCTCCCACAGTAGGCAGAGCTGTGCAAGCTGCACCCAGCTGAAACATGGGTGCATTGTTTGTGTCCTCATTTCTCCCGTGAACTCCCCGCACGACCTTGGGCGAGTCACGTCATTTATCTGTCCCCCAGCTCTGCGAACACAAAGTGGGTTAATAGTTCTGTATCCCGAGAGCTGTGCGTGGAAATCCTGCCCGAAAGCAGCGAGAGGGATGCGTTGCTGTTGCTGTTATGGATCTGTGTCCTCCTGGACTGGTGCCTCGCATGAGCGGCCTCGGAAGGCACCGGGGCTCTTTACACGCTGGAAGTGGTTTGCTGGACAGTGGCCAGAGAACAGGGATGAACCCATAACCAGTAGATATTCCCCAGGGCATTTAGCAGCAGGAGTGATGGTTCAGAGCCGCCTTAGGAGGGTGGTGAGATATATAAATAATTGTCAGGATTTAGGCATTCGGGAGGCGCAGTCTGCTTTGCATGTAAACAAAATGTAGGTCTTGAGGGAGTCTGTGTCTCGGCTAAATCTGCTCATGTATAAATCCTCTTTTTTAGGCTTTATATTTTGTAATCATTGTAATTTAAATTCAGCTACAGTCCACAGGATTTGCACATTTTACCACCATTAAGGAAGTCAATAGGAGCCCTGCATCCCACTCCCCGTAGCTGCCCTTCAATAATTAACTCCTTCCCTTCTCCTAAATCTGAAACTGGGGGCAGCAGCAGCACTTTGGGAGCGTTCAGCCCGAGAGCCTGCAGGTGGAGGAGGACAGTTAATTCAGTGGCACGGTGCTTGTCTGCCTGGCTTTCCTGGGCTGCTGCCCTGTGTCCAGCTCCACCATCAGCAGGAGGCTGGGCTGTCCCTGCTGGCTCCCATGCCAGGCCATCAGCCCTGCCAGCAGCTCCCCTGACCCCTGGGGTTCCCTCCAGGTGCTGGTTTGGCTCCGTGCCCATCATACCCACTGTGAATTAACCCTCTCCACGCGCTCTGCCAGCCGCAGCAGCTCCCCGTGCACTGCCCGTGGCACAAACCCGTGCTGGGACAGGAGCCCCCCTGCCCAGAGGGACACTCTGCTCTGCTGGCATCCCCCTGCCCTTCCTGCACGGGACAGAGCTGGGCTTTGGAGCTGCCCTGCAGTGACAGATGTTGCTCTGCCCCTTGGCACACGAGGCAGATGTTCACGGAGCAGGACAGAGAGGAAAACCCCAGCTTTCCCCACCAGCCCTGGCTGGATTATTTCCCCTGGAGTTAAGCCGGTAGAATTCGAGCCTCTGGGAGAGGGGGTGTCGAACAGCACCTCAGTCATGCCTGCTAAGTGTTATAATTGAAAGAAAGGGAGCCTCAGTGTCTGTGTTACACGTGGAGCATTTTATTAACTCCCAGAGGCACTTGGGGTTTGGCTTTTTGTCCCCCTGTAGGCAGTGGTAAAATTTGACAGGTGATTTTGTAGATGAAGACAGTAAACAGCTGTTGAAAATGATAATGTCTGAGTGGTTTTGTTGTTTCTATGAAAACTTAGTTACTCTCATTTTAGATTAATTTTTCATTGTCTTCTGTAAATGAGAATTGCTTACATGGCTTCTTCAAATGGGACTTTGATTGCTTTCCATCTACTGCCAAAACCCTAAAAGACAAAAAAAAAATCAAATGCGTTAAACCACTTACGAGCAAAGATACAATAAATTCGTGCTATAGTGCATTTTAATTTGATAAAATTAAGTTTTGCTATGCAGCAGTTTGTATTCATGTGTGAGAGAGGCATGTGCATTAGCTATTTAAATTCAGCACTGTGTTAAACAGCAATAAAAGCAATTCTGGCTGCTATTGGGAGCTTTTGGTGTGGTATTACGGAATTTCCCAAAAGTCTGAGAAGCAAAGTGGGAAAAATAAAATTAAGTGTACTCGTGGAAAAGGAAGTGCAAGTGCAGCCTTGCAGCAAAGCCACCAGAGAGGGATGGAGAAGGTGGAGTTTCAATTCAGGCACGGATCCCTGTGCTCCCCTTTTTGAGGAGCGTGGAAGGAGAGGGCTGCCCTTGCACTGGGGCTGGCTCCAGCTGCAGCTTCTGCAGGGTGCTCGGTGGGATGTGGGGCAGCTCCTTTTTAGTTTCTCGACAGACATCCTTTCCCACCTCGTGTTTGCATAGCCTGAGTGTGCTCTCAGCGTCTGCTGTTCAGTGAAACCATCCTCAGGGAAAGACAGCCCCGAGGACGGTGCTGTGCCAGTATTTCAGAGAAAGAAGGAAGAACAGGATGGAGTCTCAGCCATAGCTTGCTTTGAAGTAGGTTGGAGGCATTTAAAGCCCTGGCTTCCTGCTGGAGGGTGATTTCCCCCAGGAGGGTCTTTGTTTGGGTCTGTTGTTTAGGAGTTCACAGAATGATCAGGCAAGTGTGAGTGAAAGTCATCTGCTCTTTTGTTAGATCACACACTTAATAACACTGGAGTCCTGTGCTGACCTTTTGCAGAATTTTCTTTTGGCAGAAATGTCAGGAAAGCGGCTGGGAATGAAAATATTGATAAATACAGTGCCACGATTTAAACTGCGACTTCAGCTCGCCTGGGAGCAGCTATTTGGGCACCTTCATTTGTTTCTGAAACACTGTGCCTCACCCAGTCCTTCGTATCAGCCCCTCTGAAAATGTTTCTAACACACTTTGCAAGGCTTCACACCACAATGAGCATTGCTCCCAGAGGGAAATCACTGCCCCATTAACAAATTGCTGCTTCAGAGTTCCCAGCAGAGCCGTTCTGTGTGACTTCTTCTCCCGAGCCAGTGCGGCTCCGATGTGCCAGGCCCTTCTTGAGGCGCTCCTCTTTTCCTTGCCAGTTCCTCTGGCAGGCTGCACAGGATAAAGGGCTGCTGTGAGATCGATCCTCCCTGACACACAGGGGCTCTGACACACACTCTGAGCCCCTTCCAAAGCCAGGGGAGATTCCAGCGCTTGGGAGGAGGGCGAGAGGAAGGGCAGCGGGCAGGGGAGGGATTTCTCCCTGAATAAAAGATGGCTCTGTGGCGGTGTTCCCCTGCTGGCAGGGCCCAGGCTGTGGGCTGGGTGTCACAGCAGCCCGGCTAGCGGGGGATAACGTAGATCTGGTGGATAATTGGAGGGCTGGGAGCGGGGAAGGGGAGCAGGTCCAATCTCAGCTTGATGAATTCAGCCTGTCCAGGGTGTTCCCTTGTGTCTGTGTCACTTCCCACTGTACCCACAGAGCAGTTCATTCATGAGTTTCATGTCCTCAGCCTTCGGCTTGTCTCACAGATGGTTTTGTGCTTGCCAGTAAATTACATCAGTGATTCCAGAAGCTCCTTTTTTGTGTCTGCTGGCACAGGTAGAACATGGGGGTGCTGTATGATGATTTAATACAGCCAGTTTAGATATTCTCTGTTTCTTCCCTTCCCTTTCTCTGTCCTCCTCCTCGAGACATCTAGTGTCTTCTTGATGATCTGTGAACCACATCATCAACAAGAGGAATTGAATAAAAATCGACTGATGTCAGGAAATAATGTCAATTTACACTAGGTGTCATCTACTGAGGATGAAGAGACAATCTCTGATAGCCTAGAGCATTTCTGACTTGCCTTAGGCATAATTTTGTCTTTATATTTGGATACTTGAATACTTGGAGCTCGGTAATCCTGTAAATCCCTTTTTCTATATTCAAAAAGCTCCATCTGCTTTGGGAAACCCTTTAAATTAGTCCTAAAGGCCAAGTCTCTTTATAGAAATAAAGTACTTTACTGGATAGCACAGATATCCTATCTGCAAAAATAACAGCCAACTTCCTAGTGAAGAGTAATTCTTGGAAGAGCTCGCAATGCTGCTAATAATTATTAAGAAAATATTTGTCGGTTTCCAGGAAGCTTTTTGATGGAATGTCATGTAGGTACGAGCACGTTTGGAATGTATCAGAGACTCCAGGATGGGAGAATCCCCTCTGGCACGAACCGTGTGTGCTGCAGGGTGTTTGCAGAGAGCTCTGTGTGAACCGTGATGAGCCCAGCTCACCCTCAGCGGAGCAGCAGAGCCGAGAACTCCTGGAAATGCAGCTCTGGACATCACCTCACCCTGAGAGGATCCGCCTCAGCCAGAGCTCTCCAGGGCCAGTTTCTGTTCCCGTGGGAGCAGGGCCCTAGCAGGGAGAGTTCTGTGTCCTGTGCATCCCTGGAGATCCCGACCGTGGCGAGCGGGGCCAGAGCCCAGGGCTGCTCCCAGGTGGGGGCAGGAACAAAGGTGTGAGCGGAGGAGAAGCACACTCTGCATCGGGGAGAGGGCCAGCATCAGGAAAAGCCATCCCTCGTGCAGGTCAAATGTGGGAGCAGAGCATTGCAGCTGGTGGAATATTCAATAGCAGCCTGTGAGCAGCTCTCTGCTGCTGGAAAAGGTCATCTCTTGCTTTGCCTTGGGCTTCAGAAAATACTTTCAAATTGTCCTGCCTGCTCTAAGCTGACAGTGCTGCTGGAGAGGGTGCCTGAGGGTACAGGAGAGGTGACTCTGGAACAGTGGCCCCACTGCCATCAAAATCAAAAGCAGAACAGCGATTGACTCGAGCCACAGGAAGGTCAGGACCAAAGTGCCACGCGGAGCGCGGCTCAGGGCTGTCACCAGACTGATTTCCCGGGCTCGGGAGGGTGGTTAGCAGCGCTCAGTGTGACACTTCAGAGTTTGGAGGGGTGTTGACACCAATTTCAATAGATGGCTCGTTCCCTGCACGCTCTGGTTCCTGTGCTACGGGGAGCTGCTGCACACAGGTGTCCACGTGCCCACGGTTCTCTCCTTCCACCGTGGGTCTGAAGGCGTGGCAGCTGACAGGTTTGCAGCCCCAGGAAGATCAAACTAGATGCAGGATCTGAGCTGGGAGGAGGCTGCAAGGGGGCAAACCCCTTCATCCTGCTGCTGTAATTTCCAAGAGCACCCATCTGCCTGGCTGCCCCCGTGTTTAGCCTTTTTTCCATTCTGCAAGGCTGCTGTATCAAAGGAGAGCCCATGGCAGCATCCTGGGGTTTTCCAGCTGTGTCTGCCCCCGGCAGCTCAGAGGGAGCAGACCCAGCCTGGGCTGACAGATCTCAAGTGTATGTCTTTAAGGATTGTCTCTGACATGGCACTCACACGGCTGTGGAGCCCCTGCTGCTGCTGCTGTTCTCCTGCAGGATCCATTTACAAGTGTAAGAAATTTCTTAACATGAGGCAAAGGTGAAAATGCAGCTGAAAGGTCCAGAGGAGCTTCTGATTTTGGCTTTGCATTTCCCCAGAGCCTTGGAAAGCTGGACTTCCATCAGTGCAGTCCTACCTGTGATCAGAGTGTTCAAAGTCACCAAAGAGCAGGAGTGTGACTAATATTGTTGAAGATTTCAATAACAAAGGAAAAGCTTGTTCTTTAGAATATTTTTCCTTTTTTTTTTTCCTGTTTTGACAGCGTCCCCTAAATGTCATTTGTATAATTACATGGAAACCTGTTTTGACTCACCTACTGCAAAAAGGCAGAGAAAGGAGGGCATGGAAAGGCAGCAGTGATTGCTCTGGGCGGTGAGGCAAACTCTGGATCGCATGGAGGGATTCTGTGCTAGGCTCTTGTTTATTACTTTCTGCAGCAGAAATCTTGCTATTGTTTAAAGAGTATTCTGCTACCATGGAGCCTGTGGTTCCCCCTAGCACTCTTCCTGGGGGTCAGGTGAAGATAAAATTGTTTTCCTAGCAATGGAAAGTCACCTCTGTAAAGCACATCTCTCAAAAGCCTGCTCCAAGTCCATTGTGTTTTCTTGCTTTGCCTGATTTAGCACGTTTGAAACTGAGGTTTCCCAACAAATTAGACATGGCAATTTTCTAATTGAGCTGCTTTAGGGGAAAGCCAGATCTGGACAGAAGCACAGATGTCAGAGTCATCACTTCAGAGCTGCTCTCGGAGTTCATCTGCAAGTGCTTGTCAGCCGAGGAGGCACTTGCTTTTCTCCAGGCCATCTGACATTAGGATCGTGTCTCCTTCATTCGCCTTGCTGGGATGTTGAGGACAGTTCTCTCCGTGGCTGCCGGGCTGACAGCGGCGTCTGCACCCTGCCTGGGGAGCGAGGGCCACTCTCAGCCCTGAGCAGGGACCCAGCACAGACACATGTCGGGGGAGAGCTCCAGAAGTACCTGCAGCCTCCTGCAGACGTGGGGGAAGGCTTGGCCTAAAGGCAGGTTCTCTGCCACAGCTCATAGCTGCTGTATTTTCCTGCCCGTTCGTTCTGTTGAACAGCAGGGTCGGATATGAATGCCAGGGAACAAAGATCCAGGAGTTCTCCTCCTGAACACAGACCTGAAATCTCCACCCTGCTGGTGACAGTGCTCCGTTCACAATACACTGTGGCTTCTTTTTCAATCCACCCTAACACCAAGCAGCTTTTGCCACGCAACTTGCTTTTCCCTTAAAACAAAGTATTTTTCACTGTGAAAATTACGACTTGTTTGTGGAAAGCAGAACATTAAAAAAAAGGAAAACTTTTTTTTTTGATAGAAACTCTGATTGTGATACAACATTAGTGAGGGAGTGAGGGAGAGGTCAGAGAATGCTAGAATGGTTTGGGTTGGAAGGGACCTTAAAGATAGCCAGTCCCAACCCCTTACCATGGGCAGGGAACCCTCCATTAAACCAGTTCCTCCAAGTCCCATCCAGCCTGGCCTTGAATAATAAATCATAAAATGATAAATCTACAAAATGGTCACATTTTAATAGTATCCTCAATGCAGCAGACATAAGGAGAAAGAAAAATAAAAATATCCAGAAGTGAGAGGATGAGCTTGCATCTCAGGGAGATGCTGAATTAGGCAGAAATCAGAACGTAGATAGTTGGTGTAATCTCAGATCTATCAGCCGTGACAGTATCCATTTAAATGAATCCTTAAAAATGTTAATTGCACATCATAGGCACTTCAGCAATGACATTTCTGCCACTGAATGTCATGGGGACATTTTCCCTTTTATTATCCTTGAGCAGGAGGAGTGAACTACCCCCAAATAACTGTATCATGAAATGTAATGGATCTACCTCCAGTATTTATGCTGGTTTCGCTTTCAATAAGCTTCTTTTTAAATTTACAATGAGCAAGAGCTTTGGCTGGCATTAGGAAGGCAGCGTTGTTAAGCTTTGCTTTATGAACTGTAAAATAAAGGTTTGTCCATCAGACTTCCAGAACTGCAGCTACTGAAAGCCCCAGGGTCCATGGTTTTTGTAAATTTGAATAAGAGCTGGTTTATAACTGCAGCCTGAAGTTGGTCACATTTTTGTCTGATTTCCCCAGGACATTCACTAGCACCAGCTCGCTCTCTTTTGTTTTAAACATTCATAAGAGGGGAAAAAAAAGATAGGCAAAGCAGACAGGGAATTGTAGAATGGTGGAATGGCCTGGGTTGGATGGAAGGGAGCTCAAACCCCATCTGGTTCCACTGACCTGGCTCCTCTCAGTTTCCACTCGTGCTGTTCCCACTCACATGGAGTTCCATGAGCTCAGGGTTTATCCCACTTGTGCTGCTCAGTTTTTTTTTTTTCCTCAGGTTGATTTGGGTTTCTGCTTTCCTCTGTTTGTGTTGGACTTTAGCACGGGAAAGTCCAAGAGGGCAGCACACAGCGTCGAAGAGAATTTACAACCAAAGAGCAGGATCAAAAGAGCAACACCAACATTCTACAAACACAAATAAGGGGAATAATGTGGTCTGAGACAGGAGACAGAGCCTGGGACTGGGGGAGAGGAATGCCCTCATGCTGCAGAGTGCTCCTTAGTTAAGCTTGCAAAAATACATTGACTTTCTAGAAAGAAAACTGCCTCTCCACCTTCCCCAGACTGGTATTCTCCAGCTGTGGGTTGAGCAGAGTATTATTACTCAATTCCCTGCAGCCCCCAGTCCAAGGGACTCCACGCGGACTGGGTTTGCTCTGTGATGAAATTGCAGGTGTTGAGTTTATTTCTCAGAGGACACTGCTCATTTCAAGGACTTTTTCCTCTCTATTCAGGCAGCTTCAGAGGAAGCTTACAGATACCCAGAGGGGCTCTGCAGTGAACTGGAGCTCTCTGCAGACAGCTGCCATCAAGCAGTCCTTGATCATTGCTCCTGGTCTGAAACAGCCCTTGGGAAGCTGCAGTCGTGTCCCCAGGGAATGCAGGGGCAGCCTGGGGCTGCCCCCCACAAACCTGACTTTTCCCTGCCCCGTGGACTTTGTCCAAGACCAGCAAGTGTGAAAAACCACTTCAGTTGACCTTAGTGTTACTTTCTGAGTTGTTTCACCATAACATTCAACGCATCCATGCTGTTATTCTCTTTACTAAGCCATTAAACGTGTGCTTTCTTTAAATCCGTTGCCTCTGCAAAGTGCAGATATTATATCAGCTTTCCATGCCTGGTGAATGGTTGACTTGGTAGGTGTTTTTCCAGCAGACAGGTTCTCTGTTGAGAAGGAATGGGGATCTTTATGCACAAATATTTTTGGAGTTTTAAACACAGCCAAGAAGCAGATACAGTGGCAGAGCTGTAAAAAATCCAGCCCAGTAAGAACTGTAGGAGCTGGAATCTGAAGGTACCTGACTTTTAAATGAGATGTGCATATCCCACATCTGGTTTGCATACACAGTTACATCTAAATGTGATATTTTTTTTCTTGCCACCTGATTCACAATGCAGCCTCATCCCCAGTTTGTTTCAGAGGGCTCTGCCATGCACAGGAGCCCAGCACTGGGCTGTGTCCCTCCCTTGGTCCCCGAGGGCAGAGCTCTGCCACAGCCCAGGCACAAGTGGACTTAGCAAACAGAGTTCTTCATCATCTCCCGGGCTGCTGTTGCCTCTCAGTGGAATAAAATGTGCGAGATATTTGTGTTATCTACACTGCTCTGGTAGGGGTGCTCTCCTGCCTCTGAGAATGCTTCACCGGCTGCTCCCCAGCTGTTCAAGTCAGCAATTAAAAGGGAATGATAAAACCTCCTCTGGGGTGTTGGATCTCATCTTGCTGCATCTCTCAAGTTGAAAGAGCTATAAAATCTAAGGCTGCTGATGAGATGATTCTGCATTCCTTTCTCCGTTTGGAAGCTCGGGGTTTGGGGTGAGTCTCTCTGAAAAGATCTGCTCAGGGTCTCCTTCCCAGTGATGTCCCCTGGAAGCTTTTCAGTGCTTGCACATTTGCTGTCTCCAGAAGAGGAAAACGCTGCTTGCTTAGGGTGCTGCTGGAGAGCTTCCAGCACGGAATGAATACCAAGCAGAAAATGTCCTTCTCAGAGGCAGGAGGAGATGATGAATCACTGTGGAAGCTGATTTCTTGACCAATCTGCCCATGTATTTTGCTATCTGAATTTGTAATGAAGACACGAGCAGCCTCGTATCTTGAGCAAACTGAATGGGAGCTGAAGGGTGGGGGATGAAATGGAGCTGGGAGATGGTGGCAGCTCAGGACCTGTGCTTGCACGCAGCCTTTTTCCGATGGCACCAGTCTGATTCCTTTGGGAACGGGGGAAAATCAATCTCATCTACCTCGTGCCTGTGTGTGATGCAGTGTCAGAGAAGACTAATGAGCCTGCTGTCTTCACTGCAGCGTTTATTGGTGATTAGTGACTCCAAAATCTGCTCTGCATGCAAGGAAGAAATTGGGGATTTATTGTGCTCCCCACTCAGGTCTCCCTCCTTCAGGGCCTGTCTTGTTCAACCTTCTGCCTGCCCAAGAGAGGAGCATTTCTGCTTTTCTGTACTCTAATTAGCAACATGACTTTTGCTGTTTCTTCTCAGTGCATCATCACTGAGATTACCATCTGTAGGCAAGGCTTGGACAGAGAATTCAAGCATTGACTTGCCTTTTTTTTT